>JAGQAX010000005.1:5126213-5601213 GCA_019142605.1 Cephalopholis sonnerati | reverse complement strand
CAGGGATACATTGGACCATATAGTATGCCAGTCCAGATCTGACTGAATTGCGATATCCCTATTCCAGAGTCTACCAAGTGGCAAGTGGCAAATAATCAGTTCATTTGAAGAAATTCACAAGAATGGGACAGACAGACAACCTAAAAACATAATGCCTTCAGCCAGGTCTGTCGCCAGCACTGACAAAAGAATATTAGCACATGTATTGAATTATAGATGGTAAATTGATATTTAGCACTTGTCCAAATAACAAAAACTGGTCCAACGCAGGGCAACAATGTTGAGGTCATGTGCAGTTGGACTGCATCACTCAGAATGAGAAGCTGATAGAGAAAACATGTTTTCAGGGCATTTCAAGTTAAGTATTACAATGTCAAGTCCATTAAATTTACAAAACTAGAAGGGTACTAAGAGAGCGCAGAACTCCGCCAAGGCCAAATGCTGGCAACACTCATATAACTGTTACCGACAGCCGCGTGGAAGCGAGACACCCACTGTCCAGTTTCCTTCCAGGTCACCCTGGTGAGTGTGAGCAAACTCCCATTTATAATGTTAGCTCTGTCACTATTGCCATTGTAAGCACTGCACATTAAAAATCATTTGTGTTTCTGTGGCATGACTGAGATCTGCTCCGAAAATAATGGGTTTTTCCTTGGCCCATGCTACACCCTCCCATTAAGTTACATAACAATTGGGCAAGAAGATTTTCCGTAATCCTGCTGACAAACAGACAATTGTTCAAATAGCACCAAAAACATGACCTTCGTGGCAGAAGGAAAAACGTGTTTTACAATTTGCCTTTAAGGTACCCGTGCACACACACTAAAATAATCACACACCAAAGGCTACTGTGCCAAACCAAGGCACTGGCTTAACCATCGAGAGCAATTTTGTAGGATATTTAAAGGTTCAGACTGGAGCCACACACTACCAGGAAACAGGTCTTCCAATTATAGTTAAATTTATTCAGAAGACATTCTTCTTGCATATTGCCATGGTTCTTAAGACAAAAGAAAATCACAATATTGGTTTAGTTAACTGAATCAGATACAATATACTAAGCAAAGATGCAAAATAAATCATATTCAACATGCTACATACTGACCAAACATTGCAAGCATTTAATTAACAAGTAAAGCAAACTGTAAATCAAATCATGTTGTCGACTCAATTCAATTAATGGTAATTCATATACAATTCATCATAAACACAAAATATATCCACTTTGCATTAACAAACTTTAAAACTTAAAATGGAGACAACATTAAGAGACAAACTTACAATGCTGGTAAAACATAAGACGCATGGCAAACAATTTTTGGGGAAGCCAGGTGAAGCCAGGTGGTGAGGAGGACAAAAAGAACAAGATAGCGGAATCTGGGTTTCCTTTATCCCTTTTAGACAGGAAGTGAGAGTTCTAGGCACAGACACGTTCCTGGAGTTGGGAAGTGGAGGAAAAGTTCACCCCCATCTCAACATTTCTTCAGCCACATCTTCACATTTATTTAATTATGGTGCTGAATATCTAACAAATTTGAAATTCAGTGTCTTGTCAGTCAGTTCTTGTTTAAGAACATTTTGAGATGCTAACAGAAGGTGCTGTGGAATCAAACCCCCACCTTCACATCCAGCTACTGTTTTCAAATTCTCAGCTGGCATCAGCTGGGTTCTTTTACAAAAGTGTCTGGAAATAAGGATTCATTGTAAGTAAAATTTTTTTTTTTTTTTCATGACTACCCAAATGTGAGACAAACGGATCATAAGTGACTCAACACTTCTCAAACAGTAGTAAATTCATCATGACAAAGCTCCGTCTTACAGCTGCCTTACACTTAACCTTTTCTTAACATGAGGTAGTCCTAAATCAAAACTGTTTGCAGGGAGAAGCCGGCAGAGGTTTTTCAGTGAGATATCTGAGAACCTCGCCACATGAAACCAAAGATATCTGTAAGAATACTACAAGGGATAAGTGGGGATAATATTTTTTTGAGGGTGTGTGATTTCTAATGAATTAAAGCTTTAAGATGGCTTCAGCAGCATTCACATTTTTATTATGCTTATATTGCTCATCTTCTTGGTAAAGTTTTACTGTGTGTTACTCATTGTTCAACTGAACAGGTTCAGGTGATTTCTCTCATATTTGCTCATGCTCTCTCGCCCCAGGTACAGTTCACACATTCACAGCATACAAAAAAAGGAGATATGAGATTTGAATAAATGCTTTCAGGAGGACGATTTGTTAGGTGCACAGACTCAGAGCGAAAAAATACCCCGCAGAAATACAAGTGTACTTGAAACACTTCAGAAAACAGTGTTGGTGTGAATCAGCCTCGAGAGTCAATCTGTTCTTTAGGTCTTTCTAAAAGAAACATCACTAAAACAATCTCAAATAACGCTTCACCAAAACTTCAGGTTCAATAATCAAGTATGAACTTCACTGTTGAGTACAGCTGTGTAACACACCAGTTTGCAGTTGAGCAGCAAAATGTGTGTGTTGCGTCAGAGTGCTGCTCATATCGCAGCCTCGTCTGGGCTATTTTTACCCACTGTCAGTCTACCTAAGCTCTGTGGCCACTAAGTGAGAGGGGATAAAGTGTTGGGACCCCAAATGCATGTGTGATCCTCTTAACCCTCAATCAGTGCTACACTCAACAACAACAGGCCAGCAAAGCAAACACGACTCAGGTTCTCATCAGCATCCTTGTCATTTCATATGTTTACCATGCGATTTGTCTATCAAGCTCTCGCAATACTTCATACTCCTCTCATTTTTATTAACAATAATTAACAGTATTAAAGAACTGATGATTTGTGATAAAAATATTGGAGATATCGGCCGTAGAGATGTCTGCCTTATCTCTCAAATATAATGGAACTAGATGGCACTCTGCTTGTGGTGCCCAAAAACTATAATTGAAAAACTCAACAGCAATGTCTCTTTCCAGAAATCATGACTAGGGATGCGCGCGATTAGTCGTCTAAACGATTAAACGTCCGCCCCCTTACTAGTCGGCACCAGAAATATTAGTCGTTTAAACCAATTTGTGTTTTATTCATGTACAAGGCCGCTTAACTGTCAGACCTTTTTGTGTGCAGTTTCATGTTTTCTTTCAACCAAAATACACCCGCCAACTAAATCACTGCATAGGAGAGGGCATGCATCTACTGCTAGCTTACATCGTAGACATCTCTACGACCGATATCTCTTACACTCGTCAATTTAAAACAAAACAATCCAGATTAATGAAACGCACTACAGGTAAGAGGAAATATATGTAGTCTTAAATTTGGGATGTACTGTCCCTTTAAATGTAGCCTACTGCATCTATCTATAAAGCAAGAAATCTCTGTGTGTCTGTGTGTCTGTGGCTCGCATATCTATCTGACTGTTTGTCAGATCAACCTAAGCTTTCGGATATGGCTTGCGCATGGCACGATGGTGTGCATCCTTCATTTTGAAGTTTTTTGGATTCATATTCACAACATTATCATTAAAAGTTAAAATCCCATAGACCTCCGTGTAACCAATCTAGCCTATTGCGCTCTCGCTCACAGCTGTAGCCACGCCTCACGGAATAAAAGATCAAAGTATCCTACTGCTATACCGCTCTGGGTCACCCAAAACTTTGCACAGGCTTACTCCGGATGTCCACTGGATCCGTCACGTGCCGCTCACGTGTGCGCCGCTAAAGATACGCTTCCAGTGGACACTGACGCCCGGCACAGGACAGAGGAGTCTGTGCCACGGCCGGACCACACACGCGATGGATCCAGTGTACACCCGGGGTTATGGCATTCCCTTTCGTCGCTCCCCCATATAGGAATATGAAGTGGTGCAGTTTGCATTAACATGACATGTTTCAGTAATCTCATCGGTAAGTAGTGTTTCTTAAGTTTCACCACGCTGTTCTCATCTGCTCATGGTGATGGCCGACATGGCTACAACATGGTTAGATTGACTAAAACATTGCCTAAACTTCCCATACCAAAGTATGGCTAGGTCGGAAACGTTTGTTTTTCCCTTCAGGCGTGCAGGGTTACGTGCTTGCTAGCTACAATTTCAAGATTGTTCGCCTACAGAAAGCTAGGAAACCTAATGATGTTGCGTGTCTCTCCATATCTCAATGTACGTTCTTGTCTTACCCAATGTACAGTTTCTCTATTAACACTATGTAAGAGTATGTACACCTCTTTGTACATCCAACCATCGAACACAGCCTCATTTGGCCATACATGAAAAATCTACTTAAGCTTTCACTTTTCTATAGAAATACATACTTCCTACGGGCACTGCACTAGTTTTAATTTTATTTCAGGACATATAATTATAGAATTTATATTGTATCATGTGTTCATTTTGGCAAAGATAACTGTACTATTGTACTATTGTAAATTTCTTACATCAGCACATACCTTGCTACAAGAATACTAAAACAGATGAAAACAGTGAGATATTACCTAGAAGGCTGTGACATATTTCTATTGAAGGTGTTTATTCTGACAGAATCCTTCAGTAGCTTAAAACCCTCATTATCAATAAAAGTTGAATGGGTCACCCAGCTTCCAAGAGCAACATCAAGCATAAGCGCAGTATTATCACACTTTGCTTGCTGACATATTTTCCAAATTTTGCAGTGGCTGATCTCCAGGCTTCAACAGTAAATCAGCCATCTTTGACGACACCAGTGAAGTTGATTGTAAATTGCTGCCAAATCAATGAGCCAGTGCTTAAACCGTCAGTTGTTAAAATGTTTACATCTCTGATACAGTTATTACTAATGCTGATTAGTTCCTGCTGTGATCTATGAATAAATAAAAACACACTTCAAAACAAACACAAAACCATGATGGTCCTGGTCCAACATCTCTCTCACTCCCTGTCATCAGCTCCTATCCAGCTTCAATTGAGCTACATAATAAACCGCGTGTGTGTGACTGCACGTATGTGAGCTCGTCTGTTTACATGAATGTGTAATGTCTGAGTTGCCTGGCAGTAGAAAAGACCAAAGGCCAGAGTGGAGATGGTTATCTCTCTAATGTAATGACACTGAATAACAAAGTAGATCCAATTCCATTAATGGTGAAGGTGACTCCTTCACTCACAGTGTCTAAAAATAGGACTACCTGTCTCGCCAGCTTCATCTGAAGTGAAGGGTTTGTTCTGAGACAGACGGCACGCTGACAGATGTTCAGTGATAACAAAGTTTACAAAAGTCACCAGTCAGGTCAGGAGATCGTTTTCAGCTCAGTGAGTCGAGGGAGGCACTGCCGGGGTCAGTGGTGTGTAAACGTGGACGCACTTAAAGGGCTGTAAGGGCTTTGGTTTCAAGTGCCAACATAGTGACACATGTCGTGCCCTTATATGAACTTCACAATAATGTGGCTGTAACAGTGCAAACCCTTCTTTTCTCTGATCATCATTCCTATTTTAGGAAGTGTTAACAAGTGGCCAACATGGTCCGGCTAGAGGCAATTAAAATGCTCAGTGAAGTGAGAAGCAGGGCAGATGGTCAGGCAAAATGTGGCACAGTCCAGCTTGATGCACAACTGGTAAGGCAGGTTTTATTTGCTAAGGTCTGTGGCACAGGGTGCCTTCCATCATCATGCTAAAATCAATGCATCTACAGTGATAAAATGGCCCAGTTTATCTTGTTTAAATTTTGCTTTGCCACTCAGTATTCTGAGCCCACATTTGATCACAACCCAATGGCAGCCAGTAAATGTCAGAGTGGAGTTGTGATGTCAAATGGCTGCAGAGAGTGACAAACATGCCTGGGGATACAAGCATGGATCATGAAGTTAAAATCCTTAAAACACTGAGCAGGTTAATGTAAGAAAGAATGGGAACGAGTTTGAAACTTATCAGTTTTTTAAACTACTACTAAACTACGTTTTGTCACACGTGAACAAACCAGGATATTATGAAGTCCCCCAGCGCTAAACTTTAACATGGATGTCCCACAGCTTGGAGCTCTGCAGATTGTTTGCGCCCTGCTCTGCGCTGAGAAGAAACAGGAAAAGAAGAAAAGGATTTGGGTGAAGGAATGTGTTGCTGCACGCGGATTGCGCGGGTTGTCAATTCTGCAGAGAGAGTTGGAGGTGAGTTCTATGAATGAAACTCGGTTGCCACTGTGCTGCTAGCCTATTAGCTTGCATTGTACTGTCTATACAGTCTATGCATGTATTCTGACCCAGATTATTGTACTTTTCATAGCTGAATGATTGAATGGGTTTTCGGGAAATGCTAGGGATGACAGTGGAGGACTTTGATTTCTTTCTGGGGCGCCTCTCATTGGCTGATGCTCTTTGTCAGTCGTGTCAGACTTCTCCAGTTTTCTAGCATGCCAGATATCCAGTTCCAGTCGCAGACGAGGGCGCGACTTGCTCGTAGGCTTGTTCACACATGAGGACTCATCGTGGCAGACTATCTGCCGACTCACCTCCAATCCCAGGACTTCTTAATAGCTCTCAAGATTCTCTGCGACCTCAAAATCGGGGTGAAAATCATGTAATGTGAACCAGGCTTAAGTCTACTGAGATTGCTTTAAGTCGATCAGTCATTTTTGTTTTGTTTTGTTTTTTGTTAGTTTGTTTTTTGCTATTTTTTTGCTGCTGTGCAGTGCACTTCTTGGGACGTTTTAGTCCCCAGATTTGCCGCAGAGTGAGTACTCTGAACTTTCACACTCCTCTTTGGTACAGACAGCTGCAGATGTGATGCAGCAGCACAGAGCAGGAAAGACTTTCTACCATAAGTCAATGTAATACCATTATCTTCTCCCTTCTGCTTGGAAGTGGTGATATCTAGTGTCAGCAAAAAAATGTTGCACATTTCCGATCTGATGCATAAGTTTGTTGATCTTAAAGGCCAAAAGGCCAAATCTTAATCAAAATAAAAGAAAGGCATTTGGAGCCAGAGAGTGCGACACTTGTTTTCTCCAGTCAAGTCTATTGCCAGTGATCAGCACCTCATTATAATTCTCAGTGTGCGTTACTTTCATATTTTAAATTCTGCACATTTCTGATCCGTCATTAGTCCAGTTAGCTCTTTTACTATATTACACGAATATCGCTGTCTCACTGAACATCCCACTGAACCCCATTAAGACTTTAATTGGAAAAAAAAGAAAGGGCAAATATTTGCATTAAATGGCCAAATCTGATTCAACTGACAAAATACTGAGTCAGGTAGAGCCCTTGCCTTTTTACGGTTTTTGCTTTCCAGAAGGGAAAGAAGCCTGATTCCTGAAGCTAATATGATTGAGACATACAGAGAGTGACTAGTCTCTTTTACACTGCCTACTCAAGGCAGGAATATCACGCTGTTATTCTTGCAGTAAAAGGTACAATCGCAGAATGGGGAGACAAAGTTGTCTCATCTCTGAGCTAGGAATGGAGGAAGTAACAGCGCAAAAATGATGTCTGTATAAACGTGACAGCCGGCAGGACGGGATCATGGCAGCGAAGGTGAGACGTTTTGCAAACCAGTTATGCGTGCAACCCATGGTGGTAGCTTTAAAGGGAAGCTTGTAGCAGTTAGTGGCTAACTTAAAGAAGAGGAACAGCAGCCGAAAATGTCAGCACACTGGGAAAACAATGAGGTTTCCGAGCCCCTTTCCTTCTGAGCAGTGGGTGAGATCAGCCACAATACAACGGGGATGATAATTAATTGCTATTACTATGGTAAGGCATTGTAATTGCTAATGCATATGTTTTATGTCAAACTAGAGGCCGATAATAATGTATTACATGTCACACCTCTTTTGAATCCACGATGCCAATGTGCTATGTAAAATCACACATTGGAGTGGAATTACGTCTCTGTTGTCTGGTTCTGTGTCAAAATGCAAAGGCG
The DNA here is from genome assembly GCA_019142605.1 of Cephalopholis sonnerati. Lineage (NCBI taxonomy): Eukaryota > Metazoa > Chordata > Actinopteri > Perciformes > Serranidae > Cephalopholis > Cephalopholis sonnerati. The sequence goes on along the minus strand of JAGQAX010000005.1, from coordinate 5,593,361 downwards.
GTGTAAAGAAGGGTCTTCCTAGCTGCCCTGTAGCGAGATCTATGAGCAAAAGGGACTACTGAAACAAACACAATAAAGAGTTGGGAGTTGTGGGACTCATCAACCCCTCCAGTATGTTACGATGTGGTGATTGCAACAATTAAGACATATTCAACCAATCCCTGTGAATTTTGGATGACAGCGTCACCAAACTCACTTCCTTGTTTCTGGTTGTGAAGATGTGGGCATGTGTAACACAAACATCGCACAATTACCAACAAAAATTGCTAAAGCCCTTGCAAAGCAATTCCCTGGTGCTCTGCATGAAAGCGAAGGTTAACTGTTCAGAACCACATGCAACACTGTGGTGGAACACAAAGTCATTGATTGACAACCCAAAACAGACCTGGAGAATGGCTGAAAAGCATGGACAACACACAAGCCAAATAACTATGACAGAGGTTGTTGCATCCAGATCTATTTCAAGGTGAGTTAGAATAAATATATATGATTAATGGTAACACTGGTGTAGTAGTAAATCACAAACTCATAACAGTGTTTTTTTATTCTCACTAGAACAAGTTGCCTTTGATTTTTAATGAATAATAAACACTGCAACATACAGTGCAATGTTTTCGTAAAGCTGCCATGAAATTGGGCTTTTTAGGCCAAAAAAATACCCCCAAAAAGCTGCAAAATCCAAATGGAACATCAGTCTGATGGTAAAATATTCTCTGGAAATTATTTAGCAAGACCAAAATGCATGCTACTACATGAGGCCTCAGGGTCATGACACAGACACAGCACTTCGTTATGATGGAGGCAGGTAATTCTGCCAACAATAACAAATGCTGTCATGTTATTTAAGCATTTGTAGCCTGTGCACCATTACTCCTGAAATTTAGTCTCCAGGGTCCAGACTGCTGCTTAGTTTTTATTCTGCCAGGCAGTTTTTATTCTAGACGTCTAATCGCTTATTTGGACTGGGACGCCAGGTGAATTTAAACTACCAGGAAAAAAAGAAAACCAGCAACACTCCAGACCCCAAGGACTGGATTTGAGGATTACTGCTGTAGACTGTGTCACACACATTGATTTTGTCCCAAGACTAAACGCCTCTCCGAACTGAAGGCAACAACTTCACTAGCATCTAAAAAAACTTACCCATGAATCCAGAGGGAGAGAGTACGGGACTTTACCTGAGGTATTTGACTGCAAATGCTAGGGGCCTTTTAAACATATAAGCACTTGACTGGGGTTGGCCTTTTAAGACCTAATCTGTTTTGTGTGTGTGTGTGTGTAATTAGATAGCCGACAGTACAGATGACAGGACATATGGTGAGAGAGACGTAGACATGATATGCAACAAAGGTTGCAGCCATGACACAAACACTGCAGTTTGTCATCTTCATCCTAACCACCAGGTTTTGGGGACTTGGATAGAAATGGAGCACCATCTGCTAGCTTGTCTAAAAAATCACAAATTTTCTTTACCTGCAAAACATGTTTAAGCCTTATAACCATGATAGCGCATGTTTTTAATCCTATACAAGCCTATCAACATTACTAATAGGGTTAAATGAGCATTCATTATTTGTTTCACCACAAGGTAGCTATCCTGCAGTAGGCTATTTATGATTGTTTGGAACTCCAGAGTGTACCAGGGAACCACTGCAGAAGGGCATGTGGCTCCAGAGCGATAGGCTGCCTACACTTGCCATAGAGCCAAATGCTGGTAAAATATGCAAGTGGCTGGTAGATTAGCTTCACTCACAAGCCATCATAAACAAACAAACAAACAAATTATAATGTGATATATGGTTGGCATAATGTGAACATTCATTAGCCTTTTTGCCAGTGAACAAAAAAGTTGCTTTTGCACCCTGGATACAAATACACTTCCAGACTCAGTAAGTCTAAAGTCAAAAACTGCTTCTGGACATTTAGTTTGAATAATATAAAGCAGGCTTTATGTTTCTATGTTTGTAGACCTGAAGACAGACCTAACTTTACAGAGGCTTTGGGTACAATGTCCTCTAGAGGTCCACTTTGAGTTAAAAGAAAGACACTAACTGTGTGATGCTGGTTTTTAAAATACTGTGATTTTCTCAGTGTGATTACAGCCTATAGAGCAGACGTGGTCTCACAGATATCAATAACCAGAATATGTTTAAGACAAACATGCCTTCAGTAAGCTGCAAAATGAAATTGTGGTTTTAGCTCTAGACAGGCCTTAACGCTTTTTAATTCAATAATTTACAGCAGGTTACATGACAGACTGCAGCCTACTATATGTGCAGCATTAAGGTTGATTAAATGACATATCATTATAGTCAGCCTGTAGCCACAGTGTCTCACTGTCATCATCATCTTATCATCATCCCTGCGCCCCTCACCACTGATGTCGCACTGTGGCTTTTAGGCCTCTGCTGTTACCATGTCTCATTCTTAGCCCTGTTACCGACACAGCAAGTGTCAACAACAATAACACAAACGACAATAAACACGTCCTCACCGGGAGAGTAGAGCCTTGCTAGCTGTCGGGCCCCGGCGTGCTGAGGTCCCCAGCGAGGCGCCGCGCTGCGTGCAGCCGCCCCGTGCTCATTCCCGTTCGGATCCTCCTCCGCCATGGACCGGTGCCTGATGTCGGTCTCGGAGAGAAGCGACGCCGCCATAACTCCTGCCCGCTGCCCGCCCTGCTGCCCCCCGCTTTGGCTTTCAGCTATAAGACATCAATTATAGATCTGTCTTGGTCAGTAACTGATTGGTTTTGTTTATGTCCTGGCCTCCGGTAGCTGTTGTTGTGGCTGGATTGAGAGGGGAGGCTGGACCAACTGATGCTAGCTGGGATGTACCGGAGCAGCCTCGTACCACCCGGAAATACACGGACGGAGCTGCGCTGACACACAGACCTATATCACGGGGTTTTATCGCTGCAGCCTGTCACACACAGCTGTCACTTTGTAAGAGAGACACACTGCTTGCATATGTGCTTACATAGATAACTTGAGACTCCCGTAGCACGGCTCTTAGCGCACGGGTTTACTTCAACAAACTTTATTTATGCGTCCAGTTCAGCTGTCACGTCAGCTGCAGGGACCGTCTGCATTTTACACTTACGACGAAAATGGAAGTGGTTTCTTAAATTATCTGCCTCCTATACACAACACTTGAGACATTAATTAGATGCTTTAATGCATTTTAACATCTCGTGGAAGCATAACTACCTCCGCCTTACAGTTATTCTTATATATTCCTAGCTCCAAGTTAGCGTAGTTGGTTCCAAGCTCCTGCTAAGAAGCTGCCTCAGGTGAGAAGTAACAAAATGAAATGTGCAGTAAGTTTGAAAAAAAGAATTATGCCATTTTTGTGGTGTCATTCATTTATGTGGCTGTAAATAAAGTACGTGACTTAATTGTTTACCAATATAAACCCAAAACAACTCAATTTAAGGAGAAATGTTACTGAATTATTCCGAAAGACCATGCTTAATGGGGCAGCCATGTAAAATGTTTTACAAATGCAGTGGGAGAAAACCTTGAAACCAGAGGATTTACACAATAATACTAAATGTTAGCCTACAGGGGAAATGTTAAACTCTAAACCAGTGCTAAACAAGCAAGTGTTCAGCAAGAGACGGCCTTCTGACAGGGAGCGTCTCAGCTGCATATACACACGGATAATGCTGAAACAAAGGTTGCGAAGTGGCAAAAATATACATCTGAACAGGTCTGTTAGTCTAGTCGCCATGCAGGAAAAAAAGAAAAGTTAAAAAGATATAGTATTGATCAGTTTCTTTGTCACACCCCACATTAAGGGCAAACTATCCTAGTCACAACAGCAGTGTTGGAAACTGCAGACGCACGAATGCTAATCACTCCCACATTCTTTGGACATGTCCAAAACTCCAAATATTTTGGAGAAAAATTTGTTTAATTATAAAAAAAAAAAGATTGTAGGGTATGAAATACCTATTGATGTCAAGGTGCTGTATTTTGGTGCAACGAGGGAAGATGTGATGAATACAAAGATTGGCATTTGTCTAAAATACTGCTTATTGCCAGTAAGAAAGCAATTATAAAGAAATGGTACCATTCTGAGCCTCTCAGCCTCAAACAATGGATGACATCATCAAGGAGATATTTATAATGGAAAAGATAAGTTTTTCTCTCAGTTCTAGAAGAGCATCATTCCTCAGAAAATGGAAGAAATTTTTATTTTAGAAGATGGGGACGCAGCTGTGAATGTCTGTGGACAATAAGAGGACATTTAACACATAGACTCATGAATACTCAACTTGTGTTCCCCCAAAAAGTGCTCTCTATGGTGTTTAGTTTTATCTAAACATCTAAAAATATTTTAGATAAAGAGTTTTTAAACAGTTACATTATGGCTGAAATGAAAAAAAATATTCCATTCAAATATCTCATTTAAGCCAAACATTTTATTTATTTACATCCTATAGTTAAAATCATGTCCAAAGTGAAATGGCAGCCGAGAGCAAATCCAGCTTCTTCAACTTTATTAATTTTGACTTTCTAATGAATAATAAGGAGATTTTGGCTGTTATATTTTCTTTTTTTGAGTACACACTTTTAACATTATTTTGTGGTATTGCTGGACTCACATTTTTTATGATTTAAAGTTTATTGCCTTTTTTTTGCATACATAACACTTAGCATTGTAATGCTCTGAGACACAACAACAAATATGATATAAATAATGATAACAATAATAATATTAATAGAAAAAAAAGAAAAAATAAGAAAGATAATAAGCGACACAAAGATATATTAAAATGCACACCAAAGGCATTTAGGGTAGCATTAGATATTAAAGCCAAACATACAGAGACCGATATTGAATGAATAAAACATTATTTATTCTTAGAGATATTTTCCCCATGTTAACGTACAATCCTCCTATCTGTCAGTCTTTCTATAGAACAGTTGTTTATATGAGGCCACTTTTCCAAGTTCTATGAAAAACTCCCTACAAAAGGGAGCTTCTGTCTTTTTCAATACCTTTAATAAAGTCTGTCTACACACCATTATGGCAGTTCTGCATTTCCATAGTCTTTCATCTGCAACAGTGACCCAGCACATATAACCTGGGAGTAAATTCAGTGTCATTATTAGGGATCTCCAGTGGACTTCTTTTAAAAAGTCTTGAATCTTAGGGCATTATACCAGAGAGCATGGATTTACGTACCCTCTCATTTTTGAGATTTCCTACAGTCCGCTGTGTGTCTGAGCAGGGGTGTTTGATTTGACATCACAGGCTTAGACTTCTGTAACAGGCTCTATTTTGATGCTTTTTTTATGCACTCTGGCATCTTATTTGCCCTTAAAAACAGTTCGTTTTTTATGTAACTTTACAGATTAATTATGAATTGTGATGTTAAAAATATTAGTAGCTGTTTGTAATTAGCATTGAGTACAAACAGGATATTTTGCAGCTCCTATCTTCAAAATTGAGAGAATTTTAAGGTGCTTGTACTTTACTATTTCAGTTTTCTCTCTTGTTCTACTCCTCTACATCGTAGAGAGAAGTATTGTACTTTTTACTCCACTACATTTATTTGTCTGCTTCAGTTACTTTAAAACCTTAGATTAATAATACAAAATATAATCAATAAGAAATGATGATATATATTTATAGATTAAACTACCCAGCAGTATATGAAGCATTTAAAATGAGCTCCACCTTTTCCAGGTGCAACATTAAAGTGATAACCAGTGTGCTCTCTCTCTCTCGCATGTGATCAAACAAAATGAAGACCCAATCAGCAATTTCATATTCATATTATTTTTGAGGGTACATTCTTAGATGGAGGGCTTCCTTTAGGTCTATTTTTATCTTTTAAAAATATATGTACAGCCTATTTAGATCTGCAGCCTTTCATGAAACATTCAGGGTTGAAGCCCCAGATGCCCAGGCCTAATAACACCACTGTTTCTGTCTGAGGCCTCATCGATTTAATCTAGATGGGGTCCAATAAAGCCAAATTAAGGATTTTAAATGGTTTAAAGTCTTGGTTTAAAGTGTTTATATCTCTTGACAACTGTCTTTGGTTTTGGCATATCTTTTTCCACTCGAACTCTTTAAACAAGAGGTTTAAATCCTTCTACCTGATAGTTCTTAATGCAATACTATGACGTAGGCGCGGATGCTTCCAGCTGCTTCTCTATGAGCTCCGCTAAATTTGTGCTAAATGTATGCTTTTAAGTCTTAGTGGGGCTTTCTGTTTTTGGTGTTAGACGGTGGTGGCATGTGTCTGCAGGTTATCATCAGGATGAGGAAATCAACTACGCAGAGAAGAACCAGCACCAGCTGAACTATGATCCCAGCTAATGTGCAGACTTTTATCAGGAACTGTAGGATCCTCTCAGTCACTGAAACTTGGCTAACTCCTGCACAGCGCCATTCAACCAGGCAGCTCCTTTTCTATATGCCGATCTGACAGAGCAGATGACTCTGGTAAGAGAAGGGGAGGAGGAGTAGCCTATGCTTTACGATGAATAAGGACTGGTGTGTTGGTGTGAATGTGAGGTGCCTTGGGTCCTGCTGTGGACAACTGCTATAAGATTTCACTGTCCATAGATGACTGCAATGCAGCGCTCCCATGTTCAGGAAGAGCCAGCCTGCGCATCATCTTGTTTGGGTTGAGATGTGTGGACAGTTAAATCATTCCACAACCAGTAACCATGGATTACCAGAACCATCTGGAATCATGGACAATCAGAAGGCATCAGCCAGCGATGTAAAGGGACACCAAAAAGGACTAAATCACAGTGCACAAGTTAAAGGAGGTGATGGGATCACATTTCACTGGAGTTGTACCATGTATTATTTCTATATACAAATAAATGATGATTAATTGATAGATTGATTGTTGGAGGTGTAGTATTATGAGGCCTCATAATCCAGTCCAGGTATCCTGATGATATCAGAAAGCAGTTTAGATTGTGCTCTCGGAAAGCCCAGCACAGTAGACAGCTAGTGCCTTAGTTGTAAGTACTGCCACATATAGCCTACTGGGACAAGAGAGACCAAAGTCCTGGAATAAACTTTCAAACAATTTCAATAAATAGTTTTTTAACAGATCTCCAAGTGTCCGAAACCCTTTTTTTAATCCACATTTTCCATAAGAACAGGGCTCCACCAGTACAAAACTTCAGGTTAAACCATACACTTGACTCCAAGTAAAGGTCAATGTGTATGTTATGGAGCTTAGCTAGCTTTCTCCATGTGTCCTGTAGATGAGAATGGAGCAAGTGGGATTACATCTCAGATGACAGACTAGTAGATAAACCTGGTAGTCTCGCCCCTTGCTTCTAAGTCCCTTTAAATAATATATTTACTTATGCAGATAACAAATCACAGTTTTCACTTATTCTGTGGAATACTGAAACATCCAGGATGACCTTTGTGGTTTTACATGAAATGTCTCCACAACTATTGGCTGGATTGGAAATTTGGTACAAACATTCATGACCCTATCCGGGTGATTTGTAATAAATTTGGTGATCCCCTAACTTTTTATTTACTGCCCCTGTCAGGTAAAACTTTCAATTTGCCCAGTCTCTGTTATCCAACAAAATATTTAACTGCAACTAAATAATGATAATCCAGTGTTCCATCAGCTCTATTTTGTGTTTAGTGATAATTACCAGAGGTGTGGACTTGAGTCACATGACTTTGACATAAACTTAAATATGTCCTAGAAAATGTTATCTGAGGCATTTGGCTTTTCTCTATCGGTCATAACTCAAATTTCAAAAACACAAAAAACACCTCTGGCCTGTAGGGTATGATACACCACAAAGGGTCCTCACTAGCCTTTGGCTCAGGCAACACAGAGACAGACCTCCCTGCCCACAGACCTGTTCAACAGTGTCCATGTTAAATTTATTCCCTGTACAGAGTCAACTTTCACTATGCTGCATCAGTATAGTGACTCAGACTCAAGTCAAAAATTAGTATGACTTTCTACTCTACTTGACTAAATGAAAAAAGAACTGCAACTCAACTTGGACTTCAACACCAATGAGTTGAGACTTGAACCTTTTGAATTGAAACTACTGGGCTGGGAGTCAATTCATTAATCTTCCTTTCCTGAATCACCTAACATTAATGCTGTTTATTCTCAGCAAGTCAACACTTAATTCCCCAGATCCACTTTGTTTGAAACAATCAACAATATCCAGTCAAGCTGCAGAAGAGAACCATCCATCCCTTTTCATCTGCTTATCCAGGGCCGGTTCGCAGGGGAAGCAGGCCAAGCAAAACACCCCAGACGTCCCTCTCCCTAGCAACGCTTTCCAGCTTATCCTGGCGGACTCCAAGGCGTCCCCAGGCCAGATGAGGTATGTAATCCCTCCAGTGTGTTCTGGGTCTGCCCCGGGGCCTCCTACCAGTGGGACGTGCCCGGAACGCTTCTGACAGGAGGCGCCCAGGAGGATCCTGATCAGATGCCCGAACCGCCTAAACTGACCCCTTCCGACAGCAGGAGCCACGGCTCTACTCCTCACCCTATCTCTAAGGCTGAGCCCAGCCAACCTACGAAGGAAACACATGTCGGCCGCTCATATCAGTGATTTTATTCTTTCGGTCACTACCCAGAACTCATGACCCGTGAGGGTTGGGATGTAGATGGACCAGTAAATCTACATGTGTTTTGTGGACTTGGAGAAGGCTTACGATCGCGCCCCTCAGGGAGTCTTGTGGGGGGTACTGCTACAAGCCATCCGATCTGTGTACGACCAAAGTAAGAGCTGCGTCTGCGTACTTGTCACAGATCCGGTTTGTGACATTCATGGACAGGATCTCAAGGTGCAGCCGGGGGGAGGAAGGGGTCCAGTTTGGGGACCTCAGAATTGCATTTCTGTTTTTCTCTGATAATGTGATTCTGTTGGCTTCATCACACCGTGACCTCCAGCATGCACTGGGGTGGTTTGCAGCCGAGTGTGAAGCGGTGGGGATGAGATTCGGCACCTCCAAATCTGAGGCCATGGTACTATGTGGGAAAAAGGTGGATTGCCCTCTCTGGGTTGGGGTAGAGTTACTGCCTCAAGTGAGGGAGTTCAAATATCTCGGGGTCTTGTTCACGAAACTGTTATGACAAATAAGTACAAAAAGCATTCTTTTTTTATTTTTAATTACTACTCTTTTGTTTAAATGGCATTAAACTTAGTGATTTTTGAAAACATTTGGTGGTTAATATTATGCCTATGAAACATCAAAATGTTAGCAGGGTCACTGTGAAAATGTTAGCATGCTGATGTTTGAGCATTTAGCTCAAAGCACTGCTGTGCTAGAGCACGACCTCACAGAGCAGCTAGCAGGCTGTAGACTCTGTAGACTGCACTGCCAAAACCACTGAGGTGTAACTCTCTCTTTTGCAGCTCTGTGTTAGCCTCTCTATCTCATTTGTTTTTGGTTTTACGACCTATGCAGGACTGTATTGCTGAGTCTTATTGCTCATTCATACCAATCCCAACATCTGTTTGATCCACTAAACCTTACATTCATCAGGTAGCTGTAAATGCATTTTCAGTGGGATGATTGCGAGGCTCTGTGTGTGCTGGATGTGTAAGCAGGCAGTTGTTGGCTAAGCTAATGTCATGTCAAGGCTGCGATCTGAAATCTTACATATATTATAAAATGTCATTATCCGAAATAACTGAGAGCCATGTGTTTACAGTCATGAAACTTGAAGAGATTTTTAATCTTAGTAGGACACTTGCATAATTGTAATTACCATAATATATTATAAAAATAACGTTTTTCACTTTACATTTATTTGCACTGTCAGCTCATGGGACATCAGATGTGTCTTCTTACTGACAGTAGTGTGACTAAAAAAAACACACATTCTACTAAAATCACAAACAGTCAGTGTGTGTCTTTTTACCAGTAGATACATTTTGAGATAATTGTGGCATAGTGTGAGCAGTCCCCTTCTTGTGAATGAAGCTCCTGAGTGTAATGACACACTTAGTCTATGCTCTATTTTGTGGCAATGGACATGGAAGAATTTTAACAACTGTTAGAATCAGCACTGTGATGCTACCAGTCTTCTTTGTATGGCAGTGTGCGAATGTGTCAACATTACCTTTGTCCCTGTCACTAAATCCTTAAATGGGTAACAATGGGTAACACCTCTACAGTAATTGTCTAAAAGCTCACAGTCATACGGTCTCACATTTAAGGGGATTCTGAAATTGTCCTGTTTCTGTGATGTTATCTAACAGTTCTCCCTGATTTCTCTTGGAGTCCAGTGAGTTACCTCATGTTACAGGATAAAAGTGTGTTGGTGTTGTTGCTGGGGTCGTATTGCTTGCAGGTACTTACATGTACAGAAGGCTTTACCCTGCAGTGGCATTAACACTGATCACAGTGGGTATGAACACTTCCACAAGCCTGGAGTGTACAGCGTGGCCTTCTCATTTTGACATCTAAATATCAGAGAAGGAAGATGCCAACTGGTAAAACACCCAGATAATACACCTGCACTCACACATTCAACATCGCTCCCTTCAGGTCTGGTGGGTGTAAGAACTTATATGTCTGAACTGAGATTTAAGGAAGGTTTTTGTCTTTGCAAATTGTTTCATGTCAATTTTTTGAAAGTCTGACAACAAGAAAGTAAGCGGAAGATTAGAAAAAAAAATCTAAAAAGCAAATGTAGCAGATTTTTTTCCTTCTCCTGTCCCATTAGTCATCTTGTGACCCCATAGAAGGTTCTGAACACCCATGTTGGGAATCACATAGCCAGAATATCTTTTAATGTTTGAATACATTATGTAAAGCACTCTGAACTGCCTTTGTGCTTGAAATGTGCTCTGTGAAACATTGCCTTGCCTTTTAAAATCTGCACTGAACTTATGAATGTTCATCCTTGATTTTGACCGTGACTTCATCGTCACATGCAGCTCTGAATCCCCCTCATTCACCTGACTTTGAGATTCTTGTAGTTGAACATTAGAGATATCAGTGATTGATGATTCTTCAGTAGGTATGCATACAGTCTCACAGATCTAGTTGTTTTGAATAAATGCACATCACACAGAAATTCTTTATTTGTCATTTATTTATTTGTTTTATCTTTTTTTGTCTGTACTAGATTATTGCAATCTGGTTAATTCACATTTAAAAAGCAGTCATTGACCAGACGCACTGAAATCGATGATATTCATTTTTACAATAACCATTATAGGCCCCATAGAGACTGGAAAACCCAATCCAAAAAAAGAAACATCTGTATGGTTTTCTGCACTTTATTTTGTTTCATGTCATTTTTTGATAGTAATTACAAAAAGGAAAAAAATATATAACAGTAATCATAAAAAGGAGAGTTGGGGGGAAAAACTCAGGAATATTACGACTGGCAAACAAACAATCACAACACAGCACAAGTACCTACTTACGGCGAGAAATAAAAGGTACAAAAATGAAAACAAAGAAAATAAGCGCATATGGCAGAAAGAAAAATCAAAGAAATTGGCACCTATGAAGTTAAATACAATAAGCAACTGAGGGGACGAGAAAGTGAAGCTTTTTCCTACAATCTATTTTAAAAAAATCCCAAAACAAAGGGTGTTCTCTTGCTTTTTTTCCTTTTCTATTTGTTAAAAAAAATAAAATGCCTGACCTGGGGTGTGATGGTTGGGAAAGGAGAAAAGGAGGAGGAGGAAGCTGGTGGGGGGTGGGGGGGTTGGCAGGGACAATAAAAAATACTGCACGTACAATACCTTTTTTCACTCCTCTCTTTCCTTCATCTAGCTCTTACCGTTTCTCTCACCCACTTTTTCCTTTCTTTATTTAATAGCATATCCCATTAATATTCCTTTCCCCCGCTGCTCCTAATAGCCGCGCCCAGTGGCGCGATCGTTAGAGTTTTACATGTGAGTAGCAAATGACACTTTGATTGGCTGTGATGTGGAGATGGGAGTCCCCTGCCGGCGCCGGGTCGGGGGCCCCGGCTGAGCCGAGAGATCCTGCCGGGCCTCGGTCTCACTGCGCGTGCTGACTCAGTGTGTGGTTCTGGAGGGAGAGAGGGAGAGGGAGAGATAGAGGGAAAAAGTGAGAACACATGATGAGAGAAATAATGGGCTACGTGAGCGTAGTGCTTTCCACTTGCACCCCCACCCAATAATAGAACAGAAGAGAACAGAAACACAACCGCCTCCCACAGTACAGACAGCAAGGCCTCCTCACTTTATACATAGACTGACGAAAAAAAGAGAGAGAAAGAGAAGAGAATAGAGAGGAAGAAAAGAAGAAGAAACAAGGCAAGTAGACAAGGCAACTCAACAACATAAACTCTGGGTACAGTGCTGTGGTATTGTTGCTCACAAAAGACTTTGAGAATGAGGAAAAAAATACTGTGTAACTTGTGTAACTGTGTTTATGATATAAATCATTAACATACAGTTCATATCTAGCAGCAGATTTGACCAATTTAAAATGCATTTAAACACACACGAGTGGATTGCTGATGTTATAGACATTTCTGATTTCTGTGGGTAAAGATGGATATGAGACACTATTTTTGCACACACCCAAAAATAAACCTAGTCCTCTAATAAAAGCAGAACTTGGTTTCAGTCAGAACCAAATAATTAGAGATCATATAGTATTTGTTCTGTTTTTGTTGTATTTCTTATCTGTGGGAACCCGGCGCCTCGATTTGTTTATTCAAATCTGTGAAACCCTCGTGTCTTTTGATATTGTGATTAATATTTTACAGAGACCGTCTCCATACCGCGGAGACGCCTACACTCACATCTCTCCAAAGGCATCAGCGCACTACACATCAATACATAATCACAATGCAAAAAACACCTTTTTTCTAAATTAGAATTCACAACAGCAGTGAGAGCACAAAGGGAGAGCGATGCAACGATCTCTAGGTGAAAACTAGAGTGGAGGAACTGAGATACAGAGACAGATTTGTATGTGTAAATGTCAGAGGTAGGCCTGTACAACAATAGATAGGTACACGGTAACTGCACATATGATTCATTATAATGTAAACTTTATTACAGAGAGACAAATACACAGGCCTGTACAGGAAAGTGGAATGTCATACACAAAAATGTGTAAAAACATGGGACGTGCTTGCATCAGCACTCATGATCACGCATGTTAACACACACGCACGCACACACTCAACACACCTCCACAGTCAGTCCTCTGTGGCTGTTCCATATCAGCTACAATGGGGAACTGAACTCATGATAATCTGGATTTGCTGGTTTGGAATTTAGCTAGAATCACATCTAAAGCTGGGGAGATACTGTGTGTGTGTGTGTGTGTGTGTGTGTGTGTGTGTGTGTGTGTGTGTGGGTGTGTGTGCGTGTGTGTGTGTGTGTGTGTGTGCGTGTGTGTGTGGTGTGTATGTGTGGAAGATGGGGAGATGATTGGAAAGATTTCTCTGGGAATTTGTGTGTGTGTGTGTGTGTGTGTGTGTGTGTGTGTGTGTGTATCAGAGAAATTTCCACTAGGATGTTTTCCTCCTCCTCTCCTCATTTTCCCCAGACTGTTCAGCTTTCTCCCAGTGAAACGTTCCCTCTCTCCCTCTCTCTCTCTCTCTCACACACACACACACAAATTCCCAGAGAAATATTTCCCTATCATCCCTGCTTTTTCACACATACACACTCTCACTTACAGACACACACAACACACACAATATTCCCAGTGAGATCTTCCCAATCAACGCCCCCCCTACCCTTCACCACCACTAAAAGCAGCTTTCTCAGATTAATCGCTCTCTCTCACAGATATGCCCCACTACAGAAAGAAAAAAAAAGGACAAAAAAGAACAGCGGATGGGAGAATGAAAAAAAAGAGGAGGGGATAGGGGGATGAAGAGAACAGAGAGGCGAGGAGGGGTGGATGGGGACAGAAATGTGAAGGATTATACGTGGTTTGGGGTTGATAAATACTTATTGTCATTCTATGGTCCTTATCTTGCTGTGCATGTTTTGTTGAGCCCTTTAGTGTGCAAGTGTGCGTGTTTATGTGTGTGTGTGTGTGTGTGTGTGTGTGTGTGTGAGAGAGAGCGAGAGTGTATGTTGCACGACTGTGTATGAGAGTGTCTGTCACTCGGCTTTAGAGGCCAAGCTAGCCTGTCCAGGGGAAAGCAAAGGGTATTAATGTCCTAGACACACTAGAAAGGCCTCTGCATGCATGCGCACACGCACGCGCACACACACACACACACACACACACACACACACACACACACACACACACACACACACACACTCAGTGACTCACACACCCTCAGTGACACACACAGTAGAAGGGTTTCAGAGAAATGGTTGAGCAAATGAGAAAAATAACGAACAGGACAGTGAAAAATAAGTGTCTGTTTCCGTATGTGTGTATGTGTGTGTTTGTGTGGAGGCCTCTCGAGTGAGGAGGAAGATCTCATTGGGAGCCACTGACCCCATTATGATAGAAAACCCTCCTCTCTCTCTCTCTGTCTGCTGCCTCTCACTCTATCACTTTCTCTCATTCTCAGCCTCACCGCTCCATCGGCAAGCTAACTGGCTGCACTTCTTCTTGTCACCAGTAGAGGTCAGCCTCATTCCTCTTTATGTGACCATCTCAAACACAAGAGGAGGGGAGACGGAGAGAAGAGAGAGAAGAGAAGAGAAGAGAAGAGAAGAGAAGAGAAGAGAAGAGAAGAGAAGAGAAGAGAAGAGAAGAGAGGAGAGGAGAAGAGAAGAGAAGAGAAGATGAGGGGATAGGAGACAGGGGGGGGCAGGGGGAGAAGTGGAGAGAAGACGGGAGGAGACAGAGGGGAAGAGGGGAGAGAGGTTTTGTCCAGTGTTGTCCTATTTCCAACACATCTTTTGTCATTACACCTTTGCCTCATATATGACCTCTAACACAGAGGTTATATATGAAGCTTTAGAAATGTGAATGGAGAGGAAAAAAAGTAAAAAAAAAAAACAAGACCCAGTAGTAGAAGGACTGCAACCAGGGAAAAGGGGACGTAGGAAGGAAACAACTAGAGAGAAGAGAGTGTGTGTGTGTTACTGTGTGTGTGTGTGTGTGTGTGTGTGTGTGTGTGTGTGTGTGTGTTACTGTGTGCGTTTTCCCTCAGGTTCTTTGGGTCCTGCCGCTGCCGTATTGATTTGTAGATGGAGCGAGGGATGGAAAGGAAGGACAGAGGAGAAGGAGGGAAGGAGAGAGGGATGGAAGGAGGGAGGCCGCGGTCACTCCCTGGAGGAGCTTGCAGCGCTGCAGTGGGCTGCTGGAAATAGCCCAGAGGAGAGAGAGAGGGAGAGAGGGACATAGATGAGAGAGGAATGTAATGGACAGACAGACGGATGACAGCCGGTCATGCCACACACTTAATATGACACACACAGACACACACACACCCTCTGACACCTCCCAGTTACTTCTCTTCATTTACGTTGTTGTTGGGAGCTCAGTATTGATTATGCAGCACTGCAATCGATCAGAAGTGCGTGTGAGTGTGTTTGAGTGTGTGTCACAGTGTGACATCTGCTCTACAGCGGAGTAATTGATATATTCTACAGAAAAAAATGGGTGACAGAAGGAGGAGTGAAAGGAGGGCGAGGATGTTTGTATATTTAGTATTTACTGTGGTTTTAGGCCTGTGATTAGTGCAGCCAGTTCTCAAGCAAAGCTGCCTTTAATGAAACTCCATACCTGCTGATGTTTCACAATAAAAGCCCTCCAGCAAAGTGTTTTAATGTGAAACAGATGAGGCAAGTGAAAAAGAATTTGCATCAAGAGTAACAGCAAAAGGAAGGCCTCTTAAAATATTAAATTTTTTTAAAAGTGTAAAACAGGAAAATGACATGATATGATGAATTCAACAGTTCTGTTTCCATAGTATGTGGAGAGCAATGATTTGCCCAAAACAGTACACCATACACTAATAGACTCCATGAACAAACAACCACAGTCCCTTTTCTCAAAACTAGAAATCTTGTGTGCTCAAACGCACTCCTTTTTACAGGAAATTAACAAAGAAAAAATGCAAAATATGGATAAAGTCAAGGAGACGCTGTGACCGTACATGTTATAGCACGATCTGGAAGTGAGTAAACAGAGTTAAATCCCATTTGATAATGGTTTAAAACCCTGTGAGATCCACAGGACCACTGGCGATCTATGGTGTTCCTGTCTCACACAACAGGATATCGGATCGTAAATATTGAACATGTTAATTACTTGCGGTTTGAAATTGGTGCAGCCAGGATGGACTTCTGAGCAGACTGGGGGATGTAAAAAACACTCTTACCAAACCTCACACCACAGGAAAATCTGATAATTTGCTGCCAATTGTTGGAAGGGGGGAATCGTGCCCAAAATTGTCCCGATTCTTGTGTTGAGTGTACCGAGCTTACTTGACAGTGTAAACACGATTTACAGTAGCAGCATGCTGGATACAGGTTGGCTGAATGTAAAGCTGCAGCCTTTTTCATGTATGTTTTATTGTGTTACATCCTGCTGTATTTTGTATATTTATTCAAAAATTAAGTGTTTTTTTTTTTTTCATTTTAGAATGGCCATTTTCAGTCCAGGGTTGTCAATGTGGATTGTGTTGTTTTGTAAAGTCCACCTCCTGACTGGCTTACATTGAATGAATACAAATATGAACCAGTTTTAGACTTTATTTCACCATATTTCTCCTGTTTTTTTTCACAGCAGAGGGTGTGTGTGCCGTAGTGAGAACAGCCCGTCTTCCAAGCCAGGCCAGACCAGTCAATACAGAGGCCTGTCATTGTTTTTCCTAAACTGCTTAGAGAGAGCGAGGCTAAAGCCTGCAGAGCCCTGGGCCCAGGGGAAATATGGCCCTGTCGCATTACCCACGCACAAAACTGCCAGACGCACACACACTGGAATGCATTCACAGACTCGCAGCTAAGAACACATGCGTGCAGAAACACACCATGCCAAGAAAAAATGCAAAGACTGGAATACACAATAGTACACACACATATACTCAGTCTCATGGGGAAAGGGAGAAGGGTGCGACAGAGGAAACCGGGAGATAGAGATGACAGAAAATCTAATCTGCCTGGTCCTGCTCCTCTCCCTTATCTACTGCATTACACACTAAATGTGTGCCTGTGCATTTTTGCTGTGGTGATGATGGTGATGGCTGTGTTGTATAGCAGTGGAGGAGCATCACTGTCACCTTTAATATGCATGTCTGTGTGTATGTGCATGCACATGATCAGTGTTAGGGCTGATCTGCTTCATGTGCACAGCTGAACAATCTGGTCTCGCTCCCAACTCATCAAACATGACACTTGGTCACTGGCCCTGAGCAACAGATACCAATGCAAAGAGGCACCCTTTAGCAGTGATATGAGACGCACTGGGTGGCTGCATTTTTTGATGCTGCGAGCAACTGCCGTGTATAAACAGTGAGAAAGTCCACAGAGGACTGGCAGGACTAGAGGTGGTTGGGTTAAACAAACTGACTTTCATGCAGGTGAGCCCTGTTGGTGTCCAGTGTAAAACTAAAAGTCAATCAAGTTATTTCAATAACAACGTAGTGTGCTGTAGCAAACTATGCTAGTGAAATCTGTCATGTGACGTTACATTACATTATTGACAAACGTACTTACTGTAAGCCAAAACATGATGATTTTTCTAAACCTTATCACATACTTTTGTTGTCTAAACCTTAGGAAGTAAACCTAAAAAGTTTTTTATATCAATATCTACTTTTACTTAGAAAAGAGACCGAATGCATTTAACAAGCAGAAACTGTACATTTCCTATGAAAATGGAGGTTTATTTTGAAAAGACACCATGTATGTAACAGGCTTAAATAGACTTGCCATCCCTTGGAGTCCAAACTGACACAGCGTCAATGTTTGTCGCGTAGGCTCACTAATATAGGCTTCTGTTTGCATACACCATCTAGCCTGAGGTGAGACTGTAGAAAAAAAACAAACAAACAAAAACAAAGCGCCCATCTTGAAACATCAAGTTTAAGTATAAAATGAGAAGGAGAACAATCAGATTTTGCTACTGACACACATGGCGATGACCTTGTTTGGGGGCCAAGTCAGTAGGATGACAAAATAACTTTCTCTGAGTTACTCTCACTCACACACACACACACACACACACACACACACACACACACACACACACACTTTGCTGCTCTGTGATGATGTAACAACTACACCTTGAAATGTAGGTGCCAAGTCTCTAATAGACACAGGAAGAGGAAGCACTGCTGTTGGAACAATGCCGTGTGTTTGTGTGGGTGTGTGTGCGCTGCCTCCATGTATCAGCGAGCAAGCGTCTGTCAGTACGTGAATTTGTGTCAAATGTGTGTGTATGTGGGGGTAATTGGAGGCAGTCCAAATGCTGCGTGTGTCTGAGAGTGTGTGTGTGTGTGTGTGTGTGAGTGTATGTGTGCCCCATCTCCACTGCTGTTTTTAACACCAAATGAAAAATCACCTTAGTCGCCTTGTGGTCTTCTTTGGGTTCAGTGTATTTATAGCTCAGAGTTGACACTCTTCCAGCAGAGTGAGTGTGTCTATGTCTGTGTGTGTGTGTGTGTGTGTGTGTGTGTGTGTGTGTGTGTGTGTCTGGGACTAGCAGATGGGCTGTCTTAGCCCTCTTCCTCTGCTCCCTGGCTTGTCTTTAGCCCCACCCGTCCAGGACAGGATGCTGCCTCGGGAGCAGATCGAAAATAAACGCACCCCCTGCCCTTAACATCCCGCCGACACGTATTCCCTGCTCCCCTCCCACTCCTCCGTTTCTCTCCGTCTGTCTTTGTCCCCATCTCTCCCCATCATCCCTCTGTCTCTCTTCCTCCTATTGTTAACGTAACTCTATGCCATATCTTCAAATCCTCTACCCATAACTTCCTTCAGCCCCTTCTCTTTCCAGCCAAGTCACTATGACCCCCACTTTTCTCCTCCGTCACACCACCCAGGGTGACCTCTCTGACCATGTCCTGTTTGGAGAGCTCCCTCCCTTTCTTTCACCCAGGGGACTTCCCCTCTCCTGTTGCTACTGGCCCAAACAGCCAGGTTTGGACCAGTAAACACAACCCAAAATACTCTCACAGCGTGAAGGGCACACACGTGTACACACACACAACGTCAAAGGCGAACACCCATGGATCTGCACCAAATTCACAGCAAAGGTGAGGGTTCCTGGCTGGAACCCGTTACACAAAATGGGAAGTGATCTCACCTCTAGCACAAATAACTGATCATTCCTGAGTACCACATGACACATTTGAGTCACACCATTAAAGAGAATAATGTGGGTATGTTCAAAAATATGAACGATCTCAGACTCTCTTTTACACACACACACACACACACACACACACACACACACACACACACACACGCACACGCACACACACACACACACACACACACTCTACTCTCAGGGTCGAGAGTGGAATGTGGTCCTTGTAGACTGTGAAGCTGAGTGCCAGATGAGGACTGGAGCCTGCAGACATGGGTGACAAGACAGGCACAAAAACATGCTAATGAAAATGCAGTGAAGACACTGAATGTACAATATGCGTGTAAGGAAGCAGGAACACTCACACACACACACTCACACTCACACACACACACACACACACACACACACACACACACACACACACACACACACACACACACACACACTAATGCAAAATGTCAGACACACATAAATGAAAAATGCATTTAAAGGTTACAGATGTACAAATAAATGCACAGACATGATCCATCCAACACACACATGAGCTCACAATTCAGCAGACCGTGCTGGCTTTCCGTGTCACTGTCATATTACTGCACACGCCCGATCCCCATCTGTCCCTAGGGGGCCAGCTTTTTTTGATTACCATGCACCCTAAACTGGCGGAAGGGCAGACAGAAAAACAGAGAGAGCGCTGACATAAGATGACTGAGTGAGGGAAGAGACAGGAGAATGGTTTGGATTGATACACAAAGTGAGAGAGGAATAGATGGGAGGAAATGAAAGGGGAGGAATAGAAAGAGGAAGTGCGAGGAAAAGCGAGAGCAGAGACACAGTACAGTATGCCTCTGTGCACGAGTGTGTCTGACAAATGTGACAACAAAACACTGAGCATAAGTACTTTTAGGGGTGTGAGTCATTGACCTCTATCATTAAAATTTTCAGTCAAAGTAGCATTGATCAGTAAATCAATCCAATTAAGTTTTTTTTTTTTTTTTTTAGATATTCCTCTAATCTTAGCTTGAAAAAGCCTACAAAATACTGAAATAATTACTTCTAATTTTTGTTTGATTTGGTTGAAAGCTATGGACATACAACGAGCTGAAACAATTAGGTAAATAATTTATTACAACTTCTGATGAATAAATAAATGTTTGGGCTATATCATTTTCTTTAACAGAAAGGCCAATACTTATCTGCTTCTAGTTTCTAGAATATGAATTTTATTTCATTTATTTTTTTTGTCTTCGGTGATGGTAAAGTGAATGTTTTGGACTATTGGAGAGAAAAAAAAAAACTGTGAACAATGAATTGATTAATGAAAACACTGGCTGCAGCTCTAGACATATGCCCCCATATTTAATGGTAGGTTGCAAGTAGACAACACTTCATGTTAGGGGGTCACAAGGTAAAAAGAGGTTGGAACCACTGAATTAAAAGGTATAATGCAAGCCAAAAGCAAATAATGTATACTACTGGGAAATATTTAAATTACTTAAAATGTATAAAAGCCACATTTTAAAAAGCCCAAACCAGGAAAAATAGTTCACAACTTTATTCTTACGAGTATAATACTTGCTGATTCATGTCTGAAAATGTATATGCCTGTGTTTATGACTTAAGAACAGGTTAAAAAAAAAAAAAAAGCGTTTCCCATGATAATCTTTCTTTTTGCCAGAATCAATTTTTTTTTGTTTTTTCATCTGTGAAAACAGGTTAAAGAAAAAAAGTTTTAGTGGGTGATCTTTTTCTTGTCAGCATCATTTTTTCTGTGTTTATTATTATAATACTCATTTTGACAACAGGAGGCTACAGTGCACCTATACCCCATGTTCTAAACAGGGCACTTTGAACACATGGTAGCTCATATATATATATATATATATATATATATATATATATATATATATATATATATATATATATATATATATATATATGTATATATACACATATATATGTACAGTACAGGCCAAAAGTTTGGACAAGTTATGTACTTAACAAAAAAAGGTGAAATAACTGAAGACATGTTTTATATTCTAGTTTCTTCAAAATAGCCACCCTTTGCTCTGATTACTGCTTTGCACACTCTTGGCATTCTCTCGATGAGCTTCAAGAGGTAGTCACCTGAAATGGTTTTCACTTCACAGGTGTGCCTTATCAGGGTTAATTATTGGAATTTCTTGCTTTATCAATGGGGTTGGGACCATCAGTTGTGTTGTGCAGAAGTCAGGTTAATACACAGCCGACAGCCCTATTGGACAACTGTTAAAATTCATATTATGGCAAGAACCAATCAGCTAACTAAAGAAAAACCAGTGGCCATCATTACTTTAAGAAATGAAGGCCAGTCAGTCCGGAAAATTACAAAAACTTTAAATGTGTCCCCAAATGGAGTCGCAAAAACCATCAAGCGCTACAACGAAACTGGCACACATGAGGACCGACCCAGGAAAGGAAGACCAAGAGTCACCTCTGCTTCTGAGGATAAGTTCATCCGAGTCACCAGCCTCAGAAATCGCAAGTTAACAGCAGCTCAGATCAGAGACCAGATGAATGCCACACAGAGTTCTAGCAGCAGACCCATCTCTAGAACAACTGTTAAGAGGAGACTGCGCGAATCAGGCCTTCATGGTCAAATAGCTGCTAGGAAACCACTGCTAAGGAGAGGCAACAAGCAGAAGAGATTTGTTTGGGCCAAGAAACACAAGAAATGGACATTAGACCAGTGGAAATCTGTGCTTTGGTCTGATGAGTCCAAATTTGAGATCTTTGGTTCCAACCGCCGTGTCTTTGTGAGACGCAGAAAAGGTGAACGGATGGATTCCACATGCCTGGTTCCCACTGTGAAGCATGGAGGAGGAGGTGTGATGGTGTGGGGGTGTTTTGCTGGTGACACTGTTGGGGATTTATTCAAAATTGAAGGCACACTGAACCAGCATGGCTACCACAGCATCCTGCAGCGACATGCCATCCCATCCGGTTTGCGTTTAGTTGGACCATCATTTATTTTTCAACAGGACAATGACCCCAAACACACCTCCAGGCTGTGTAATGGCTATTTGACCAAGAAGGAGAGTGATGGAGTGCTGCGGCAGATGACCTGGCCTCCACAGTCACCGGACCTGAACCCAATCGAGATGGTTTGGGGTGAGCTGGACCGCAGAGTGAAGGCAAAGGGGCCAACAAGTGCTAAACACCTCTGGAAACTCCTTCAAGACTGTTGGAAAACCATTTCAGGTGACTACCTCTTGAAGCTCATGGAGAGAATGCCAAGAGTGTGCAAAGCAGTAATCAGAGCAAAGGGTGGCTATTTTGAAGAAACTAGAATATAAAACATGTTTTCAGTTATTTCACCTTTTTCTGTTAAGTACATAACTCCACATGTGTTCATTCATAGTTTTGATGCCTTCAGTGAGAATCTACAATGTAAATAGTCATGAAAATAAAGAAAACGCATTGAATGAGAAGGTGTGTCCAAACTTTTGGCCTGTACTGTATGTTGTGTATTATGCAAGTTATGCAACATCACTGCCTGTCTTTTGGCTAGAAATGGAGAAATCAAAACTTACCTGGAGGCAAACATGAGCGCTTTTAGTTCCATGTAGAAGATGGTGTAGTGGTGCACTTCAGCCTCCAGTGGCTAAAATGAATATTACAACAACAAACACAAAGTATTGCTGAAAAGAACACCAACTGGTTTTTTTGTTTGTTTTGTTTTTCTTTCAAAAAACTGTTTTAAGATATGAAAAAAAATGTTTCTTAGAAAAAATATTCTGGGAAAATGCTCTTCCCTTGTAAGACTTTTTCATGGATGACTTTTTTTTAAGAACTTAAAAAAAAAAGATAAGACTCAGAAAATGGATCACCAGAATTTTCTTACTTGCCTTTCAGCACTTCCTTATTTTTACTACATCGTTGACACATTAATAACTCATTCAGTTTCTAATACTTGCTCTAATGTGCTTCAAATGAAACACAGAATGAAACTGAGCCCCAGAGCAAGAATGAATTTTACCCATCATAGATGTGGACAAAGAATAAGACAACCTGATTAGACTGAAAAAGTCAGAGGAAAAGAAAATGTAAACAGCTACTCTGTTTTAGAGTAATTACACAGAGCCAAACCAATGAATGACTTGGGTTTTCAGCTGTTTTTGTGATGAGATGTAGTGTGTTTGTGTGCAGTGCCCATATCTGTATGAGTGTATTTTGGCAGGGCTGATAGAACACTACGCCATGCAGAGTCTGTCCTGTTCTGTGACACATTGCCTCTGTTCACCTGTCACATGCACACACACTCACACAAACCAAATGACAGGAACATGGTCCAAGCTGTTAGAAACCCTCCAGGTGCTGGCTCACAGAGTGTAATTCCTTTGTATCTGTCCCTACCTCTGTTTATCTCTTTCTCCCTCTTTATCTCGCTCCGCCTGTCTTTGTCTCTCTGCATCCGTCTGTTTGTTCCTCCGCTTTACATCAAAGCAACAAGTAACTTCTTTTGACTCATTTTTCTCTGTCTCCTCCCTCAATGAGAACCACTGCGTATGCCTTTTTTACTGTCTTCTGGTGGCGAGCTCCTCAAAGCATAAATGCAAACACACACAGGTGTACACACGCCTACAAATACAAATTTTCAGGATGATTAACTGGTCCCACATTGAGATTTTCTTTCCTCTATTTAAATCTGACATGAACAGAATGTGTGTTGCGGTCACAGTGTGGAACACTGAATACTACAACAATCCTAACAGTGTTAACAGCCACGGACACAATTTGTTTGCAATTTTTCCCTAGGTGGTCAGGGGGGGGAGAAAAAGTCTGCACAGACTGAGCACAGTGTAGATGAAATGACAGTATTAAAGTTTTAAACACATTTTTGTTGAATTGGTTGTATTTCTTTCCCTTTAGTTTTTTGCTTTGCTGAATTTCCGTACAATTACTTTCTTGAGGTTCTTTAGTTAGTGTCCTGTAAAATACGTAGTACTTCTATCATACTATAAATGGTAGTAGCTGTGGTACTGTGGTAGTAGCAGCTGTTGTTTTCTCAGGTACGGCTGGCTTGCAGTCTCTCTTCATTTGTCTCTCCACCTCTCTCTTTGAATCTCTTTTTGTTTCTGTCTCTCTTTCCCCTGCTGCAAATACCTTCAAGTCCAGGGATTCAGGGAGGTAAGAGTGTGCGTGTTTGTGTGTGTGTGTGTGTGTTTGTCCCAGCTCCCCATTCTAATAACATAGAGTCTCCCAGTGAGCAGTGGGGCAGCTGAGTACGCTCCCCTGGAACGCCACAGGGATCTACGGATCAAATTCATACACACACACACACACACACACACACACACACACACACACACACACACACACACACACACACATACACATAGACAAACACACACTTCAAGGGAACCGAGGGATACATGGATCAGAGAGTACACACTATGGCTTGACACAACACTCACAACTGACAGCAACATCCAGACAATGGTGAACACACACACACACACACACACACACACATACAGATAAACCCTATTGCCAGTTCAGCCACATCCACACCTTTCCATAATTCAGTTAGAGGGAGACAGTGAGGCTCTTAGATTCAGACAAAGACAACATTATTCACAGACAGACTGCTAAACACAGCTCGTTTCACACACGCACTCTGCCCTGATCCCAACCGCAGGTACTGAACAGTCTGCCAAGCTATTCTCTGCTCTGCATTAACTACCAAAATAAAGATTTTATTCAGTACTTTAGCTTGGGGGGAAATAAATATTCCTTTTATTTTCCAGGTATGGACAATATACAGTAACTACTGAGGAGGTACCCCATACTGGCTGTAAACAAATTAATAACATGACACTGATATAGTAGCTGTGATGTTGGAAAGTGGTCCAACTGTGTTGAAATGTAAAATTAAATTGGTTTTGATATGTCTGCCTTTCTGTCCATCCATCTGTGTATGTCTGCTTCTTTATTTCACTGTTTTCCATCTCTTGATCCATCCATCCATCCATCCATCCATCCATCCATCCATCCATCCATCCAGTGTATACACTACATGTTCTTTTAACTGTGTCTATGAGGGAACAGATCCCCACTCGTCTCAAATATTCAACACCTCTGGGACACGGGGAAAAGCTGGAAGATTCGGTGGAGGGAATCAACACACAAACAAATGAAAGGATCCCCCGCATCCATCCATGAATCCATCCACTTATTCATCTGACCAGCAATCCACCAATCTAGCGGAGTTTAAATATTTACTACTACTAAAGGAAAATGTGTAGCACACAAATGCCAAGGCAGAAAAAGGGATGACTGGGGAGAAGTGCAAGGGTGATGGATGAAGCCAGGGAGACGAGAAGGCATTAAGGGCAGAAGCTGCAGTATAGCACCCCCTGGAGGCTTAAAACGAATGTGAAGATCAGAAAGTCTTCTCAGGGAATGTAACATGGGAGAGAGTTGATGAAGAGCTGGATGACTGTTTCAAACTAGGTATATTTCTACAAGAGGGAATCACACAGTCTCCAAAAATCATACAGCAGTACATGCTATATATAGGGGATAATGGATAGATAATGGAAATCATGCAGTCTTAAGTGTATTTCAAAATACTGTATGAATGTAAAGACAACCGTTTGAGGGTGGTGGAAAACCTGACATCTTAAAAACATCGATACAGCCATGCTAATTGCTATAGAAAGAAAAACAGAATCTAAAACAGAGAGAATGCGAAAAGTCGTGTGTGTCTGGGAGTCTGGGAGTTAAGACAGAGAGAGATCCAGAAGGACCTCACTGATCAGGGCCACAGCATTTCTTATTTACACCCCCCCCACACACACATGCAGACACACACCAAAACATCTCTTATTTACCAGCTTACGTCTGCACTATTTATGGGGCACTGGGGAGAGGCACAGAAGAGAGGAAGAGAGGAGAGGGGCTAAAATATGCATAGGGGCTGGTTCTTCTGGGACAGACGGGGGGAGTCAGAGAGAAGGAAGAAGACAGAACGAGAGGAGGGGAAGAGACAGGGAGAGAGAAAGTGAAAATTGTGGTATGTATGTGTAAGAGATGGATAGAGAGGTGAAAGAAAGTGATGGAGAGGGTGGTGGGGAGAAAGTGAAGGTCTTTGTATGCAGAGATGGAAAGTGGGACTGAGAGAGTGCAGGAGGGAGAGAGGATGATGCAGCGACGTGTCCGTGCAGCAGTGACCCTTGGGTGTGTGTGTGTGAGGGAGAGAGAGAGAAAGAGAGAGTGAGCTTGACATCATATGGCCCCTCTGAGGGGCTGAAAGAGGCCAAAGTCTTTTCTAGCTGGCCAACCAGCCTTCTTCATCCATCCGCACCTCATTAAAACACACACACAAATTACCCCATTCCACTTTCTCTGGCAGATGCATGTGCACACACACACACACACACACACACACACACACACACACACACACACACACACACACACACACACCACACACACACACACACACACACGATAACAGCTAGCAGTGGCATTAACCTCCGTGGTTGTAGCTCTCCATCTCCCCCAGTCAGCCTTTCTGTCTAGCCCACTTAGAGAGCCCTCCCATGGGGCAGTGGAGCTGTGGCAGGTCAGGCTCGGGCTGCAAGTTTTCTCACACACACACACACACACACACACACACACACACACACACACACACACACACACACACACACACACACACACACACACACACACTTGGGCCAGGACCAAAGTGTAACAAGATGGATATAGCCAGAGTGCAGCAGCCAAAGAGGAAGAAGTACAAGGAGCTGAGGGAGAATAAAAAAGTTGAACCGAGCTCAACTTAGCTGGAATGAAAACAACAGAATTAAACTCATCTGACTGGACCAAATTCAGTTGAGTTTATACATGAGAAGAATAGCTCTCTGTTGTTGAATCAAACTCAGATATTAGACATTCAAGTTCACATTAGCTTGATATGAAGCAGAATCAGGTGTTGCCAATCATACTAAAAAATAAAGTAGATTTGTATTGACAGGTGAATCAGTGTCACACTGTTAAAGTGGAAACAGACAACGTTTTCCCCCCTTGTGTTTCCAAGTGGCATTAATGTTGCCAATCTCTGTTTTCCTACGAGCCTAACAATGGGGCTCTTTTTCTTTTGACGGGGAGAATTTCCAGTTATTTCAGTTGTCCAACTTTCCACCATGTCCACTTACGGGTATAATGACTATAAAGAACTTGCACTGATACTCTTTAGTAACTGGAGATAGCTACTGATAGCTACCAGGTGTTGTAAATTATAGTACTAGGCCTCATCAAGGGGCACCAAAATGTTGGGAATCCACACTTACAGGCTTTGTACGGCGATACCATTAATGTAGGGAATCTACATTAATAGGCTCAAATTGGCTAGCCGAAACAATAATTATTAGTAATAATTATTAATTATGTTAAATAACGTGACTTAATTAACATTAAATCACCTCGTGGGGCACCATTCCCGAAAAGGGAAAAATGATAGCCAGTTAATGATATCAGTCTCATAAAGTTCACTAAACTGTTAATTTGGGAAATTGATTAATAATCAAATTAATAACCATAACCAAATTAATAATAAAGCCTGAAGGATTTCGGAATTCTTGACGCAGCAGAGGTTGACTATTCATTCACTACTGTACAACATTAAACAGACAGCAGGTATGATTCCAAAATTATATTTATTCATAAAGTAAAGCAAAGCAAAACCAAAACACACAAATCCTAACTAACTATATACAAGCCTGTGTGTGTGTGTGTGTATGTGTGTAGGTGTGTGTGTGTGTGTGTGTGTGTGTGTGTGTGTGTGTGTGTGTGTGTGTGTGTGTGCGAGAGAGAAAGAAAGACAAAGGCGGGTGTGGTAATCGGAGGGCCGTTTGGCCTACAGAACAAAATGGCTGACAAAAGGAAACTACAAGATGGCTGAATCAAAGCTGGCTTCAGATCGGGGGAGGTGTTTGTCTGACTGTGTGGTCAGGGCAAAGACGAAAGAAAAGAAGCGGGAAGTTTGAACGGCCTGCTTGGGTGTAGCTCTGTTGAAAGCCAATTTGTAAGTGAGTGTATGTGAGTGCGATTTGTGTTGCAAAGGGTCTGGATTAGTGCAGAAGATGTTTAGTTACATGCTTGTCTGTGAACAGCATTAGCAACTAAACATGAATTTGCTTGGTAAAACCAACTAAACAATAACCTAATTGCAAACAATCACAACAATAACTCAATAAACAGCATTAAATCACATACAACAAGTTAAACAGTCTTGCTTAGCCTGTACAGCTGTGATAAAGCTATGCCCAGTTGTTATATTACCAAATCCTGAATGGATGGAGGGAAGAGTTGGTTTGATGCATGCTGTCCTTGTTAGCCAGTGAAGAAGGCTTGGAAAGAGCTGTGGCTCTAGAAGCAGTCTTTGTTGTGTCCTTGTTCCAAAGGTGCAGATCCGAGGAAGCCGGTTGCTCGGGGTCCTTGCAGAGTTAGATGTTGGGGTGCTAACTCAACTTGATTCTCCTTATTGCTGGGAAGTTAGTTGCAAACCTTGTGTTTGCCCTTCTAAGCTCTCTGGTTTCAGTTATGCACCTTCCTTGAGTGAGGGCATGAGAGTCTTAGGAGAAAAGGAACAAACTCTGTAGAGCAGTTGTTCCCCCCTTGATGGTTCAGGACAAAGAGCACCTCTGGGCTGGTCCAGGGCCCAGAAGGGAAGAGGTGTAAGCGGCTTGCCGCCCAAGAGCTAAGAGAGAGACTGTAGTGAATGGAAAACTATTCCTACAGTGTGTCTGATGACACCACAGAGTCACATGACACTGTAACAGTACTGACCAATCACTTTTGAGACTTGTCTCTCAAAGAGGTGTGAAGTTGCATCCTGCTGAGATGGGTGTCAGGTAACTTCTTGGTTTGAGAACAAAGAATATGAGGTCTTCCGTCTCAGGGGGAAAAGCCTTCACATGTCCAGTTTAGAGTTTAACGAATGACAAATCATCTGTGGTCCAGTGAATCCCAACACGGAGAAAAAAAAAGTTGTCTGTCTACAAGGTAATCCAAGATTTAAGAAAACTCGCCCAAGATTTCATGCTCCATGTTTCAAGTGATCAGTTTAGCCCAAACCATTATGTTTTGCTCACCCTTATCGAAGCGTTTTATGTGCTTAAACCTAACCAGACCTTAACCCCAGCATTGTCATGCCACAAATCAGCGAGACAAGAATATTTTTTAGTGGCTCGTGAGAGTTTCCCAAATCCAAGGTTACCATCTAGCCACAACCAAAAACAAAAGTGCCCAAGTCCTGTTTTAGTTGCACAATGGTTGTAGACACACTTCCTTTGTGTTGTATCTTGCTTCCAGCTGTAATATCAAGTCTTAATTTTCATACCCAGTGTGTAGTATTGTGTTCCTGTCACTCCACTCTAGTGCAGGAACACTGACAGTTGAAACCGTCCTTCACCACCCTCAATTTATTCACGCAAGGAAAAAGTCAAATCAGACCAAACCAGTGGTTATTTAGGTCTGCGGTGTGAGAGTTGTAGCAACTCTGATTTATTCAACTGATTATTACAATTCAATGATTCATCAGTCTATAAAGATGTTGTGACCTGGTCAGACAACGGGAGAGGAGTCATCTGGGATGGAGTGCATGTAGAAGAGGAGTGGAGGTGATGGTGTGTGTGTATGTAGTGGTGTGTGGAGGTGAGTGGGAGTGTGTGAGGTGTGAGTGGTGCCTGTGTGTGGACATTAACCGACAGGGTCCAGCAGTCACCCTGCTGTTAAATGGACTGGCCAGCCATATGCCCACCACCTCCGGCCCTACATCACTGCCACTTTGTGTGTGTCTGTGTGTGTCTGTATTTTGTGCAGTGGCTGGGTAAGCCTTTGTAAATTCAAATTCAATCACGGGTAGAATTTTTAAAGTAGGATTTGTGTCTTTTTCTGACATTCATTGTTTAAAATTCTGTTACCAATAGCCTGCACATCAGTCACTTTTTTTGAATTATGTGCCAGTTGAACACAGCATGTATTATGAAGTGAAAGCCTTCTGGCACAATCAACTTAACAACTAATAAGGCATCAATTTTAGTGGCTGCAACCTCAACTATATCCTTCTGAGGTGGACCTTGTAGAGCTTAATGGCCCAAACACACTCCTCATTTATATAGCAAGTTCAGTTTTATGATCAGTAAATGTCATTAATCATTCATGAAAACATGATACGGGGTGGTTCTTTTATGCTTACCTAGCTACCAAAGGTCTAGGCTTTTATTTTTCTTATTTTAAATATCTGACATGTGACAGCACAATGGTTAAGATCTACAAAAGTATAGCTGTTTTCATCTAGCACTTTTTCACAGTTTTGGATTCTGGGTTTGTCGGGTTAAGGTAGCTTGGGGAAACACAGAGACTCAGGTCCACAACGTACTGGGATTTCACAATGCTTGTCGTTTATTTATTTAACTACACATCAACCTTATAAAGCCCAGTTGTACGGCTACTACTTATCTTCATAAATGAATAAAATAGAGGCCACACGTAACCCTAGCTGTCACTGTTGAGCTGAGATAAAAGTATAAAACAGGAGCTCCGCAACACACAGCCATCTAGCATGGTGGGTGCGTCTCAACACATGAACCACAACAAAGATGCAGTTTAATGACATCACTACTAGTGGACACATATCAAAAAGGGTCATTCCACAAATGTGACTGTTACACACTGCAGAGTTTCAACTGTATTGTTCATAAAGTTTTAAGCTAAGCTAACAGAGCTAATATCAGCTTCTGTGCAAAACTGATGTGCACTCTGGCTGCAAGTTGGGCTGACTGACTTTGGTCGCTGGGTCCTCATTTGATGCTCCAAAATCAGAACAAGGTCAGAGAAGAGGCGTAAAGGCAGTTTGAGGTGCCTCATAACGCTTTTGGTGTATGGTTGGACATACTGTATTCACAGACTGTGGTGCATGCAAATTTAAACTAAAACATTACACCAAGCACGGACTGTTCTGCCTCTTAAACACCATATTTGCAGACTCTATTTAAAGACAGACTGCAGTTTGTTTGTTTTTTTTAGAAATTAATTATTAATATTTTCATCTGTAGTAGAGTTGTAAAACATCCAAAAAAGGATCATAGTTGGAGATACTCTCAGTACTCTGCTAAATAGACATGTTGATCAGTTGGTCATCTATCTATGGCTTGTAGGGTTGCACCTGATCTGGTTGACAGTGTCAGTAAATTCCTTTTGGTGCAATGACAGCAATGAATAACACACAATTGTATTTCTAGCACCATAATGAATCACAAGCCTATTATCATCAAAAGTTTTGTAGTGGATTGAAATAAACTGCAAGCTTTCACACAGCCTCAACTGCTGTCTTTAACGTCCCCCTCTGGTCAATGCAGCAGGCAACAGCATGAGGAAAGTTACAGATTTCACCTTTAACAGCGCTGATGTTTGACCTGCAGACTTTGCAGGTCACTAGTCTGGTGCCAAAGTGGTACACGAGACAAGGAGGAGAAGAAATGGAAGAGGACAGGAAGGTTTACATCATCACAGACCTGGCCACAGCTGGCCCAGGACCTACTCTTGGGTGACTTATATCCTCTCCTCTCTTTCATACGTACACACGCACACACACACAAATATGTCTGGACCCTAATGACATGAAGCTTGCCAGAACCCTGCTCAGACCTCATGAGGAGAGATGGAAAGAGAGGGACAGAGGAATGGAAAGAGGAGGGGAGGTGAAATACAGATGAAGAGTAAATAGGGGGATTCTGTAAAAAGATGTACAGAAGCTGAGAGGGATGGAAGCAGGTATTGAAAGAGGTTATGGTGTATTGATTGGAAGCATAGACAAGGCTCATTTATGCTTAATGTTAGATACAAATATGGACAAAGGCTTCGCCTTTGTCCATACTCTGTGTTGATGTTGTCTGTATTTGTTCTTTTCTAAAACCCTATGGATATGGACGAAACAGAGAAGTATCAAATCATGGGGGCAGTGTAGCATAGTTGAAGTGAGACATGACCCTAGGACACGACTAAGACATTTAAAAAATGGAAAACAGAACAAACCTGTAATATTGTAAAAACTAATTTTACATTCACATGTTGCAATGTATTAAATGGCTTCACAGACCACTGCTGTCCACGGCACTGCCTCTGTAAAAATGTACATACATCTCATGGATGTAACTATGCCAACATAAAGAACACATGGAAGTATGTGGGCAGTGATGGATATAACATCTGAAATGCAGGTATTTTTGTACATAAAGGGAGTATAAATGAGCCTGTAGAAAGGAGGGAGGGGTGTACATCCCATTTCGGTTTAGAATATACACTATACACAATATGTAATATATAATATACACAAGTACACCTTCTCTGATACAGTGAGTCTCCTTAGGCACACAGTCTACTCATACACAATCATTTCCCAATTTATGCAAAGCTATAACTATACAAAGTCAGACAGTGAGGTCAAGGTCAACACAGAGACAGAACTAAAAGGTCCTACCTGTAGTTCTGTCTGGAAGAAGAACTTCTGTGGACACTGGGAACAGTCATAAATTTTGTCTTCCTGGCCATGGACGGCGAAAATGTGCTGCTGGAGCTTGTTGGCCTGCACAAACACTGGAAAAGGAAAAAATACAGGACAGGTTACAGTGTTTATCGGTCAGTTAGCCAGTGCTTACCACCACTGAAGGTTTTTAAGATAATTTCACAAACCAAAGACTCAAGGAAATGAGCTCAAGAAGACTTTCATGTTAATATTTGCCTACTAGGCAAAATAAGACATAAATCAGCATTGCTGTGGGATGTGGCTGTTGCTGAAGCCAGTAGTATGGTGCCAAACTTAAGGTAGTTTCAAATTGTATTGGTTATCATAAAATTTGCCAGATGACTTACATTTCATTGCAATATCTGAATGATAAAGTCCAGGCTTTGGAGAAAACTGATCTAGTGTCTGGAAGATAGTTGCAGGTTTTGGGAAATTATTGAGACTACAGTAAATGTAGCTTTGTATTACTGAACTGTCAGTTTTGTAACCGATTGGCTATCTTTCTGATGATGATAAGACTCTGGCGGCGATGGACAATATTTCAGGAGATCCAGTGTCGCAAGTGGACATCAGGGCCAAGACTCAACAACAGATATCTGTACATGAATGCAGGTACATTAAGTAAAAGCTAATGAAATGATAAATCATTCTCTGACAATAGCCGATAAGAGACTGAGACTGCATGTCAGCCAATGCGTTGCACCTGTTTTGCTCTCCACATGGACTGCTCAAACATGATTGGTCATTACTACTTGGATTACAAAAGGACTATAAACCAAAATGCTTCTGACACCAAAATCTTGTAGTGTTAGCGACAGATTCTGTGTACATATGCAGATATCTGTTTATGGAGATTAAAGAACTGTAGATTCACAATTAACTGAAATTAACTTGGTCTTGGATCCAATCTACTATGGCACTGTTTACAACTGGACTGATACAATGAAAACTGCGTGATAAGTACTAGACTATCTACTATATACTGTACCAACAGAGAGTTAACCAAATGGCAACTGAGTTTTTAGTACAAATAACCCCACAAATAACCCCACAAACACACACACAAACAAAGCAAATGAAGGGCTGGGTGGAAAGGAGGGAATATACAGTATGGGATATAAAGAAAAGGCAGAGGGGAGCAAGAAAAAGAAGGAGAGAAAACAGGAAGAGCTATCCTCAGCAGACCTTGTGATATTTATCAATAAATTATCTCTTCTTTTTTTAACTTCCGCTCCAGTGTTGTCTCATACACTTTTTTCTCTTTCTTTCTCTCCCCTTTGTTTCAGTAAACTTTTGGTTTTCACTGTGAGTGTGCATGTGTTGAATTATTAAGCCTCCCCATAGGAGTGGTGCCCATCTTACTAATTCATAAGCCACAAAGGAATAGAGTTAAAGTTTAAAGCGTTGCTGTGTACCTGGGGGGGGGAGGCACACAACACAAGACAAACTCAACAACTGAGGGAGGGAAAGAGAGTGATGAAGTGACAGGGAGAGAGAGGGGGAGGGTAAAGAGAGAGAGAGAGAGAGAGAGAGAGAGAGAGAGAGAGAGAGAGAGAGAGTATGGGGAAGGAGAGCCAAGAGATGGGAGAGAGCGAGAGTTTCTGGTAAAACACACCGAACACTGAACACCACAAGCCTAATTTGGTCATCCAGCATTTTGTTTGGGTCCTCCAGTGGATTTAAGAAGTATAAGGTACTTCATATTTGGTGCGTTTGGAGGTAATATTGCATGAACTTTTGCACACGCAGAGTTTTGTCAGTACTTCTTTAGCAGAAGCACCCTGCTGGAATATTACTCCCACAGTTAGAAATGTTAAAACAATGAATATTCCTAATGTGATTTTACTCTTAACCCAAACCCCAAAAACTTCACAGCCATTACAGCATATTTACTCTATGTATCATGATGCAGGTAACCCAGAGAGAGCTATTTACTGAGCCATAACACATACTGGAGCCGATTCCAGGGACATTTAAGTGCAAACCTTGCTTCCAGCTGTAATATTAAACTCATCTGGCATTTCCACCATAATAGGTGACACAATGTGACCAGTTTGGTGCTTAGAGAATGTGTGGTGGTGGAAGTCTGCTTTAATGAGGTGCATACCATCCTGGCTCTCCCCTCCTCTTACCCATTTTAAACATTGCCCTTAAAGTTTACTTCAAAAAGTATATGTTCTTTATTCATTCTATTGTACATGTACATTTTAGCAGGTAAGAAAGTAAAGTTTATTTTATACAGGACCTTAGAGCAAGGTCACATAGTGCTTCATGGAATAAAATTGTTAAAGATAAGAAAAAGTTTATTTACTACTTTTTATGCAGTATATGATGCTGCTGAAAACAAAAAAAGTCAAAAAGACTGACTGGTTTTAAATGTGCTTTATTTATGGAAATGTGTCTCATGATACAAAGTCTCTGGAAGTGTACGAGTCAACTTTTTCTGATGGTTAAGTGCTAAAAAAAGTTAACAAAAATAGCAAAAAAAAATCATACTTGTAGGATGGCAATACTTAAAATCACAGCGCACATCAACTTGGCACCCAAGTACTGTGACAGAATCAAACTGAAGGTAAGCATGTTGTGCCAGCCGTAGCAGTCTATATTTAATTGGCTTATTGGTGCTGTAAAATGGATATATGCATGAGAGCAGAATAGCAGAAAATACTGACAAAAGTGTATCTCATGTTCTAATGGCTTATTGTATACTAGAGTGTGTGTGTATGTGATTTTTCAGGCCATTTTGTGTCCTTGCTGCTGTGTAGTTTGTGTGTGTGTATGTCTGCTAACTTGTTCTCATGCCTCTGTCTACAGGATTTTCTGTGTCCATTTAAAATGCAAAGTAGATAGGAAACAAGTGAGAGGGAGTTTTCTGTAGTACTGTCCTTGAAGGTGAATGTGGTTTTGTGTGTGTGTGTGTGTGTGTGTGTGTGTGTCTGTCTCTCACCTGTGAAGCAGACGGGACACTTGAAGGTACCTCCCATGCCTTCAAAGCTGTGCTCTATCAGGTGGCAAAGCAGCTTGGCAGGTGAATCAAACATCTGGTTACACAGCTTGCACTCGTGATTGATGCCCTCCTCTGCAAATAGGAGACAGACACGCATGTGTAGGCTGGGTTAAGCAACACGAAAAACAGGGACATGTGACATCATTTTAGAATATTAATACAACACTCACGACAGATGTCTGCACATACAGAAACTGTCAAACGCTGTCAAACTGTGGCATATAATATACAGATGTGTGAAAAAGAATTACAGATAAGATAGAAAAACAGGAGACACAGATAAGAGAAAATGCACTTGTAAATCATACAGCAATGACAGGAATATGAATAGAAGTGTGTAGAAGTACTGTATATTCCCTTGTATATTCCCTTGTTTTCACTCTGTCACCATTACAATAATTATATTGATGATGGCTAAATTCCAACAACCATTGTAGTGCAACAAGTCTGTTCAACTTCAGTTTCACTCAACATTTCTGCCCCTGTGGTTATAGCTGACTAACTAGAATTACAAATACAAAATGTAAGCGATGTCACCTGTTTCAGAATTTATGTGACAGTATAGTGTAATTGTTTTCCTAAGCTAAAAAGCTACATTGAACTGCAAACAAGTGAAATCCTCATACTTCACGGGTAATTCTTAACATTTCATTTGAATAACAAGGATTTTGAGTTTCTTCTCCAGATCTGTTAAGTTTTTAAGTTATACATTCCCTTCTCACCACTGCTGCATGCTCTCCTTTCATTTTTCCTTCTCCCTTGTACACTCCCCCAGCACTCACACACACCAATCCCTGTGTCATATCTGCCCCAGCTGGTAATTGCCTGTCCTCCCCACCGGGGCTGTGGATGATCTACCCTTCCTATAGCCATCCTTCCTTCCCTCCCTCTGTCCTCGTTATCTGCCTTCCCCCACTGCAGTCACTCATCCATCCCTCACTTTGCCCATTCCTCCCTCCGTGTCCCCTTATCGTCCCTCTTGGTCCATCACTCGCTGATTAATTTGTGTGGGCTCACCCCTTAATACCTCTCTTCACATAGACTGTGCTTACTTCTTCCCTTTTCCAGTCTCTGTACTACCAAGCATCTCTGTCCATTGCTATGCTCTATCTAGCCTAGTCTCACAGAAATACGTGAAATGACATCTTCACACCATATTATGTGGTGGTGGCATGTAATGTGTTAAAACTATGTGCCAGCACCTTGAAAACAACGCCTATGGACAGTTAATTAGGATCCTTTCTCATGGTGCACAAACTGATTCCTTGGACACATCACAGAATAGGGAGTTTAAAGAGTAAGAAAGTGTGCATGGGGTGGCAGGGTGGTAAATTGGTCAAACAAACACAGGACTTTCACCCAGGAGACACCTGTTCCAAGTCCTGTGTGAAACATAAAAATCATTTTTGAGTTTTTTACCTCACCTAGTTATGTACTTTACATAACAATGCTATGGGGGTGGCTGTGGCTCAGGAGGCAGAGCTGATTGTCCACTAATCGGAAATTGATCCCTGGTTCCTCCAGTCTGCATGTCAAAGTATTCTTGTGCAACATACTGATGTGTGCCAAATGTTTAACCGGGTGGCAGGTGGCACCTTGTATGGCAGCCTCGAAAGTGTGTAAGAATGGGTGAATGTATGTGCACCACCACGTAATGAAGTTGTGGTCATTTCATGTATTTCTGTGAGATCTGGTTGCTCTGTCTGTTTATAGAGAGCATTTCCTATCAACGTTTATTAGGGACACAACCCTCACAATTAATTTCTCTTATTCAGATGAAACTGACATGATGTCACACTAATGAAGAACTTTTTTTTCCTCAGGGCCCATCACTGATCCATCTGTATGGACTACTGTGATGGTGTATAAAGTGCCATACACACCACACTTGTGTGCTTGTACTATTGTACAAGCAGCACCTCTGTTAGTGAGTAATAAGCACTTTTCCATGAATGAGATGAAGGAACAATACGACAGATCACATTCAAGTATGATCTGGCATACTGTCACAAACACACAAGAGACTGTTCCCAAAGCCTCCAGCATCCCTGGTTATTTTCACTTGGGATCATACCAGGGCTGTATATTATTATTATTATTATATGCTAGATAAGCAAGATACAGAGGTTAGAATTCAATATAATGCAATTTTTTGTGATACTGTAAACAAGACGATACATTTTAGGAGCTAGCAGTGTGCCCTTTGTGACTCTCATGACCTGTTTTGTGTGTGTGTATGTTTACACTAGCAATATGTTGTCACATTGGAGTGGATGAGTCAAATAGATGAAGACAGATTACAGCACTGAGGGATCTAGCAGTTGGGGGTCGAAACACAACACAAAATGAACCACTGCCACAAATCTTTGCATGTAATGTCATCATAAAAAATCAATATTGTTTTTCAGAATCAATACAGTATCAAAAACCACAACATCCCAATACTAAAGTATATCGACATTTCCCTACACTCCTAGATTATACCAATGTTTGTGTGTGTCAGTGTGTGGCTGTGTCTATTTTAAGAAGGTGTGAGTGACATCACAGCACCCATGGTGAAAGGCCAGATGAAAGGTGGGCGTCATAAACACACACATGCAAGCACACACACATACACGCACCCCTTGATGATCAGGTCTCCTGCCTGTTGTCCTTATCACTGTTGTACCATACAGGACCAATACCCCAGTCGCCCATACACACGCACACCACATGGGGCCACACTCACACACATGCACACCATAGGACTGCAGAGCCCGGAGACATCAGATGGTGTCTACTGCGGGCCAATCTGTGACCCCTTGTGGAGCTGCACACACACTAACACATACAAGCATGCAAACAGACACAGACACTCGGACAAATCATGGAGGACACAATCAGTGTCTTTTCCTCTTTTTCTCACTTATCTCATGTCCTGTAAGTGTGTGCATACTCATACACACACACACACACATTCAAACAATCTGCAGAACTTCAGCTGCAGAGCTGCAGGGGATCACGGGGTTAATAATGTCTTCAATCATACATCCATGACACCCATACTGACTAATACACACACAAGCACA
This sequence comes from Cephalopholis sonnerati, assembly GCA_019142605.1. NCBI lineage: Eukaryota > Metazoa > Chordata > Actinopteri > Perciformes > Serranidae > Cephalopholis > Cephalopholis sonnerati. The sequence goes on along the minus strand of JAGQAX010000005.1, from coordinate 5,554,501 downwards.
CACACAAAGATTCCTATCTTTCTTTCCCTCAAAGGCCGACACAAGGGTGCCCTAATCCTGTCTCAATAGCTGTGTGTGCGTTTGTGTGTGTGTTGGGTGCCACATGGGCTTATATGGATGAGATGGTATGCTCCATGGTCCCCGTCCCCAAACATCCCCTGTACACACACACAGACACACGTACAAACCTCAAAGGCTGCTAGGTTGTGTGGGGCGCCAGCGTGTCCGAGACATACTGAGACAGATAGAGGTTCATTATCATTTACTAGGAGATTGAAACAGCAGGAGAGAGTCACATAGAGCGAGACACACAGAGAGAAAGAGGGAGAGAGAGAGAGAGAGAGAGAGAGAAAGAGAGAGAGAGGGAGGAGTGTGCAGCACTACCAGTGTAATCAATTGTCATGTTTCACATTTTAATTATCATCTGAGTATTCCTTCTCTTTGTGAAAGTCTGCTTTTATTTAACAATACATTTCTTCAAAAGAGAAAATGATTGTTTCAACTGAACTGAGCAAAAGACAGAAGTGAGAGAAAGAGATACAAAAGGCACAGATAGAGACAGAGGATGAATAACTAAGTAATGCCTACGCTTCAGTGATCTCAGTGTGTGTATGTTTGTGTGTGTATGTGTGTTGGGGGTCTCTGTAGAAGGCACCTTAAAAGCCCTTGCCCTCAGTAGGGGTAATGCTCTTTTCAGAAGTTGGTTCGCACTCTCCCACGCCACCGCGATCAGAGAAAGTGGTCAAACATCGGCCACCTTTACATGTACACAGTGATGTGCCTATTACCCGTTGTCCATGAGTTTAGACAGTGACATCCTCGCTGGTCTGATAGATACTGTATGTACCAAAGTTACTGCAGGTATTCTAGCTGCAATTATGAAAACAAAACTGCACACATATGGCATTAAATACAGTTATGATTGGCTTGTGTTAAAGCAAATGAAACTGAAACACTGCGAACAGCACACCTGCAGCAATGCACATAATTACACTAACTTAATCAGGGTAGATGTTGTGCTTTTCTCACACTTGTGCCATAATGACACTCGTCACATGAGGTACTTATTTTTTGTAGTTGCATTTATTGTCTTGCAATGATATTGTGCAGTACATACAAACCTCTACCCACAAATAAGGTATAACAATAATAATAATAATAATAATAATAATAATAATAATAGTGATAATAATAATATATAAATGATACAAATTAAAATAAAAGAGGGGAAAAAGAGGAGGGGGGGGTGAAATTAGGTCTAAAAAATGGGAGAGTCATAGATGCTATCTAAACTCTTTAATCAAAGTGGTCAATAAAAGTTTGCCAAATTTTGTCAAAATTTCTCCTCTTGGCATTTTTTAATATATCTACATCAAAAACATATGTTCCACAGTCTTCCCTGCCACTGTTGCCAGTTATTAATATTGAGAGGAGCAATAAAAATGAGTGTGTTTTTATTGAGGAGCTATCTAAACCATGGTTGCAAATACGGTTATTGTCATTATCGACTGTCTGTATTCTGTCTTTCTTTATTATTATTCAATCAATCATAGAGCCTTTAGAATGTCAGAAAATACTCCATGACAATTTCCTATAGCCCAATGTGACATCTTCAGATTGCTTATTTGTCCAATAGTTTGAAACTCAAAAATATTTATTACTTGCATTCAGGACACAACAAAGGAAAACAACAAATCCTGACATTTGACAAGCTGAAACCAGCAAATGTTTCCCTAAAAATCAAAGCTGCTTTGAATAATTTTCAGTTAATCATTTCAGTACTAATCTTAACATGTAATCAGCACAAACAAGCAAACACAGCTTCTGTATATATCCTTTCCTTTCCTGTGAAAGAATGTATAATAATATGTCTGGAGCACCACAAACAATTAAGCCATTAGTCTTACAAAATAAACTTTAGAAGCTAATTAATGGTCAATCAATTATCGGGTGAGTGAAAAAAAGTGGCTACAGATGAAAAAAGACAAAACTACAGTGACAGAGGGAAAGAGAAAGACAGAGACAGAGAGAATTGAAGGGAAAACAGTGAGGTGCAGAGAGATAATTGGGCTGTCCGGAACAAGGGCATGGGGAGAGGCCTCCAACGCCTCTGTGTGTGTGTGTGTGTGTGTGTGTGTGTGTGTGTGTGTGTGTGTGTGTGTGTGTGTGTGTGTGTGTGTGCGTGTGCGTGTGTGTGTCCCATGAAAGAGTTCTCTTTTCTGACAAATACATTGTTTTGATCAGTGTGTGTGGGGACCGCAGTCTCTGTATGCTGTCCCCCTCTGAGACCCGGTCCGTGTGTGAGCGCGCGTGTGTGTGTGACCCATAGTGAGATGACAGAGTCGTAGAGCATCCTGCCGTTACGCTTTGTCTCACAGAGTGCATTTGATCCACCAGCACACGCGCACACAGACACACACACACAACCCTGGGAGGCCTATGCTGGGACAGAGAACACAGGGGAGAGAGGGATGAGAGGAGAGAGCGAGGCAGGGTGAAGGTTAGGACTCTGAGTTTGTTAACAACAGAAAATGAACTTTTTCTGCCTTTTTATGCACATTAAAGCAAGGTTGAGGCTTATTTTATGCCTTAAATTGTAAACCTGGTTTAAGGCGTATACTGGCACTAATTTGGATAAGGGGCATGCATACTTCCTCCTACTCTCCATCTCTTATTACACAGCTATTGTCAGAAAATGAAAAAAATACAAATCTTTCCATATGACTGAATGAGCATTACACAATGAACATTTTAAGCTTACAAGTCTGATTCGTCAAAAACATGTTCCAGCTGTGCTGACAATTCCCATAATGCACAGCTGGCTGTTCTTGATTGGTTGCTATGCCAACTCTTATGATAACTAGGACACTAGTTAAGACATTTTTCTTGATTTTTCCGCAGGGAATATAACACCTGACCACGCCAGAATAGCACTCAATTTCAAAGTGTTCACCATTGTTGTGCCTGTAATTGTCAACATGAACATTTTGTGTAGTGTTATCATGTTCACAGTGGGAAGCAAACAAAAAAGTAACACCATTCAAACAACATATCAGAGAGGCAGGCAGACAGAGAGAGAGAGAGCAAGATAGAGAGAAACAGCTTTTAAATATGACTGAGAGGAAGAGAGCGAGCTTGGCCCCACTCCAAAGCTATGTTCCTTCTTAACTGAGAAACGGATGGAGCCACACACACACACACACACACACACACACACACACACACACACACACACACACACACACACACACACACACACACAGGTAATTGGTGGGTGGCTGCAGTGCATCTGTAGAATTACTGATGAGGTTTCACCTCTGAGAGAGAAAGAGAGGAAATATTGCAGGAAAGGAGGAAACAGAAACAATGTGAGGGCAGAATGTAATGAATGTGTGTGGACAGAAGGCAGGAAGCAGGGAGAGGGGGCATACAGATAGAGAAAAGTCCATACAGCAGACTCAGACTCATTATTACAATTTCACTATCAATGCTGTCACACACACACACACGCGCACACACACACACACACACACACACACACACACACACACACACGGCCTCATTGTTCATGCTCTCCCTCAGTTTCTCTCTCGTTGCCCTCGTCTCTCTCCCTGCTAATTGACCAGAGGAGAGGGACCAGGTGGCATCATCCCTGTCACACCAATACCCACACACACACACACACACACACACACACACACACACACACACACACACGTAGACAAAACGCATTTACGCTGGCCTCATCACATACCCCTGCAACATGCAGCAGAACATAAATAAGCTCCTTGGTTTATGTTGGGGGACGGATCCCTAGGGTGTTTGCACACCACACACACATACACCTCTTAACCCTTTCTTAGTCTTGGCTGGGATACTCCTTTGGGTGCCTGGCCCCCACTCACCCTCCCTTCCTCTCTCTGTGTCTGTACAGGCTGCTGGGGGTCCCTTGGGTGTCTACCCCCCATTACTGCCCTTCCCTGCTCCTGTCAACCCCCTCCGTCTCCAAACTACGTGAGGCCGGGCGTGTGCATGTGAAAGAGCAGTAGAAAGTGTGTGTGTTTGGTCCCTTGCGACGTAGAGGTCGTAAACCAAGCCAGGCGACTGATGGCGAGGACAGCAAAGGAGAGGTAGCAGGAGGAAGAGATGGAGAGAAAGAGAAAGAAAGGAGGGGTGTAGAGAGAGGGATGGAGCGAGGGACGATGGGATGGACGTAGGGAGAGCAACAGAGGCATTGGGAGAAAGAAAGAGCGCAGCAAAGAAGAGAGCAGTGGACGGAAGGAGGAGGAGTATGCACCTCTCTGGGGGGCTCGCTCAAGGTGTGTTTCCATGGCAACCAGGGGTGGGGGGGCTGATGCGGGGGGAGTGAGCTTGACCCATTGGTAGTGTGGGGGCTGGAGAATACACACACACACACACACACACACACACACACACACACACACACACACACACACACACACACACAACCTGCTGCAGTGCTGGAGGGGTCCCAGGAGTGCCCCCACCTTTACTCACCCTCTCCCTCTTTCTCATACACACATGCACACACACAGAAAGAATGCTGCAGTGCTGAGGTCCCGCGAGTACCCAACACCCACACACATTCTCCCTCCCTCCTCTCATCTTTCATTTTCCCTCTGTTTCTATCACTCTCTGTGTGAGGTAATTGTTAATATTTTCAGCATTTGTTTACTCCGTAGCTACTGTGTGGATTTTTACACTTAGTTGAATGAAGATGGGAGGTATGCCCCTTTCATAGAGAACAATCTCACACAATGCGCTCTATTGAAACAACCTGCTTTCGACCCATTCATTTCGGTCTACTGTCTGAGGTTAATCTGCGGTCACTACAGTTTACATAAATTCCACTCTGCAACTTTAAATCCAATAACCACGGAATTTCATGATCAAAGTGGCAAATCAAGTGTCAGTTTTGCTTTAGTTTCTCTGTCTCTTGAAAGCCATTTCTTTGTGTCACATTAGTATGGTCGTTAGTTTCATCAATGTTGTTTAAACATCAATAACTAAGACTCATCGTTACAGAGATGCCAGTCCACAAACCCAAGTTGTGTCCAACTCATGTTCAAGCCAAGCTAGACAGAGGGGAGCAGGGTCTCTCTCACATTAATTTATTTGTGGTGGCCCATCACGTTAACATCTGCTGCCACATATTGATTTTCTATTTTTGGAGTTGGACTATTCATCAAGAGCGCTGTTGGAATATGTATCCCTTTCAGTTATTCATTGCACTACACTCTCAGAGTGCAGAGCGTACTCTGGGCAGATGCGGAGCAGCAGAAAGCCAGGTGAAGTGAAAGTGAAACCTAACTGTTGATTGCGCTGGGTCTAAAAGTTTGCATTTACTTGCCTTTGCAGCAGTTGCTCCTCTCATCCATCGATCTGATCTGATCAACTCTGACTCAATCTACTATGCGATTATCAATCCTGTGACTCAAACTTCAAAAACTTCCGCTAAGTTAAGGACCTGCAACCCCCCCCCTGAATTTAGAGAGGGAACACAGACTGATACAAAGGGACACATGCAAGTTTGTGCACCGAAAAATCAAAAAGTCAACATACAAGATCAAGCAGAGAAGACTTTAAAACTTAAAACAGAAAGGATGCTCTGCACTGTACCCTCACTGTGAACACAACTGGGTTTCTCAGATGGCAGATAATGGGCACATGAAAGTCTAGTGGTGTAATAACTTTAATCACTTACTATCAATTACAATCATCATTTCAGCTTTTCCATGGGGTTAGTAATAGCAACATCCAACATACACTACAAAAGAACGGAAAGGGTTTAATGGAAACAGGGCCTTACAGTATCAGCAGAAGGAGGCAGACACTAACAAATCTGATGACCGTACCCCTCCAATCTTCTACTCCTTCAATAATGGCGACATTCCTTGCTTGCACATCTGACATTATCCTGTAATAAATATTTCCAATGGAAACTCTCTCTCTCACACACACATTCACACACACACACACACACACACACACACACACACACACACACACACACACACACACACACACACACACACACACACACACACACACACACACACAAACAGACACACTATTGGCAGAGCAGGGCAGCATATGGTGATAACCAGTTTGTGTTTGTGTGTATAATGAAAGGAAGCACAAATTGAGCATATTTGTGTAGTGCAAAAGTGCATGTGTGTCTTGGAAGGAGACTGTGTCTGTGTGTGTGTGTGTGTGTGTGTGTGTGTGTGTAGCAGCTTGGATTTTCCCTATCAGATTACATAACAGTAGGAAGCTGGAGCGCTCTGTCCTGTAGAAGCCAAAAGCCTTCTCACTTACACACATGCACCAGAAACACACACATGCACACAACCACAACCACACACACATCATACATCATCATTGTCTCTTTCTCTTTCTCTCTTTTTTGGGTCTGAAATACTGCCTATACGTACATGCATATGTACATGAATAACTGAAAAAACAATTGAAAAAAAATATAAATATATAATTATCAATGAATCCACAGGATACAAAAAAGACAAACATGAGGACAGACAAATAAGAGGGCAATTCTATTTTCTTCATCATGAATTTGAGTATTATTCTATTCATCTCTGTTAAAAGATATTTGCATATATATGCAGAATCTGTAGGCAACTGTACAAAATTTTGGTTTTGGAAGTGTTGTGGGTTTCGTTTGTAGCCTGTATAGTATTGACTGATATTGTTTGAATGGATGCTGGTTACTTGCAGCTGTGAAGAGCAAAAGAGGCGGAACACAGTGGCCGAAATGAAATCACAGAATCCACTGATTATCCTATGATGATGAGTTAGCTTTTTATTAGTCTTTTGAAATATATTTAGATTTATACACAGATATCTGTATACAGAGATTAGCCAAAAATGTTGTCTGGATCTGTCTCAAGTTGCAAGTCAAACTGGAGGAGGAAGTCTTGGCAGAGATATCTGCTGGCTACACGGGATCTCCTAAATTTTGTCCCACACCCTTAGGGGCTTTATCGTCATCAGATAATAGCTGATGGGTTCTGAGACTGCAAGCTTTTTAGCTGTGATTTGGGGACACAACAACTCTGGACACAACTTTACAACAGAATCGACAGCATGAATGTATCCTCATACAAGGGTCCATATGATATCCTACGAAAATGCACACACAACAGTTTGTACAATATCCTACAGATTAGTGCCCCACGAATAACGTTACGTCCTTAACGTAAAGTTATGTAATTAAAGTATAGTTATGGAGATTAGTCTTAGGCAAGTAAAATTATTGTGGTTAGGTTTAGAAAAAGAAACACGGTGAGAACATTCCCTTAAATGACCCAAAGTTCACTCAAAGTTCACACAGGTCCAACCACTAGTCTCCTGGAAAAGTCCTGTGTTTTGTGACTCATCCACCACAGAACCTGCCTCCTGATGAACTGCTTGGGACCACTTCCTTGTTTACCCCTGTCAGCACATTGGTCACCTGTTCGCAGCCCTTCAAAACACGTGGGTTATGCCTGGCTCATGATGACATGGGATATGTATGACTTTGGGTGCATTACTTCTTGTAGGAAAATGTACAAAAAGTTTATGGGCACAGCTTGATATTGTACACAGGGAACAGAAGCATTTCTTGAAAAACAACTTTACCTCCTGTAGCTTGACAATGTAGTGGACAATTACAGTACTATGAACAATTTCAGGCCTATTCACTTCTGTTTTTTACTTTCAAATAAGTGGCTTAATTATCGTGGTTCAGCTGGGGGTTTGTTAAAAACCTCTCTCATCATCTGAGAGCTTGTATTTCTGTCTGATTTGACTGTTGGACAATTGGTTGTAAAGCTGTGCCTAGTGACACCCCTGAGCCCCCAAATCACAGCAATTTAATCTGTCAGTTAAAACTTTATCACAACTGACATGATTGATTATTAAGACACGATACCTCTGTGATTAGACTACTGTGCTCTGAACAGCAAGAAAATACAGAACAAGGCTCAAACAGCAGGAAGCTGGTGTATGCTGAAACACAGTGTGCGAGAACATTTAGACGCACATATTCTGTTGTTCATAAAAAAAAAAAACGCACACCAACACAGGATGTTCAGTGTCACCTGGAGAGCACTTGACCGTAACAACGAGCAGCTGACATGTAAGTCTTGTATTATCATACGTAATGAGACTTTAATTAATATTCAAACAGGAGAGGTGCACACATCATCGCTCTGGCCTTGGAATCATCACTCAGGACTTTCAGAGGAAAATGGGGAATTACCGTTCCCTCCAATAAACACACGGAAAGCCAGTAACACACACACACACACACACACACACACACACAAGCTCACACCTCTTTTTAGCTCGTTAGCTGGGATGAGAGTAATAAATGCAGAGTATATTTGTGTTTAGAATCTTAATTGAAAGCTTGAAAGTGGCCAGGAGGGAATAAGCCTAATCACTGTGTGTGAATAAACCACCAACACACACACACACACACACACACACACACACACACACACACACACACACACACACACACACACACACACACGTACACACACATATTCAAGGACAGACGGACGGACAGACATGCACACACACAAGCTTGCCACTCCCTAGGAAAACATTTAAAACTGAAGTACCTCCCTTTCTCTAGTTGTCCATTCCCTCCCTCGCTCTCTCCTTCTGCTTCTCTCCTGTCCCTTTTACCTCCTCCTTTCCTCCTCCCGGTTGTTCCACACTCACTCCATCCTCCCATCTGTTTACATATGTAAAACACAACTACAGCCCCCTGGATGCACATCAACAGCATGTGTATGTGTATATATGTGTGTGTGTGTGTGTGTGTGTGTGTGTGTGTGGGTGTGTGTGTGTGTGTGAAACCGTATGTGTGTTGATGCTGGTTAAAGCTATTGTAGACATCCACGAGGAGTTATAAAAAAGTGTTAATGGTGGGTCAGGGCATGCCCTAATTGATTACAGGTATTTACAACTACAGGTGTTTTTCATTCAGGCACTGCTATTGTTTTGAAATTATTACTAGACTAGAATGTAATTACAATATTTAGCTTTTGCAATTTCATTTAAAAATGCAATATTTGCCTGTAATTCACAATCTGAAGAGATAAATAAATATAGGAAGATAAACACATGGTAAAATTCCACTTGACTGACTTTTAAAATGGACTGAATATTCAACTTGACTGGATAATCTACTAGTAACTTGCACTTAAAGGGCACTTTATAGGTGGAAAAGTTGCACACACTCACACATTTAAAGGAGACTGAAGGAGAAAGGCTTTGAAAGCCAGATTTAGGTGTGAGGTGGATCAAACCTGCGAGCCCACTGTGGTGCGATAGACTAGAACGCACACACAAAATCACCCGCCCGTCCAGGTTAGCGAGCGTGTCTGTATCCAGGGCTAATCACCACGGCAACCGTAATCAAGGCTCTGATCTAGTTGTCAAGGTGATGGAGAGAGGGTCACCCCTGACTGTCTCTCTTTTTCTCCAAAGGGCTAAATCACTCTGTTTTGGAGACAACTGTGATTTACATTGCTATTTTTTCCTATTGGGACAGATAATACATTTTAGAAGTCAGTGTGTTAAAAGAGAGTGTATGAGATGTGTGGAGAGGAAGGAAAGACATTGACAGAGAAAGGCAGGGAGGGAGAGAAGAGGTGTGTTGATTAACGATTCAATAATCGTTCCTTTTTGGTGCTAAATCTAACAGATATGTGTGTATGTGTTTACCTACCTCCATCTAATCCTATCCTGCTGTTTACTACTGGTGTGTGTGTGTGTGTGTGTGTGTGTGTGTGTGTGTGTGTGTGTGTGTGTGTTTCTTTAATCTGTGCTCCCAGGGGGAGTCAGAGGGAGCTAGCAGGCTTATCCCTGCTGCATCTCCCAAATACCACTAAAAAGCCAATCTCCATTCCACAACAACAACATTAACAATCCTCCACACTCACACACACTAAAACACACAGAAAAACTGGAGAGAAAGGCCTGAGAGACGTGCTTAATTTTCTGTTCACCACACTGTAAACTCCACCCCAAAAGAACATGCTGTCATATGCAATCACATGTCAGCAGCTAAAATACTGCCTTAATGTTCTGTAAATAGTGCATTACAACACACATATATATACAGTATATATATATATCACCCTCTCCACCCTACCTATACTGATAGGTAACTTTACATGTAGGCAACATATAATCAGCACTGTAATATATTGTGGCTTTTGTGTCCGTTCTGCAGGACTATAAAACACAACCTCTAAACCTGACAGAGGAAGAAGAGAGAAGAAGGGAGCAGGAAAGAGGAGAGGAGCAGAGCCAATAAGAGCTCACAGCAGGATGCTAATAATGCAGCTCCAGCTGTACCAGTTAACCTGCAAACTGCCCATCTGGACCCAGAGAGACAGCAAGACAGGGAGATATATGGAGAGAGACAGAATGAGAGAGAGAGCAAGACAGGGAGATATATGGAGAGAGACAGAGAGACTGATACAGGAAAAGAAATAGTCTAGAAATAGGTCTTAACCTCTGTCTGTGAGACATCAAACACAAACTATCAAATTTACAATTATATAAACGCAAACTACAACATGTAAGAAGCTGGAAACAGCAAATGATTAATTTCCTTTATATCAACAAATAGTTCAACACTAATACAGAGATGATATATGGTGTCTGCCTTCATGTTGCTGTTGCTTTGGTTGTGTGTCACAAATTACAGCACACCATTTGTCTTCATGTTGCATCAGACAAAATATTCAAGTAATGAAAACCCAAAAAGCTAAACAAAAAGAGAGAGAAGAGTCAGAGAGAGATAGAGAGCAAGGAAGCTGGCCACATCCTCAGCTGTACTGGGGTGGACAAGTGGACACACATATGGACACATGCGCACACAAACACACAGTAGGAGTGACCTTGGTCCAGCCTGTCTGTCCTCGCCCCCTGCCCTGGCCAGCTACATCCCCCACCGAGCCACCCTGCCTGTCTCTCTCTCTCTCTCTCTCTCTCTCTCACACACACACAAACCACAGTGCCATACCAGGCCGTGCCAAACTGAACCACGCTGTGGTCATAGAAACAATACAACAAACAGACTAGAAGAGACCAGAATAGCAGGGTACAGAGTAGAAAAGAATAGAAAAGTGAGGGGAGGCTGAAACCACTTTTTTTTTTAAATCGATTTCAAAAACTCACACACACTTCCAAAACACACTCAACTTCAACACAAAAGACACACAGCTAGCCAACTCTAACCCTCCCTAAAGCACAAATGTATCGCCTACACACACACACACACACACACACACACACACACACACACACGGAGCAGTAGCATGCTAATGAAGACAGTAAATCACTACTAGGTCATGTGCGGAAAAGCCTGCCAGATACCTGCAACCATGGCTAGAGACCTCCCTCAGCCACACACTGTGTATGTGTGAGTGTGTGTGTGGGTGTGTGGGTGGGTGAGCAACAGAGATGGAGGATGCCTGTTGGCTGTAAACATGACTGCTTCGAGAAAACAGAGCAAGCACCAAAGAGGCCCAAAATGGCAAAACATACAGTATCTATCAGCAGTGAAAGATCGTCTGCATTTCACAGTGAAAATTCTGTCTTCAGTTTAGAAACACAAGCTGCGGAGAGACTGGGAAAACCAACTGTAGATATACACAAAGTCAACAAAGTCAGCTTGATGGAATAAAAATGGTCATTTTTAAAAAAAACTTTTACGGAAACATGCTAAATATCCAACGTGTAATCCTCTGTCCTCTCAACATTTATCTTTCTAACTTTCTGGCAAAATGAACAAACCCCAGTAGTTTGCACTCAATGGGTTAGTGTATTGTACGTCAGCAATTTACAAAACTGAGGGTGATTTATTCCATTGCATGTTAAAAATGGGAACATGGCCCAATCTAATACTTAAAAATTACAGAGCAAAAGCACTTACCTAACACTACTTACATCAAAGCTCTATATTACTGCCAGGGTGTGTGTGTGTGTGCGTGTGCGTGTGTGTGTCTGTGTGTGTGTGTGTGTGTGTGTGTGTGTGTGTGTGTGTGTGTGTGTGTGTGTGTGTGTGTGTGTCCAAGCTTTCCTTGAACAGAACAGCTAATCAAGGCAATATTTTAGTGAAAAGATGTCTCCAGCTGGGTGGACCAGGTAATGTTAAGCTTATAAGGAGCACAATCACCCCTAAATCACTAGCACTATCATGCTCAGTCATAAAAAGCAACAAGCTGAGATTACCTACGTCAAGTTGTCATCTGTTGCATGACCATAAATGATTAAGCACCAATATAATGTTATTGTGTTTCAATTACTATAATTGTTTTGTCTCCAAGGGCTAAGGTATGGACAATTAAAGGACCAGTTTGTAAGATTAAGGGGGATCTTTGAAAGAAATGGAATATCTATTCATTCATTCATTTTCCAGAACCGCTTATCCTGTTTTGGGTCGCGGGTGGGTTGGAGCCTATCCCATCTGACACTGGGTGAGAGGTGGGGTACACCCTGGACAGGTTGCTAGACTATCGCAGGGCTAGAAATGGAATATTATATTCATTATTATGTTTTCATTAGTGTACAATCACCTGAAACTAAGAACTGTTTGTTTTTGTTGGCTCAGAGTGAGCCCTTCGATTCTACACAGGAAGCAGGTACTCTTCCACTAAGCCCACCACCATGTTTTTACAGTGACCAAGAATGGACAAACACTGGCTCTAGAGAGGGCCTTTTGCATTTTTACGTTGCCCGAAGGCCATCGTAGATTCTCTGAAAGGGAGGGGTGAGGGGAGGGGCTATTCAGTTGGTTGCAATCTGCAACCTCACTGCTAGATGCCACTAAATCCCAGACACTGCTCCTTCAAAGGAATACTTCACACCCCAAATGACCATTTGTATATCACTTATTTACCCCATGTTACACTGAATTTGTGAAGAACACTTTGTTCTTTTCGCATGCCTTCACGTTGAATGAAGAGTCCAAAACCAGAGAAAGTTTTTGATGAAGTGATGTCATAGGGGTCTGTGTTAAACAACAGCAAAGCTATATCAAAACAGCCATTTACAAACTCTTACACAGCTTATGCAGTATTATCCAAGTCTTATTTATCCACTTGTATGTTCAGTACTTCCCAAACAAACAGCCTTCTCCAACAGCAAACTCAACTGAAAGTGAAACTTATCTAGGATCTCTTCAAAGCCAGACTCCACTGACTAAAACAGTAATTTTACCTCACCGAACATGGAAGTTGCTGGTCTACCACTACCTTGATTGGTAGTTTGATTGTGTTATTGAGTGACTTTGGGGACCTGCCGTCTGTTCCAATACCCATACTTTCTGTACTTACCGTACACATTACGATTGCGGCGAAAAAGAAGTGTACCTAAAAGACCCGGATGTGTACTCATAACGGCCAAAATTGAGAGTGTGGAACATTGCACACTTTTTGTACTCAACGGCCGCCATCTTAGCTACATAGCGGAAGAGGCGGGACCATTTACAGGTCAGTGGGCGGAACCACTGAACTGCCGTCTGTTCCAGTTTGTTGGTGGGTGACGTCACTGACGAGTCAAGCCGTAGTCGTGATTGTAACATCCGGTAAGTGCGCCATAGAGTAATGAATCGGAACAGCACTTACTCGCTGAAATATGTACGGACAGTGTACTGTGTGTAAGTGTACTCATGGCAGTATGGATTTCGGAACATAGCCCTGGACTAACCCTTCAAAGCACCAAAGTCACACAATAACACAAACTAACTGATCAAGGCAGTGGTAAACCAACAGCCTCCTTGATCAGTGAGAAAAAAATTACTGTTTTTTCAAAGGAGTCTGGCTTCGAAGTGAGCATAGATAAGTTCACTTTCAGTTCAAGTGTCTGACAGGAAGGACAGTCTGTCTGAGAAGTACTGACCATATGACTAGATAAATGAGGCTTAAATTATACTGCATGACTTGTGTCAACGGATGTTTTGTTATAGCTTTGCTGTTGTTAAATGCTGACCCCTATGACTTCAATTCTTTAAGAATTTTCCCCATTTTTGGATTCTCCACTCACCAGAGGATGCACGAAAAAAAAAAAAAAGTTTCTTCATGAACTCAATGTGACACAGGTTGAGTAATTAATATACCAATGGTTTTTATTAGACCTGATCAGAGCAGTGTCAGTTACAGCCCTGTGATCTAGAGGCACTGGAGAGACTGTTTACATGGACTACATTTGTAGCATTCTCTGTTCTGTCTATCTGTCTGTTACTTGTTTTTTTATGGACCCTCTTTGAGTCTGAAATAAAGATTGATTGATTGATTGATTGATTGATTGATTGATTGATTGATTGATTGACTGATTTGGGGAGTGAAGTATTCCCTTAAATGTGGAAGATTCTGTGTATCAAGGGCCTTATTTCCTGTCAGAGGCTTCACTTTAGGTGATCTGCAGTAAGCAGAGAAACACACAAAAAACCCCCCACAAACATGAAACTAATAAAACAGAAACTTTGAAAAAAAAACATTAGTTTCATATTTGCTGTAATGGATTAAACAGCTCATGGTATCCTTAAGTTGTTTTTTTTTGTTGTTTGTTTTTTTACACTGCTGGTGGTAGCATGTGTGTTTTATCTTGTTCATGCTGACATATTGCCAGCACAGCTACAATTGAGTTTACTCAGAGAAAAATTACAGCTGTCCAAAACACTAACTGTAAATGTCAGGGTTTGGTGCCAGTCCCTACAATTCAACAAGCAATCGTTTCTTTCTACATTCAGATTTTTGCACCTTCATCGGTCACACGAGAAAAAGAACATCAGAAGAGGCAGAAGTAGATGAGGAATGTTTAGGAAAATGTAAATACAACAAAAATGTATATTCCAACATATTACAGTAATCCCTGAAATAAAATCACAGATATTTGATATTTGTATAACAAAAGCTATAATGTGTGTAATATCTAATTGCCTTTTCACTTTCAGTCACAGCTCTGATCGATAGAAGATGTATGTAGATCATCAATTACAAATATAATGTTGCTTCAAAAACCAAAATGCATGCTGTATCCTACAGAGACAGAAGTTACATTCATACATTTCTCAGAAAGAAACCTGCCAAAATAATGTAAATGTACAACGTACTGCATTTGGATGTTAAAATAATAGCCTCCTCAAGCTCTCTCACACACGAGCACACAAAAACATGAGCGCAAACACACACTTCTCACTTCTCACTTCTGTCAGGCTCAAATACAAACAAATAAATAAATGAACACAACGTTATTAATTATTCTGAGGCAGGAATCAAATATACATGTGTCTGGAGATTTGTGTGTACGTGTGTGTGTGTGTGTGTGTGTGTGTGTGAGTGTGTAGACTTATAAAGAGAATCCCAAAAGATAGATGGAGAGGCAGACCAACAGAGCAACTGATGGGTGAGACAGACAGACAACAATGCAGAAAAAATATCTTAAGGCTGATAAACTGTCACATTATGTTCAAGTGTGTTAAACACATATGACATATATGAAGAAGGAAGTTCAATTTAAGCTGCTATGATCAATACTTTAAAATCAAGAATGGATGAAATTACTAAGTGATGTAAAAACTATTCTTAGTGATGAACCCGCAGACAATTATCACCCAACTCTGCAGTCGTCCTCAGCTTTATGGAGGGTTTTACTGTCTTTCAGCTCAGTGCTTTAGTATAAAAAATTAAAAAAACAGGTCAGCATGAACATTTATGTTTATTCCATCCTGTTGTATGTACAGTAAATATTTTTATTATAGTTTATGTAGCAGGCTTAAAACTACATATCTGCCATAAAACCACTGACTCATGACACAAACAGCAGAATTCCTGTTGTCTGGAAACTCAAATATTATGTCTCTCTCTCTTCTGCAGCTAATAAGCATAAAAAAGCTGATAGAGGCTACATGACAGCAGCGTATGGATTAAACATTCAGCTTGACACGCACACTAAAATGCACATCCACGCACATGCATAGACAAGTGCTCTGTTAACCAGTCCTCCAGTCTACTTAAGAGAGTTCACATGCAGAGCAGAAGCACTACTGGGAATCACAGTTTAGCCCTCTTCTCTGACTCATCGGCTCCGTCTCTCAGTCTTGCATACAGCCAGACATGCAAGAGCACACAGATGTGTTTATATTCACAAAACCCTCCGACAGTCACACACATTTCATACACGGCCGTACTGTCTCTCTGTCAAGGCTTCAGGTTATATCATTAATTACATCTGACACCGCTTCTTGTGTGTTTATGTGTGTGGATCTACAATATGTCCCTGGGGCCTTGAGTAGGGAAAGTGAGGTTCAAAGACCCCCCGCCAGAATGCTAAATCAATATTAATACATGCCTGCTCATGCGCGTGCGCTTACACAGACACACGCACTTCCAACAAAGAGATGTCAGTGCGGTGGTTAGAGGGCATTGTTTCATTGTCTCTGTGGTGCTCTCCTTGCTCTCCATCACCCTCTCTCTTCTTTCTCTACAGCTACTCTTCATCTTTCTTTCTGCCTGTCTCTCTCCCTCTACTGCTACACTCCTCTTTTTTCGTTCTCTTTGGATTCTCACCTCTACAGATACAGTGGGGCCACACAATGGATACTGCTGGTTGTGGAAACTGTGGATGCATGTACAAACTTTGTCTCCTCTGTCTGTTCCCTGATATTTATTTCTTATTTTGACTACTGTGCAGTGTGCAGTACTGTGTCAGATTATAGTGTAGATATCTCTGACATTTGCCACAGCTTTACCAGGTCTGGTATTGCCACTAACTTCTGGCCAGTGTAAGCAAAATTTAGACAGTTCACAGACTTTACAACTCTTCTCTACTTGTGCCACTATTATGCTATCGTTTATAAGCTGCCATTTTCTCAAAACTGTCACAGTGGCTGCTGCTCAGTTAAATAGGCTCACTTTAAACTAAACAAAATCAAGTAGTAGTGCTGAGAATATTACTTGTGAACTACCACAGCAGACTAATCAGAGGAAAAAGGGAACTTAACATAATACACTTTGATCAAAGCTGTTCAGGGTTTAAGTCATCACTTAGTAAACTAGCCTGTTATCTGAATTTGGGACCATGTCCACCAAAGTGTTTTTTTCCTGAGGCCAGCTTATTTTTGACATTCTGGCAATGGGAGTGTCGCATATAAACACTACACAACAAACACCTGCAGCATGATGAGGAATTCAGCATCTATTTTGCACTGAGTGCTGCACCTTTGGTGTTTTTTGGAGCTTTGAGAGTTTTTTGAGAAAATTCAGGGCTCGTCACTTTTATTTTTTACCCAGCCATTCAACCACAGTAAAGACGGGCAAATACCACAAAGACCGACCATCACATCTTACATGTACAAATACTGAACAACAACAGCAATGGGGGAAAAATATGTTTTTGTTTCTTCTCATGAACCCACATAGACTAGCAGGTCCGTCCTCTCTCCCTATGTGCTTCAGCCTTCCTTCCACCTAGAGCAAGTACTCTACCTTACGCCAACATTTTTACTTCCTCAGATATTACCAAAAGTGTACGCAGCTGAAAAAAATAAAAATGCTATACCTTTACAATTCTTTCAAGAACTCCCAGCTGGGTGTTTACAGAGGAGTGCCCGGCAGTTTCAACTAGGAAAAAAAAACTTTTTTGTGGGAAAAAAACAACTTTTGTCAGACGATACATTGCTAGAGAAATAATTGTGATAGACGACATTATTGTCATTTCAAGACCATTTTATACCACAGTGATATAACGACATTATAATGTAAGTACAGTCTTTCAAAGATCAATAACTTTGAATTTTTCAGAAAACTCAGACACTGGAATTGGAATGTGAAAAAAATATTTGACGTAATTAATGCCAGCTGACAAGACAGTAAAGATAGAAATGTGCCACTTTTAATTGAGTAGCCCAATATATATTGAGACTTAATATGAAATGTGGCCAACAAAAACGAAACCAAGTGATGCCTCTTGGACTAAAAGAGAAGTTAAGTGAAGCTCCAGGAACACTGCAGTTACCTTTATAATCTGGCCAGTGTGCTGCAGTTGGCTACCTAAGCCGAACGGTTAGCTGGTGGATTTACAGAAGGGTGGATAAAGTAACTGCCAGGGGCTGGTAAGCTAACCACTATCAGTACTGTGCCTCTTCTACTTCAAAAGTGCATCTGTTGGCTAACAGTAAGCTACCCTGTGTCGTGTCTTAAGTGTTTTTATTTTTCTTCTGACTTGTGCAAGAGGGCATGGGTGGAGAGAAAAAAAAGGGAGAATCACTGCGCCTGAGTCCTTTGATGGTTGGTAAACCTTTGCTGTTTACTGTGACATCATAATGGCTAAAATGTTGGTGACATTCTTATGTTAACAACTACGCAGCCTAAACTCAACATGCAATATCGAGGTCCGCAAAATTATAGAGGTCATGTTTATACATAGTATGACAAGTCAATAGTATAATTAACGTCACAAGCCTCATCTGAATCACATTACAATGCAACAGTTTCAGAAAAGCAGCCTACAATCAGGTCACTTTATCGAGCTGATATGTCTGAAAACTCTAATGGCCAACATCTGTGTGCCAATTGCTCGGGGGGATGACAATGCAACACTCAGGCCTTTTGTTCATGCAACAATGTGTTGGTGTTAACAATTACGGGGTGATGTGAAGCATATATCATTCACTAGAGTGCACGCATACAGGCACACGTACGCAAGTGAAAATAACTGACTAATTTGTAGGTACACAACAGCTGGAGCTGGAGACACACCGTCTATCCCAGCCGTACGGACGTAGCTCTTACTAATTGCCTCTCCACCCAACCATGCTTGACCAAACATTGTTTCATGGCTGACTTCATAGCAGTGATTCTGTGTGTGTGCGCGTGCGTGTGTACTGCATCGTCATTTCATTGTTGCCTATTCTCTTTGTCCTTTGTCACTCTCAACACTCATCAACATCAAAATAACATCTGTCAACTTCTGTACAAATACACCTGACAGACACAGCTGATGTCTGGACACACAGGCACACACTAAAAAAAACACTCCACCCTTTGAACCAAAAACACAGTAAAAGCCTACAATTTTAATGCAAAGTGTGTCTCTGTGTGTGTGTGTGTGTGTGTGTGTGTGTGTGTGTGTGTGTGTGTGTGTGTGTGTGTGTGCGTGTGTGTGTGTGTGTGTTATGTGTGTCTCACTAGAGCACATCTGGGTATAGAGTGCTCTCTCTGCTCCAGATGTGTGTTTTTAACCACCTCAGGCCATATCACACCTGAACACCACAGACACACGTACACACCCACAAAAACAAAAACAAATGATCTATGTCACCAATAAACAACCAAAATCAGACAGAATTTAGGCAATATAGTGCTTTTATACAGGCGCATGTTTGATGTTTACGAGTGTATAGTGTCTGCGTGTAGGTGTTCATGATTGGGTATCAAACAAGAAGCTAAAATGTAAACGTCATGTCCTGTCATTATACACATTCGCTGCTGAGGAAATTACATGATTTTAAAATCTAAATACTTTGCTCTCTCTCTTTTTCCATCTTTACTTACACACAAGAGCACAAGGGGAGGGAGCACTACCTGCAAGGCCCCAGGAAGCAGGGCTGAGGACCCTCCTAATGACTTAATTGAGCTAATTAACAATGATAAGACGTCCAATCAGCACGCCGGCTTCCTGAAGGCTCTTGTTAGGAGCTAATTAAAGAACCAATCACAGCAGGAGAGGTGATGGTGCTGCGTCACAGTAACGGGGCAAAAGATTAAACACAATGCAATAGTTCTCTGCAACACCTTGATTGAAGTGGAGCTCGTGAGGAATTTTTGAAGTAACACAAGTACTTACAGAGTATGACAACACTAGGAACCTGATAAAAAAGAGCACACAACAATTCAAAACAAATAAATGTAATGCTACAGGTCTACGGTGGTGTAACTTTTACAGTATGGCTGTACATTGAGTGTAACTGTCTGATATTCATTTTAAATGTATGACTGTATCATTTCAACATTTGGTACTACATTATATATAAATTGTGTAACTTCCACTGCTAAATCTCCATTTTTTTGTTTCTTATTCAAAATCAAAAAGTCTTACTGGGATGAAGTACAGTTAGTACTACTGCTTTGATTAGTACAACTACATACTACATACTACATACTATATACGTAATTATTCCTCGTACTTCTGAGGATGGTACAACCATGAACATAGTTTAGTTTCCTTTTAGCATGCTTAGGGACTGTTTTTTACTTATCAGAGGAGACTGGCTGGGGTGTGACTTTTTTCTTTTAATTTTTTTTATTTTATCTTGACTCTCCCCAAAACTACAAATATTTTCTTTGAGCCTCCCCAAGTCACTAGGGCAAAATGCATCACCCTCCCCATACCACTAATAATTTTTTTATTTTAAAAAATAATTACACCAAATACAAGGTATGGAGCCGAAATTTTAAATGTGACATGAAATATCACTATTAAAAGCTTAGATTTTGCTATGTTTATTAACAAAAGCATTTGTTGTGTATGATTTGTTCAAAGACCATCATAAATTTGAAAATCTGCCAATAATTTCTGATTTTAAAGTTTCTGGCTATGATAAACATTGTGGTGATTTTTTAGGAAAACATGCCTTTCAACAGCCACTGGGTTTTGGGGTTCAAAACTATTTAAAATAAATACAAAATACAACCATTTAAAGTTGTATGTCCCTCCCCTATAACAATATAAAAAAAAACACAAGTCCCTCCCAGTACTTAACAAAATATTTGACATGCCTTCCTTGTTTTACCCCCCTTAAATAATGAGTAGTCCCTGACGATGCTTTTTTGTAACTGCTGTGACAACTTCTACTAGTACGCCTATATTTTCTCTGAGTTTTCTCCATCATTACCCCCATCATCACACCACTTTACCTCTGTCCTCTCTGTACCCATCCCTCCCTCTTTCACTTCCTTCTTCCCTCCCTCCTCATCTCTGTCTTCCAGGGGTAGTGTTCATGTGGCGTGGAGTCCTCTCTCCCTCTCTCTGTCTCTCTCTCAATCTGGGCTCCATGCTGTGCCGGTTTAATTGCAACAGCACCCTCGTGTGCCAGTCGGGCACTGTGTGTGTGTGTGTGTGTGTGTGTGTGTGTGTGTGTGTGTGTGTGTGTGTGTGTGTGTGTGTGTGAGAAGGAGAAAAAGAAAGAGGGAAGAGATGGAAAGAGAGACCTCCTCAGAGTGTTCAAGGATAAGCAGCAGGGTGCCAGGCCACCTTCCTCTCTCCTCTTCCACCTCGTTTTCCATTTCCTCTCCTCATCCTCATCCTCATCCTCTACTGCTCCACCTTCCCTCTCCTCTTTCACTTCCACGCTATCCTTCTAATCCCCGCTCAGTCCTCATTGCTCCCTCTTGCTTCCTTTTTCCTTCCCACTAAGCAACTGCAGCAAAGGCTCCTCTCATCATTCCACCTCCTCTGCTCTTCCTCTTCCTCCTCCCCCTCCATCTCAATCTACCCCCCACCAATGCTCACGCACCACCGCTGTATCTTCTCCCACTGACTCCCTCGTCTGTCTTGCCCCTCTCTCTTCCATCCATTGCCCCCCTGCAACCCCCACCCCTCTCGTGGTCGTACCTCCCATGATGCCCGTAGAGACTTCCTGTCAGAGCTCCCTGCTCCTCACTCCTCTCCTTAATCAGCTGTCAAATATCAAACACTCACTACACTCCTTTTCCCCTCTACTTCCCCCCATGGGCCCCCATGCTGTCTGTGCAAAGAGGCACATACATGCACACACACACAAACATGTCTGCGTGCATGTGCCAATGACCACACACAAAACAGACACAGTAACTGGAGGTTGATACATGTGTGTTTCTGTGTCAGTCTGCATTTAAATACAAGTTGATCAAAGCTAGTCTGTGCATATCATTCAATATCACACACACACACACACTTGTCTGGGTCTTACAGGATAATGTCGAGACATTTGGACACTGCAATTCCATAAACATGGGTGGCACCTGTATACACACACACACACACACACACACACACACACACACACACACACACACAGCCAACAGCAATGGATATCTCTCCATAACTCACACACAGTTCATGATGATGAAGAGCTGGTGTTTCCCACTTAATGACAGCACAACACTCGCCCACTCCGTCTATCTGTCAGCACTGCCGTGTGTTCATGTCAGTGTGTGTGCGTGTGGTTTATTAATTCATTCATCTCCTAATGTTGTGCAGCTGGGGAGGGAGAGAGAGAGAGGGATGAGGGCAGCAGAGAAGAAGGTGAGTGTTTGGATTAGAGGAATAAAAGGGTGGAGAGATATAATGAGAGAGAGGGGGGAAAATGGAAACAAAGGATGAGACAGACAGATGAACGGGTGGTCCAAAGTGGATGAAAGGTTGAGGTAACGTTGTTTAATCACCTCAGCTTCTGCTGCTGTTTCCAGACACACAACACGCACTTGTCTAAATGATTAGTCATTAGCCAATGAACCCACTGGCAGACAGACAAGCAACAATAAATCTAACAAAGCCATCATCAGTGTCTTGCAGGAACCCTGAGAAAACAAACAACACCATTGACCAAACACAAATTCATAATTTCTGTGATCTTGGACAGTCAACAGCAGGAGAATTCAGCAGCAGCTGCTCCACAGTGAAGCTGGTTTTGGAAACCCCATAGACATATAATACAAGAACAATGTTCTGTGTTGTATCAAGAGGATCTCTGCAACTCCTTCTATATCACCCTACTAGGAGGCATTGGTTGTTAGAATTACCAGATGTGGGCATGTCCATGCGTGCACCACGCTGTACAAGACACAGGCTGCCCAACACCACAGTCAAACTTTTCCGGAAAACACTTCTGCCTCTAATAAAATGGGCTTCTCGCTCAGAGGAGCATTCTTTTAGCACTACAACAGAACAGCACACCAAAGTTCAAACAGATTTCACATGGCCACAACTCACTATTTAACCCAAAAATGATGTTATCATTAACCACATGAAATAAAACCACTTTTTGACTCTGGCAGTTCCTATTAGACTTCCTCTGTAACATTGCCTTCATCTCTCACCAGCTGTTTGAATAACAGACTGCTAATGGTAAAACTATTACTGAAATCCAGACAGAAAAGAATCAATATTGTTGTAATGCAATATACTCAACGTTGCTAGTCCAGTGAAAACACACAATTGTGCTTCTTTGATCACATGAAACATCCATGGCTCACTATGGGTCCTGAGCCTTAGTTTAACAACACTGCTTTGGGCTGTTTAGACATCTAGCTCACTCTATTGTCCTGTCTGACTAGACAGGGTTTCCAAGCCAGCGGAGCAGGGGCCTGGTCCCAGTGGCCCAGCCCCGCAGAGCTGCTGCGACGCTAACACACTTATGCTCATACACATACTGTATAATGTAGTGGAAGAACCCAGGACCTCAGTGTCCTGTAGTGAAACAGAGTAAATGGCAACCAGACGGCCAACACACACACACACACACACACACACACACACACACACACACACACACACACACACACACACACACACACACACACACACACACACACACACACATGTGCCAACACAGTGGAAGCACTCATGCCATCCATAAGCTGATCTCTGCCCTCAGTATTACCAAATGTGACAAATAAATACAGTCAGAGGTGACACATGAAGGACGAGTACAAAAACTATGAGTGGGAGTGAACAAAAATGTGAAAGCAGACAGAGAGACAAGAGAGCAAAACAAGAAATTAAATGGGAAACAGAGAGACAGAGAAAAGGGGAGAGAGACAGAGGGATGGAGGAGCAATGAAGGGGCCCCTTGGGGCCAGTGGTGTGGGCTGGTCCATTCAAAACATAGTAGGGGGTGCATTCTTCCATCTCTCTCTCTTTTTCTTTCTCCCTCTGTCTGGCATTTGCCTCTAACTCCTCAGTCACACACCTTGCACACCAGGAGATCAGGACCAATAAATTGGGGAATGTGTGTGTGGGTGTGTGTGTGTCCTGAGCTGTATTTGAGCAAGACTGCACATTCATGTACAGTATAGTGTGTTTGTATGCTCTGTGTGTGTAAATGGCTGTGGACTTGTGTGTGTACATGTTTTGGCTGCAGGTGAGCTCTGCTACAGATATTGTGTGTTTCTCTGTGTGTGTGTGTGTGTGTGTGTGTGTGTGTGTGTGTGTGTGTGTGTGTGCTTAGACCCATGTGAGCTAGGTTATTTCTTATGTGTTTTCCACTGGGCCTGTGCCCTTTTGTATGTACAGTATGGCTGTGTGGGTGTGTTTCCGAGGCAGGAGACAGAAAAGTCTGTTTAATCCACAGCAGCCCCGGACACACCAGCACAGCATGCTAACACAACCATAACACACGCACAGAAACACAACAGTGCTGGTGTGTTTCTGTGTGTGTGTAGCTTAGGGAGCTGCCTCGATACCACACATGGGTAATCCATCCACCACCTCACAGAGAGTAGGGTACAGTGATAGAGAGAAGGAAGGAAAGATGGATAAATGCTAGGGGAAAGGGAAGCATGCTCGGAAGGATGATAAAGACGAGAGAGAGACAGAGAGAGAGTAAGTGAGAGGGAATATATTTTTCTTAACACAGACATTAACTCTCTCATGTACACAAACTTGAAAAAGCTAGCTACTGTTAATAACTGCCCTACTGTATTAAGAAATAGCAATTGCAGCCCTTATTCCAGTCAGCATGTTATAGAGGCTTCTCCACTTCTATAAGGAGTCAGCTGTTCATATGTCCTCCCAGATTACATAAATAACTATACTCTGAATATTACCATGGAAACTGAGCAGATGTTCGAAAACCGTAATCGCAGTGATCCTTATCAAATAAGAAGTGAATGTTAAACTGTGATCAAAAAGTGGCGTCACGCACTGAGATGTGTTTTTAGTTTACATATTACATGGTAAAAAAAAAACATTCATTATTCTCCCATGGAGCGATAATTTAATTTCCACCCATAATGCGTGTCTTTCTTGTTTATGCTTATCATAAACACTGTCAGCTGACTGCTTAACACACAATTTTTGACTAACACAAAAACCTCCTTGATACCAGGGTTTTTCCTAACTCAACATGAGGCAGAGATGGCACCATCCTGATCATGTGCACACTGGAGAGTGTGTGCCGTGGCTTTAACTGGAACAAGCAAACACTTTTTTTTTTTATTTTTTTTTTTTTTTACAAGCAATGTATTTTAGGTCTTTTAATATTTATGTTAGTGAAGTGATTTTGGTGACACTAGACCGTATAAGATCTAAGTTATTGCATATTTTTTCAAATAAAATTTCCCCAAATGATGCACAATTACATAAATTAAGTGTTGAACTGTAACCAAAAGGAGGCCATTGATGTGTGAATTAGTTTTGGGGACACTACACTGTTTAAGACTGAAGTTACTGAATATTTTTGTAGTGTGTCTTTTTGGTGTTGCACTTTGCACACTTATCTCACAGCAGGCTGCACACAGAGAGCAACCTTAGTTATCTAGCGCAAAGGACGGGTCGTCGTGATGAAAATTAGGTTCTAGCTCGTTGTCTGCTTATGTGAATACCTTTCCATCTTTACTGAAGTGCATAGGGCTGCGTTCACAAACGCTGCCAGCAGGCAATGCAAAACTATATTAAAACATCGAACGGCAGGGTAAAGAAGTATAGAGTGACCTAACTGGCTACCTTTTGCATTTGTAGGACTGGTACCCGCTTTGTTGAGATCCAGCCAAAAAGACATGACTCTTTTCTTTCTCAGCGCCTTTTCCGGTGCTCTATGCTGATTACAATACAGTGCCAACACATCAGCATAATGCGGCAACTGCAGTTACAGTGTTCCTACAGCCTAAGGTTAGTTAGATTTATGACTTTTTAAGACTTTTTTAATGCCAGGTGGAATGAAATGTAAGACCACTTTTACAGTAACCATAACTGAAGAGGAAAAAACACATGAACCGTCATCAGTTACAATTTTGCTAAAATGTTACTTGTGACATAAAACACGACTTTTTTGTTTCATGGCAGAGACAAGGTTAGAACAGCACTGGGAAATACCTGGCATCTGTTGGTGCTATTGTGTTTCTCACTTTGCATGTGGGATTCAACTTCCTTAATTCCCATCATGCAGAATTTCGAAAAACTTTTTGCATGTAATACAAAGAGCCTCATACGCATTGCCTTGTACCGGTTTCAGCCCTGCCATGAAATTTTGCTTAATTAGCTGGTTTTCATTGACTGTTGCTCTTCTCCATGTTGTCCAAGGTTCAGTCACAGCTAGCTATAAAACAGTGAATCCCCTTCTCTGTACATTCCGGCCAGAAACAAAATATGAGTGTTGTTGTCACTGCTGTTCTGATCTGCATCACGTTAATGCAAGAGTCATTTGGTAAATTATTAAAAACAAACAAAAAACATAGATGCTACCGATTATCTTAAGATTTTACATTGCAACATCAAAAAAAAAAAAAAAAAGATTCATAAAATCCTTGACATGTCTGTTTAACTCAATGCCTTTTAAGACTTTTTAAGGATCTGCAAGAACCCTGAGGTACAAATGACATATCATCCAAGTTCAGAGCTTGTCAGAAAAATGTTTTCCATGAAGACACCTGTCGAGAGCTGGAGGCGGGACAAAATTTGACGGAGGCAACTGCCTCATAATACTCTCTAAAGGAAAACCCTGGATACACTACCAAAGACCACACTAATAAACTGCCACTAATGTATATGAGGATGGGGTGTTTGGGGTTTTTGTGCCCTTACATTGTATTGTTGTTGTCTTTAATTGTTAGCCGTCAAGCATGTCTAGTGAATTCTAAGTGAAGACTTGTTAAAAAAGCATTTTAATACATCTCTCAGTTGACGGCACACTACAGAGTTACACAAAACAATGTACAAAGAGATCCTACGCAGCAAAGGTTGGGGGCCAGATTCTAACTTATAATAGCGTGAGTACACAGTATGCACCACAACTCCCCAGGGCCCCCCTCTGCATGCTTTCTTTCCTGATCTCTCTCTCCCCCTTCTCCATCTTTACTCTTTCCCTTTCATTTGAACACCCTTTCCTCAAACGAGGCCTTCAGCTGGGATGTCCCCTCGCAGGCCTTCAGCTGGGGAGGGACATGCCTTTAACAGTGGCAGGTAAAAGCGCCAGAGAGACAGCGCGCAATGAAAAGAATGAGTGAAAGAACAGAGAAAAGAAATCCTAATGACTGGCCGACCCCCTGCTCCCTCAAAACAAAAAAGTGCACAAATGGAAGGATGTGGGCAGAGGTACGGCACTGAGTCTGCGGAGGTAGAGGAGAGAGCAAAGGAAGACAGGCGAGGAGGTGGAGGGGCTGTAGGTACAGACGTGATGGTTAATCTGTGTTTAACAATAACTGGGGAGGAGAAAGTACAAAGAGAGGAAGAGAAGGGATGACACAGGGAGAGGAGGGAAGGTGAGGAACAGGGCTGAAAATGAGTGAGATGGACAGGGAAAAAGAAGAAGGATGAAACATGAGATACTGACTGTTTATATACCATAGTCACAAGGTAAATGAAAAGCAAGAACAAGAAAAAATAGGGATGGTGAAATTTAAAAAAGAGCAAACCAAAAACTTGCACATCTCTTTTAAAGGTTACTTTGTTTAAGGATAGCAAATATTTAAATTTCATGCATATATCAGTTATTGTGTGACAGGTGATGCAGGATTTAAAGATTATTCAAGTGATAATACTGTGAGTCATGCTAGATATGAACATCTGCTCAATGCAAAAATTTAAATGTAAATGTGAATGTAATGGGAAAGACGAGAGGAGGCAGTCTGAACGAAAAGGGGAGGGAAAGAGAGAGGCATAAAACCATAATTTAACAAGAGAATAGATAGAGGAGGGATGGAGCGAGGGAGGGAGGACTGGAGGGGGGCCTGATGAAGGGACGATGCGGGGGGCCGAGATCTAAGCCGTACCACTCCTCCCTACACTCCTACCTAGGAAAAGAGGGATTTGCTCTCCCTGGGAGGGATGGAGAGATGGAGGGAGGCGGGGGAGGAGAGATGAGGAGAACAGGAGGACCACTGAGAGAGAGGAGGGAGGGGGGTGAGTTATGGAGGGAGGACTGGGGATAAAGGCAAAACAGATCAAGAGGGAAAAAAGAGGAAGATTTATCATAAAAAATCACTGAGTGGAAAAAAAAAAATCCCCACCATGCTCACCCTGTTACTGATGCTCAGGAGAGCATTTTAATGTGGAGACGCAGTGGAACAACATTTTCAAAGTGAAGGTCCACACTCACATAAAGTAAAATTCTGTCTACATTTCTTAAAACAAGAATCACCTCTTACAATATGTTCCTATTCTCATATTTCGACTGCAGCACGAGGCTGTTTATGATGCATCACGTCGCTTGCATCCATGTTGTCTGATGTCTTTACTGCGGTGTGTGTAAATGTACGTGTTTGTACTGTATGGCTTCCAGAGATATCTAACACAAACACTAGCAAGCTGTACCCCACACTATGAGAATTACACAGAATTGGATCCATTCTGCTAAATGAATGTCTGGCTTTAAAGTCAGGGGGTTCAGATATTTTAAATATGCATTAAAACATACAGTCGTGTTTACTGTGCGAGTCCCTTTATATCTATTGTATATCCACATATTTTCCTGCTGGGGAAAATCACTGCTCTGTGGTGTTGAGGTAGACAAAACCTTGTTTCAGTTGAAACATATCAGGTCTCTTTTGTTTGCTAGATTTAAGGTGACCTTTGTGGAAATCTCTGGCCAGTGTGTCAGGGGGATAATAGGAAAATATGGAGAGAGATGCAGCTGGTACTGACATGACTCCCCTAATGGCTCAACCCAAGACCTCGCCATCACCTCCCTTACTGACTGAACTGTTCCCACAGTGCCTTTACCTGAGGTCTTCTCTGGATTTTGACCTCCTGCTTTATTTTACCCCCCTTCCTTTCTTTTTACATAAACTCATATGCTATCTGGTTCTCACATCATATATTCTACTTTGCTAACCGTTTGGGCCCTAGACCTTTTTCGGGGTATTTTTACTGCCTTTACTTATAAGCTCATATCTCAGTCATCATAAAGGCTACATACACATGCTATATCTTGTTTTTTTTCAGGACAGTCTGGGCTATCCAGATTTGCCATCATTACATGTCCTTCTGTGTGCCTGTATTTTATATACATTTTTATATCAATGAAAAAAAAAAAAATCAGTGTTACTAAATTCTTACATTTTTACATGTATCTCACCATAGCAAGTTGGAAGTAGACATATTCTGCCATATATGAAGAGGGGAGACTCTCTGGAATCTGGCAATATAAGAACCACGATGGTGGGACATTCTGTCACTTCACAGTTGTCCAAAACATGTGGTTTGTGCCAGGCGGACATAATTGACAGTATTTTTTCATTATTGCAAGAAAGGTCCACATACAGCAATTAAGGGGTGGGGGGGTCCAAGGAAAATACTTGCACTGGGGCCCAGCACAACTAAGCTACGCCACTGGCGTCAATCATTGGAGCAAAAGGCAAATTGCAGAAATACTTTGTCATACAAAGTTTGATGGAGTGTCGACTACACATTGGACAATATGGAGATATTTGCATCTGAAAGCCGGACTACAAACGTGGATAGACAAGGAGAAACACACGCAAGCCTAAGACTGGTAAGATACGATATTCCGCACTATATGAAGTGACTGATAATTGCATGATGATCTGTATAACAGATTGTAAACAAATTCATCAGGTTTTTATTTTGTAGACAATTGATCTGTAAATATAGCGTAATGGGATGACAGCACAATGATATGTTTGGTATCATCGGAAAGCTCCGGTCCTGCGCTTTCATGTGATATGTGTGGCATTTCTGTGCGACCACACATTCGTGAGTAATCCATGCAAGAGTAATGTGTGTGCACAGCTGTATGAAAGCTTTGTTATACATAATTTTAGTGTAATTTTAGAATTTTTTGTCCTTGTGAAAACATTGGACTACTGACAAGTGCTTGGTCTTGTCGGAAAGCTGCGGTTCCGGTGTTTCACGTGATATGAGTGGTTCTCGCTATGACGAACAGTTGTGGAGAAAATCCATAGAGAAGAACAGGGGTGAATTTGGTCGCACTTTGCATCGTTCGGGCCCAAAGGGTTAAAGAAACCTCTGACTGAAAGCTGATACCGATACCAAAACCAATGTTTTTTTGTTGTTTATTTTGTTTCTGTTGTTATTTATTCCCCCTTTTGTTCCAGGGAAACAAAGAAATCTTAATTATAAAAAATAACTTCAGCCCTTCATTACACTATCGTTGAATGAGCATAAATTTAACCATGTACATTTATGAAACAACCTTTTATATAACCTTCTTTCACATAAAAAAAAAATCTGTAAAAACTAATAACAGTTTCAAAAGGTTTTTTTTGAAATATATATATCACAATTCCCTCTCTAATATCTACTTGATATTGCTGTGAAAACACCAACAATTTTCTTCTATAATCAACTGTATTTAAAGTTTCTCACCTAAAACTAAAATTTTACAAGATTTCATTGAACACATCGTGATAATTTTATAATTTACCTTTGCCCAATACTCATTTTTACTGACTAGACCATGAATGCATCATAATGTAACAACCATCAGCTGCTAACAGGCAACATCAACTAGCTCTCCTCCTGCCGATGTACAGATTTTTACATTATCAAGGAAACAACTGGGTGTGTCCTCTGACATGATGATAGTGAGTTTACTGCATCCTTACATCCTGAAATCATACCGGGGAAGATCTCTGTTTGTCCCAAACACCTTTTTTTACTGTCTGCAGGACAACCACACTCTGTTAGTTTCAAGCCCTGCTTTGTGACATGCATATAAATGATGTAACACAACAGAAAAACGTCAGCCATTGCCATTGGTGAATGTCAACTTATTTACTGATGTCAGTGTTGTTAGGTTAATATCTACCTAATAAATCTGTGCATTTCTACTCTTGATGGTACTGATTCTACATTTTTTCTCTCTGTCCAAACATTTTCAAAATAGTTTCAGCACTTTAGGTTGGTACCTTTGTTTTCTAGAACAACATCATTAGTTTGGTCACTAGGGAAAACTTTCTTTAATGTCTGTTTAATTTTAGCAGTGTGTTATAAAAACAGTACATTATGTTAGATGGAAAGGGAGTTTATCTGTGCAGATCATTTGCTGTCCATTTATGTCTGCTACTTGTGTTAGTAGATAGACGTTAGAAAAGTGTTGACCATGTGAAAACTGTAGCTGCACCTTTTAGGTGCACAAGTGCACAATAGGAGCCTGCTATTCTTTATTATGTCTTCCATCTCTACTCATCCCTTCCACTTTCTTTATGGGGAACTGCAGTTGAGGTGCATTCTGGGAGATGCCAGGCTTCTTTATAATCTATCAGCAGGCTTTCACGGCTGCCTGTCAGCTACCCAACAGACATGTACACACGCACATACAGAGGATGCCAAGTGGCATCCTCTGTATGTGCGTGTGTGTTAGAAAGACCAGAGTCATGCCACACCAACACATAACTTCTACAACTTCAAAAACAAAAATTATCTTTCCCCCTTGTCCCCTCTGTGCATTCCTCAAGAAATGTGTAAGACTTTTTCAGAAGCCCCTAGCGTATCTCTCCATCCCTCTCGTTTCTCCCTCTATTTCGCTGTCGTTTCTTCCCAACTCAAAACTCAATTAGTAAATTAGTTCCAGCTCGCCAAGCGTTAAACAGCGGCCTGGGAGCGCGTAAACACACACTCCACACTCCATTAGGGCTCTGCAAGCACCATACAACCCAAAAACCCTGGGTACACAGGTACACACACACACACACACACACACACACACACACACACACACACACACTCCCAGTGTAATTACTTTCTCCAATCACAAAGGAGTATGTACATGAACAAAAACCTGCACACAAACACAGCAGCAGATGTGGTGTACCTGGTCATTGTCCCAATCACCATATCTTTTGAAATAAAAACAGACAAATCTATACAAGACAGACATATTCACGCACATATTATATGTTTTCTTCTGCCTTCATGTGTGTATGACTCTACCTCTACCTTAAATAAAATGTATGAGAGAGAAAGAGAGGGTGAGAAATATGAAAACTGACCAGAAAGAGATTTTTAAATGATGGACTGTAACAAAATAACCAAAACTGAACATCAAATGCCTTCAAACCCCTCCCACAGACAAGTGAAGTGTTTACAAATGTGTGCCTGCACGCACACACACATGCACGCGTGGCTCTAAAGTACGACTGAGCTGGTTAAAAGCAAGCCTTCATGGTCTTTAAAAATTAAAAACACACACGCTCAAGCGCTCAGTGGTGTATTTTGACAGTGTGTGATGACCGTGGGTAAAGCACTTAAGCTGCTGTAATTAGCCTGATCGCAGTGGCGACAGAAGATGCTTTCTTTCATCCCCTCACTTCAGAAACCGGCATGACACACTAAGACACACTGACACAAGGAAAAATATACACACATGACTGGTATGTTTGTAATGCCCAAACACAGACCCAGAGGGACGAGTGCATTACACACTAACATACAAAAGACGCAGACAGACAGGCTAACAAAACACAAACACACACACCACACAGACACAAACACACACACACACACACACACACATACAAACACAGCATGTGGGTGAGTCGCAACAGTGACAAGCAGACAAAAAGCAGCTTGATCTCTGTTTAGTACTGAATGTTGACCATATAAAACACAAATACATGCCTCTTTGTCTGTGTTGTTTTGTAATTCACCTGTTCCTCTTCTCTTTTTGTCTGTCTGTATATCTCCGCTTTGGACTTTGGACGTGTGTATTTAAGTATGAAAGCAGAAAATGAACATGCAACATTTTATTTTGAAGATTATTAAGGATAAGCTGTCAGTGCAGTTGTGTTTTGTATTAAATTTCCCAGAGACTGCATGTCAATCAAACCCAGAAGTTTTGATTGTCTGTAGGTGGCACTCTTTTCTTTGGCTTTTCGGCTTTCACTGCTCACGTAAACCCCCCGAAGCTGGGTGTTAACCAATAAAAGCTATCATGAACTGTGTATGAATGCTGAATCAGCACCGTGTGTCATCAATCAGCAAAATACAGTAATTTATATTGACATTTTCTTATTGTTAAATATTCTTCTTGAAGACCTGCATACGCCCTGAGACAAAAACAGATGAAGTGGAAAACAAAACTGAGGGAGCAAAACATAGAAAGGCAAACAATAATGGAGCCAAAAATGATGGACATATTAAATGCTAGCTCAGGTTAAGAGTCAAAGACTTATGAGAAGGAAAGAAAGACAGCAAGAGAAAAAAAAGAAAGAATAACAGAGAGAGAGAGAGAGAGAGAGAGAGAGAGAGAGAGAGAGGAGCTCAGTGGAGCTGAGCCAGGGCTGAACAAAGAACTACAGTAACAGTCCACTGGCCTTACAGCTGCTCTCTGCACACACACTCCCTGGGCTCTGGCTCTGGGTATGTAGTGCGTGTATGAGTGTGTGTATGTGTGTGTGCGTGCATGTGTCAGTGTGCTGCTGTGAGGGTCCCCATAGGTGTCCACCCTTTCAGCAGTTGGACTGCCAACTCATAAACCCCCCAACCTCCAGCTCCTCCTGCAGAGAAGAGAAGGGGAGGGAGTGAGAGGAGGAGCTCCGATTAAGGAGGGAGGGGGAGACGAAAAAGCAATAAGGATAGACAGACAGACAGAGTGAGTGAAAACATTTAGATGAACAAATGTTTTTACATAAAAAAATCAACTTGTGTGAGGTGTTTACTTATATTGCCCTGTAAAGCCTACATTTTGAGGTAGGTGCTTGTAATTTGCAGCAGAGCATTTATGACTGCTGGAGCATTCAGCTGGAATGGTTTTTATTGTTTGCAACACAACAGGAATCACAACAACAGTTTTCTAATCATGCACAAATTAGAAGACAGTCCACCTTCTGTCTCAGGTTTTCTGTTCTTTTTCCATCTTCTGGTCTGTTGACATATTTTTCCTGTTTATGTTCAGGGGGGTTCTACACTATCTGACTTTGTGAGGTGTTCATTAATCTTATAGTTTCAGTTCAGTTTAATATTCTTCCACTTCACGCACCAATTTATCAGCCAAACATCAGTATCAACCGATATTCACCTTGTTGACTGCCATCAGCTTATCGGCGGATAAGATAATATTCACTGATGGCACTGGCTGATGTTTTTTCGTTGTGTGACACCAATTCTGTGCAGGCTCAAAAGCAGGGCTCAAGGCTAACATCATCCCATCATCCAGTGCAATAGAAAATGTATTTGGGATTTGTTCAAGCTCTACTCGGAAAAAATGAATA
Organism: Cephalopholis sonnerati; assembly: GCA_019142605.1. Lineage (NCBI taxonomy): Eukaryota > Metazoa > Chordata > Actinopteri > Perciformes > Serranidae > Cephalopholis > Cephalopholis sonnerati. Next base: position 5,520,065 of record JAGQAX010000005.1, on the reverse strand, counting down.
CTGGCTAAAAGGTTAATAGATATAAAAGAGGGAATTATAATATATTAGATATAGTAAAAAGGCTTTTGAAGCAAATACTTAAATAAAGTTATATCAGAGGTTGTTTCATAAATTTGTATAACTGAATTTGTATTCACTTTAAGCTGACTGACTTTCAAATAGTTGAGTTATTTTCTATAATGGAGAATTCTTTGTTTTCCTGGCACAAAAGGGGGAGTAAATAATTAAAAAAAACAAACTTAAGAACAACAATGACAACACATTAGTATCAGTATCAACTATCAGTCAAATTTATTTACATTTATTTAACATTGGCATTGGCCCAGAATTACACAACCAGTGCATCCTTACTTTCGAACTATTAGCTGTTAAGATGCCACTCTGTGACATTCTCAACTAGCTTGGTGTAAGTGTGCTTACAAACGTGTTGACAATAGGACTGCACAATCAAACAGCAAGGCAGCTGATACCAGTGAACTCTTATTTAGCTAACTTCTACTGTTATACTCTGGGTATGCAGTCAGCTGTCTTTCGAAATACACATCAAGCACCAACACAAAAGCAAGTAATTATCATATAATTTGGGAGTTCAGACATTATTATTACTCCCCAGTCAGAAAAAAATCAACACAGTTGATAGTTAATTTGAGAAGAAGGGGAGAACGTTTGTCACAGGGGTCTTAAAGGAGCTGACAAAAAATGACAATGTATTTTTGCTATCCCCTCTTGTAAATATGAGACAGAAGATATATTACTTAGTCAAAGAGACAAATACAAGTCAGATTAGAAAATATATATTACTGATGCTTTGATTTGTTCAAAGGAAGTGAAATTAGGAATATTAGATGAAAGTATTTGGTAACTTCATAATTCAGACAGAAATGTACAGGTGAAACAGTTGGTTTTTTTTAAAATTTTACAAACTATACATGACCCAGATTATTATATTATTACTAGTATAATAAGTAGTACTAACTCACAGCATAATGAGTAATAATATCACACAATGAAAATAAGGAATGAGTGCAAACAACATTGCTACTTTTGCAGATCCTATTCCATGCAGGGGAGCTTGTACTAAAAACTGTTGTATGCCCCCTCTGTTCCTGCCATTTCCAGTCTGCCTCTACGCTTTCATCTGTCCATTAAAGGGAAAAATGCCAAAAAATTATCTTACAAAAAATTGAAAGTACTTTGACATTTCTGGAGAAAAAAAGATCTTAAAATTACAGCAACACAAAACTGTCAAAAAAAAAACTGATCATCTCAACAACAAATGCATTTAATTATTGAGAGACTAACATCCCTCTCTCTCTCTCTCTTTCTTTCTCTCCCTCTCTCTCTCTCTCTCTCTCTCACACACACACACACACACACACACACACACACACACACACACACACACACACACACACACACACAGAGGACCCCTGCTGTTGTAATTAAAGGTGTCCTTGACAATGAGATAGAGCACTTTCACACTCTTGGACCCTTGAACATCAGTAGTCCTATTTAAACACACACACACACACACACACACACACACACACACACACACACACACACACACACACACACACACAATACACCATACACCATACACCATACACCATACACCATAACCGTACACAGTCTTTTTTGCACCCAGCATACCTTTCAACATCAACAGTATCAGCGTTTATCTGGTGAGTCCACAAACACACACACACACAGAATTTGCCACTCTAGATTTCTATCCACTTGCATGCTTTCTGTTTGACAGAGGGCGCTAAGATCTGACCAAAAAAGTTTATGATTAGGAACACACACTTGCACTTGAGCACATAGGCTTTGCACAAAAAAACTGCTTGTACAAAAACCACTTTCAAATGCAGATACACAAAATTATGTGAAACTGATGACGAATGACAACATTTCAATATCTCGGATTTAAACGTCCTCACTGTTTCTCTCTCACGGTTTTACCACAGTGGATGCATCTCTTCTTTATATCTTCCACAGTGAAAACCCCTGGAAGCATCGCCTTCCGCAGTGAGGGTGTTTGTGTTACAGGCCATGTCTGTACTTTAAGCTTAGTGCTACTGCAGCGCACTGGGACTGCTGTGTGCACTCAATCTGTATGCATGGTGTGTGAGTGTGTGTGTGTCAGGCAGAAAGCGTGTATGAGAGCGACAGACGGAGAAAATGAGAGAAAGAGAGAGAGAGGTGGTAAGTTGTGTGTGTCTGCAGTGTGTTTCTGCATCTTTGTGTGCACTAGTGTGTGTGGTTGTGTATGCGCAAGTGTGTGTACATGTGTATGTTTGGTCCAGGTGCTGGGACCTGTGTGTGTCCCTGGGCAGGGAATGCAGGGGTCCCTGGACTCTCCTCTGCTTCCTGCTAACGAGACACACACACACACACATGCACACACACACACACACACACACACACACACACACACACACACACAAACACCCACACACACACATAAATACACACCGCATCGATCAGGGCAAGGATGAGGGTCGCTCTGTGCCCCGTTAGCCAACCGCTAAGGACTGAGCGCCTCAGGGCACACTACCCCCCGCCTACGCACACATACACACACACACACACACACACATATACATACATACACACGCGCGCACACACACACACACACGCACACACACACACACACACACACACACACACACACACTAACCGACCCAACACACACAAATACATACATGCAAACACGCAGATATGTCATCTGAATTCAGCCCCAGAGTAAAGCTTTGACGATGCCGCCCATACTAAAAAGGCAGGACTTGCAGTTCACTGCTGGACCATGAACAGTTTACCATGGCAACAACTGACGATGATGATAATGAACAGTGTACCATAGCAACAACTGATGGTGCACAACAGTGTATCATAGCAACAACTAATGATGGATAGCATACCATAGCAACAACTGGTTATAAACAATACAACAACTGATGCTGAATAGTGTACCATAGCAACAACTGAAAATAAAGTGTAACGTGGCAACAATTGATGCTGAATAGTGTACAATAGCAACAACTGATAATTGACATAATGCATCCTGTAAAATTCGCCCAAATTCACCTAAAACAGCTGTCCAAGGCACCCAAATACCCAAAGTAAACTGAAAGCTGTTCCTGTTCCATTTTTTTGGGCACATGTACATACAGTCTCATTTGAAGGGAACACAAAAGCCCCCGGAATGGGAGAAATTATGGGTATTATGTGGAGAATTGTGAACATTTGAAAACATGCAATGGCAGTTTGTGGATATCTATGGACTGAATTGTGTTTGGACTAAATATTTCACTGGATTTAGATCCTCTGGACTACTGTCAGTGTTTTGAGAAATGAAATGGGAGCTGTATAAACTGTGATTCAGTCTGAGAAATATGCTCTCTGGATTATGATACACTTCATAGGTAAGTAATAACTGTTTATTTGTTTGTTTTTTGTCTGTCAAAAGCGTTTATATTAAGCCTGCTGTGTTGAATCTTGAAATGGTCAGCATTAATGACACCCCGAGGAGTGTAGCTTTCATATGATATGTTGTATGAGTAAACCACTCAAACATAATCAGAAACAGCAGTTGTTTTACATATCATACTCATCAAGAATCACCTTAGGAGGGCCTGTGGGTGAGCCATCGGATTTCTACGTATTTAAGTGTAACACAGCAACAACTGATGCTGACTAGTGTAGCATGGCAACTAATGATGAAGTGCATAGTCTCAAAGCAACAACTGATAATAAGGGGTATAGCATAGAAACAACTGATAGGAAACAGTCTAACAGTGCAAAAAGTGATGATAAACAGTATAACACAGCAACTACTCATAATGAACAGTGTACATAAGCAATGACAATTTATCATTGCCATGGCTGTTGACAAAGAACCACAGCAACAGCTGATTAAGAATATTGTATGGCAACAACTGATAGACAACACAGAGACAATTGTTGATGATCAGTGCACCATAGCAACAACCAGTAAAGAATGTACGATAGTAACACCATCATTGCACCAGTGCAACAACTTTCCATGAACAGTGTATAATTGCAGCAACAGTTTAACAGTGTAATATGGTGTAATACTAACGCTATTAGCTCTCATCAATTCTGCAACGAACAGCATAAGATTTTTTTTTTCTTATATCTCTGCTGAAATAGTTACAGTATATATTCTTTGTTATCCAAGCTTGCTGAAACACTTTATATTAAACTAAATTCTGGAACACAGTAGTCCCTCTCCTTCAGACAGACAGACAGACAGACAGACAGACACACACACACACACACACACACACACACACACACACAAAACACACATGCACAGGGATAGCGATCAGGATTAATTACAGAAGGAGCACTCTTAACATCTGCTCTGGAATCAACCCTGTGTTGGGAACCATGCTTAAAATATGTGGTGTGTGTGTGTGTGTGTGTGTGTGTGTGTGTGTGTGTGTGTGTGTGTGTGTGTGTGTGTGTTTGTTTGTGTGTCATGGTCACTCGTGGCTTGCTTTGTGTGGCACTGTGTCCAAAAAACTTTTGACATTTCTTCACTTACACAGGTATTCTGTATCATCTACAGATATAGCATGCAAACAACCTTAACTACAACAGTGATAAATACAGGCGATGTTAGGAAAGGTTGTGTGATGTTAGTTAGTGTGGAAGGAGTTGTGAGCTCAGGATATTGATTAACTTAACCTAGAAAACTATTTAAATCTAACCTCTAGCCTGGCAACCCATCTGCATGTGTGTTTGTGTGTCAACAGGTGCAGTGAAAGGTGTGGGCCGGAGCTGGGTTACATCAGTTTTTATGTATTCTGTAATTGACACTGATCCCATATTTATTTACTGTTGCAGAGCAGACATGATTGGACTACAGGGACCACACGTACACACACACACACAGAGGCGGCATCATTAGAAACCATTAGCAGACAAGATTATGTGGCTAACGGCTACAGCAACACCAGGCTGTTAAACTTTATGATCATTATTGTAGGAAATGACAACTGCTGCCGCTATGGTAACACTTCAAGACAGCAGACAAGGTGTAAAGCAAAAGAATGAAAAACTAACATGGAAGGATACATGGATGGAGAAGTGAAAATTGAGCTTTTCATGAATACCTTCTTCAGTTAAATCATTGTAATGTATTATGGCATCATACCTCTGTTTGACAGGCCAATGACTGGAACACTGTACTACCCAAGCCAATACCACTGACTCAGGCTGTACACCATACAGACTGTAAAACATGCAATTTAGCTGATCATCAATCATAAATGTAATGCCTACTTTGTATTCTCAGTGTACACTGGCGTGTTAACCAAGAAGCTTTTAAAAAGTTCAGTATAACAACCTGCAAACCCATTTTGCTGTGGGGACAATAAAGTCATTAAAGATAAATTTAAAACAGAACCACTTTTTAAAAGTAATGGTGTAGTCTGAGTGGTATTATTAGAAACTAAATAAAACACAGCACACAGGCAGGAAGATGTGCTGAGCGAGGCAAGTATCCATGAGTAAGCATTTAGGTGAATGAGAGGTTAAAAAAGGAGAGTGAGGCAGAAAGAGGAGGGGGGGGGGGGGGGGGGGCTGGAGCTTGGTCTACTAGTCTTCTGCCCAGGGCTAAAGTGAACCAGAAAAAGAGAGAGGGGAAGAAATGAAACAGAGAGAGAGAGAGAGAGGAAGGGAGGATTGGAGGCAGAGAGAGAAAGCAAAAGGCCAGCTTCTTCTCTGATGCAGTATTCTGTGTGTATGTGTAGCTGCATATTTGTGCCTGTTTGTGTGTATGAATAATTCAGGTCCATGGAGAGGGCAGCCTGCTGCGGTAATGAGGAGGACATGCATTGATACCAAATATTGCTGGTGGGAAGCTATTGATCCGACAGCCATTTGTCCAAACTTAAGTCAGGAAGCCAGTGCTGTCTGCAGCCTTTACAGTGACTAATGGACAGATAGGCAGAAAGAAAGACAGACACTATGGTGCTCAGGCTGATAAAAGGATAGTGATTATGGTGGCATTAGTCTAATAAAGATAAATGACAACAAAATAAAGTGAAAACTGACTCAACACTATTTCCCGTTTGCTAAAAGTTTTATATGGTGCAAAATAATCCTGCACAGAAAGTTCAGAACACAAAGTTAAGGGAACTGACAATACAGTGTCTGACTGTCGTTTTTCTATAGGAAGTCAGGACCACCATAGTGATAATTTTAAGGTTCAAACACTGCTCCTGCATGGGATTCAATTTCCCTCTTGGATAACTTTCTTCAGTAAGTACTAAAGATGTAAAAGTCTATACTTTTGCATACTTTCTATACTTTCCAAAAAGTCCCTTCAGTCAAAAGGCTACAGAAACTCTTGAGACTGCACCATACCAGCGCATTCATTGTTTTTCCTGCAGACTCTCACTGAGCACTCTTTTATTTCACTGATTCAGTTATCATCACAATTGCTCCATAAAACAGTCAACAAACAGGCACATCTTTGTACTGCAGGTGAATTGGAATGGTGGATAGGCTAAAGCAAGTCCTGTTTGACCTTGTAATAAACCCTATCATTTGTGTTTTACCCCTAAGCCACAGCTAGCCCTGTCCGGTCCCATTGTGGAACCCAGGCAGTTCCTGTAAGAGCTCACAGAGAAAAAATATCACACCTAAAACCTTTCTTCCAAACCTCTCCTCTCCTCTGCTCCCCCCTCACCCCTTTTACAAAACTTCACATCTCCCCATCCACACATGAACATACACACACAGACTCCCTCTCTTTTCTGGTGTCACAGTGTCAGATATTCCAGGTTAGGGAGAACACTGGGGAAATTACACCTCTACCTAGGCCCCCAGCACTGTGTGTCTCTCTCTGTCTGTCTGTGTGTGTGTGTGTGTGTGTGTATGTGTGAGAGTCCAGTGAATCTCACGGGTAAACCTGTTACCGTAGGGGAAGTGGACAGACAATGAAGAGAGGGAGGCACTGGTGGGGTGGTGGGGGTGGGGCTGAGGAGGGGATAGGATGATGGAGTGCGGGAGAGAGCAGCAGGGATTAAAGGAGGAGAGGACAGAGGAACCTAAGCCAACTAGACCAGGCCATTCAACCAGTCCCATAGCTGCTCATTACATGAGTGGGGAATTCACATCACTGGGTCCAAGATATTCTCCCCTCAGATGTATTACAAATTTAACTAGCATGTGGTATAATCAATAGAAATGGTATGAAATGTATTTGTGTCCACATACATGTGTACTAGACGCAACTACAAACTGCTGGAACATGACTGGATCCATATTTCTTTCCTGTTAGTGTTGGAAAAACATGTCAAACCAGCCCCACTGAAAATGATCTCATTGTGTGTTTGCGTGATCTGAATTTATGTTATTCTTACACACAAATAAAATAACATAAATTCAATACTGTACAATAGTGAGAATGGGATGCTAGTGGGGAGTACAGAGCCCAGTGCAGAAACAACAGAAAGATGCTCTGGGAGTTATTGTGACTAACTAGCTCTAGCCAAACTTACTGGTGAGTAAACAGTTAGCTTGCACACTACAATAGTTTACCTACTAGCCCTAAAGGTAGTTATTATGTCACAAAGACTCTAGTACCACATGGGCCTATTTAGTAGTTTCTTTCCATATGGATCAGTATGAAAGTCAATTTGTGTCTCACCAGTCAAATGCTTTTATTGTGAAGCTGCAGCAGTAGGAATTGTTTGGTTTGCATTAGTAGTAATTTAATACATTCTTATAAAATATCTGTTTATCAATCGGTGGCAACATTTTCTCACTGTAGCATCCCTAGCTCAGGTCCACATGAAAAGGTGGTTTCCAGTGTAATTTACGTGCTTTAAGGGACAGTTCACATCAGGTTTGAAAACCACAAGTCCAAAGTGTTGTCCTGTTAACCCTTTATGACCTACCATAGAACAAGTCCACCAGAGCATATCTTTGCATATTTACATGCTGTAGGGCAATTTTTGGAGAAGCTCAATATGCTATCCATCAATACAACCCCTTACATCCCAAATTTTTAATATTATGTACGGACTTATGTCCATACTAATAAAAAAATAAAATGCTAAAAGGTGCAATAAACTACAAAAAAATAAATAATGGTTTTTTTTTTTTGTTTGTTTGTTTTTTTACACATATTTATACATGCGAGTTCGTCATGCTCACAATATGATGACGCTTATTCCTATGTAAGAGGTGCTGTGAATATCCATGGTCTGGATAATGTTTTTGTTGTGTGCGCTTTTTAGTGAATTTCTACAAACCCATTAGTGCAAGGAAACAGTGGTCTGGGGTACAATGAATGCATGATATCTTAGTGTAACTCCCTTGGTTTTATGTGCAAAAAGAATTATTGCCCTATCTTATTTGGTTGCAATTCTATCGGCATTTAAAAGTGGATATGCAAATGGAATTGCGGGAGCTCCCGTCAGTCTTAAAGAACTACGGCATTGCTCAACATTGCCTGTCTCCAAATTCTCCATATCCCTTTAACATTCTGCTCAACTGTTTGGTAGAGCACATTCTGAAGCACTATATCTTATTGAAAGTGTGTTGAATTTAACTAAGCCTGGCTGAGCTATATCTACCATTCGATTTAGTTGAACTGTCATTGTATGGCAAAGGTAGTGATAAGATAACAAAGGCTAAGGCTAAGGTAAGGCTAAGATAACAAATTTATAGTTCTTATCAAATAAAGAAGAATGAATATTCACTGTTGTTTATATTATATTCAATGCTATTCCATTTCGTATTTGATGAAAAAAACTATCAGTACGCTTTTCACCATTTCTGAGATGTTTTACTATAATCGTTAATATCTAGAGTAAATTTGTGGAAATAATGCTAGTGCTGGTAATACTACTATTTCCATGGTAAGAAACTGATATATGTTGGTATACTTACATACTGCTAGCATAGTATATGGTTTGTAATTCACGGCTTCTCTTTCTGTTTAATAAATAGCATAAAGTGACAACTCAACCCTTTGCTAGGGGCCTATATTTAAAGAAAAATGTAAAAAAAAATGCACGGGAACAAATTCCAGGGAGGGGAGAGAGATGGAGCCCGGCCACTTTCTATTGCCTTTTTTAGCAGGGTTTCCCATGTTTAAATTTTGTTGGGAAAAGGGTATATGTATTGTAACTACATATTGTGCGATCAGTGTTCTTCTGGAAGAGGAAAAGGCTACAGGACAATGTTGTGACTGTACTTACTGTACATATCACTAAGCACACCAATATATCCATTAAAAGAATTCTTAAACAACTGTGTCATTTTCATTGTAATGACGGTCATACATAATTTTATGAAGTGCTTTACGATACTTTCTGAACAAGTAAAAAAGGATTAGGTAAAAACTGAGGGTAGCACGTCTCGAAAGACTGCAATCAACAGGCTCAAGTGGCTTACAGACAGAGTCAAAGCTTGTCACCTGATTGGTCTTTAGGACCCATCCATGTGACTGATGCAGGTGCTTTATTCCATGCTTCCTGTGGCACTAAAAGCATGGCTTGAAAATAGAATGGTGGGAGGCGTTTCCAGACCCTTTTCACAAAGCTCAATTGCTTTTTGCTCTGTGGTAAGTCTGACACAAAGTGGCATGGGGAATCAAACCTACAGCACCACTCTGAGCAGCCCCAGCGGGCACTATGAGACTACACTTGCAAACACACACCCACACGCTTACACACTGAATGCCAATCATACAATGAATACACACACACACACACACACACACTTACAGTACACACAATTACTGCCAATCACACTGTACTCAGTCATTCACCTTCTCTCTTTCTTTGACAAATGCGCACACACACACACGCACACGCACACACACACGCACACGCACACACACACACACACACTCAAATACCCACCCACCCCAGTCAGCAACACTCCAACCTCAGCCTCTCCTTCACCTGTACAGGCAAGTAATTACAATGTGACACTATACAGACTAAAAACACCCTTGCAATTACCACTCCAGAGCGACAAAGCGTGAGTGGGGAATGTGTCTATTTCTTATTTTAACATGTATCTATTAAAATGTGGCAAGTCTTTTATCTATTCCATCAAAAATGTCTTTGATGTCACAATATGATATTGATATCACATCTACTGTCCGACGAAATATTACAGTTTTAGGGAATTTATTAATTGACAGAGAAGAGAGAGAAAACACAGAAGGGCCTATAGTAGACATAATAATTTTAAAAACACTTTCTAATATGGCTAATGAACTACAATATCTATTATCATCATCAATCATATGCAGTTAGTTTTTGTGAGTTCCTGGTGAGGATTCCTTCAGTGTTTGTTGTAAGGCTGTAAAGTCCTGGTCGACTGGTCGATTGTTTGGTCATTATGCTCTTGTCTGACCAAATTCTCTTTGGTCAGATAATCGCTGGTGTTAAAAAGGCCATGTACAGAGATATTTAAAGTCACTACGTTATATCCCGTCCTGTTTAACATTTCGTGGTGGGACGGACTCATCCATGCAGCTCAGGTGCATTCCACTTGCCTGAACAAAGTTAACTTGCCCTGTGTGAAGTGTTAATGTCGATCCCTGTGACAGGAAAAAAAATGCTTTGGTGGACACACAACGCCACCAGGTAAAGTGAACTCAGTCCACTGTGGCAATTTAGTTAATCTTTTAGTTTTTCCCCCTATTGACTAATCAATTGGTTGAAGAGTGGGTAGATTTTAAGTTGACCAAGATTTTCTTTGGTTGATTACAGCGGTAGTTTGTTGTTTTAGGAGGTTTTTACCTGCTAATGTATGTTCATCTTTTATCTTTGATAACTTAATGTATGCTAACCTTGTTTCCTCTTTTAACTTGAGATCCAGACGTTCAGGAGGTTTGCCAGGAGCCAAATCATCTGCAGAGATGTCCAAAATATAAGGGCCAGGTAACCAGTAAAAACACTAAATAATGCAGTGTTTCATGATAAAAATCAGTGTTTCTTTGACACTGTTTCGCACGGCAGAGGCTGGAGCAGAGCTGCCACTAACATGTTCAGCTTGTTTTTCTGATGACTTCAGATAACTAAAATCCTTCATTCAGTTAAAACATGCGGATAATAATGACCAAGATCTAAAATGTGTACCATAAAAATGTGGCTTAAACCTAAATGAAAAGTAGGTTTATAACAAACTTAACTTATGGCAGATGACCATATAATGCCACTGACAGGTGAAGGGAACCACATGACAATTAAAATTATGTTTTTCTCTGTGCTTTTCAACATTTAAAATAATGTAAGCACAAAACTCAACAAAATATATAACATTGGTCTAGTAATTTTAAGTCACTTTAATGCAGAAAAGTTACATATTATATCTTTAATTGTAGATATATTTAAGGTTAAATGCAAACAAAACAGAAAGAAGTGGAATTTCTTGTAGGGCAAAAAGATTAGACTGACATGACTGATAAGGGCCACCATCCATGTTCCTCTTCTGCAACACAACAAGGTCCTAGTTCCATCCCAGACTGATGCAAAGTGATACTCTCTGCTGCCCACTTGCTGTCTTCTACATGATGTCTAAATTAGACTGGACACTGACATGAGCAGACAGAAACTAGATAATATGTGAGACAGGCAGGATTCAAACTCAAAACACTGAGCATACAGGAGCAGGGCAGTTGCATCTAGGACACGCCCGACTCCTCAACTATAATAAAAAAAAAAAAAAAAAACATCTGGATAGCATCCAAAAGCACCATGCATCAACACACTCACACTCACTCACTCACTCACACACACACACACACACACACACACACACACACACACACTTCACACACTCTAATGAAGCCCCGGTAGTGACGAAGAGCAGCAGGGAGCGGCGCGGATCGCCGAAGACAAGTGTGTGTGAGCTTTCGTCGCAGAGTGTGTGTATGCATGTGCGGGTGTGTGCGTCTCCGGCGGGATAATTATGGCGCTCCTCGGCAGCTGAGCGTGCCAGATGTACTGGGAGAAGGAGAAGGAGGTGGTGGGGGAGGAGGACGAAGAGGAGGAGGAGGAGGCGCGGCGCAGAGCAGAGAGGGAGCCCAGCACCAGGAGCAATGCAGCGGGGAGCATACAGAGTGTTATGTGAATACATTAGTGTGAATGTGTTGTGTATTTATGCACTGATGTGTGTCCATATATGTGTGTGTGTCAGTACCTGGGAATGTTTGCTGTGTGTGTATGTGGTTGCAGAGGATGTCTCAGTATGAGTATTTCCAGACGGATGTCCATGTTAGTATGTACAAATACTGTGTGTGCGTGTGTGTGTTTGTGCCTGTGTGTATATTTGGCAAGGCCGGTTTTGTTTCTTGCCATCCACCATTAGCAGGTTGGCTCTGTCACAAATGAGTGTCTCTCGTCCAGGATACAAGGATGAAGAGGGACAGAGAACATGAGATGAGGAAGTGGAGGTGGGTTGGTGAGGAAGGAGACTGCAGGTAGAGGAGGAGAGTGTGAAGGGTCACTGAAGGAGGAAGGAGTAAAGTCACTGAGGGAAAAAAGTGGACAAAGTTCTGAAAATTAGTTATTCTATCTAAACTAAACACCACATTACATGACAATACAATATTAGCATAATGATTGTAATTATCATTATGTTGTGGGAGGAGGGGGGCTCACGTGGCGTTCGCGGCCCCACTCTGTGTCCAATCTACAAACCTGCAGTATACCACCAGATTACAAAGCCTTTAAACAGATGATGGAGCACTGCAGGTGAGTTGTTTTATGCTGTGTGGGACATTGTGAAGCACAGGCTGTCAGTGAACGAAGCCCATATTGCTGGTTCCATTGCAATGACTACTGGCATTTAAAATATGTGCTTTTGGGGGTTAATTATCACATCATGTTTAGCCAAAAATAAAATAAAGCTCTTATTCCAGTAAAACAAATAGGTCCAAAAAACAAGAACCTGATTCCAGATTCTTTTTGCTCCCCACATCTCTGATTTTCTTTCTTTTTCTAATAGATCTGCTGTTATGATCACTGACGACTGCTTATTGGGTTGAGTCAATCTGAGCTGAGTTGCCAGTATTAAGAATGGGAAAGTAATCTTCCTGTGTTAGAGTCAGAAAAATTATGCAGCAGAAATATTGTCTGATAAGCGCAAGTGCAATGCTCTCTGCAAGTTGTTGCAAGTCAAGAATTAACAATTCTTAAATTGGCACATTTCTTTGATCTGATATTAAAAATGTTCAGTGAGTTGTTTCCAGCAACTACAAGAGCTTCTGTGTCAAGTTCAAATGAGATAGGTGAGATGGATAAATCTCCCTCTACTGAAAGGTTGAGGCAAAATACTAAAATTTCCCAAACTGAAAAGCGGTAACATACATACAGTCAGTGATTATGTTTACATGCACAGAATATATGCTTTTTACCTCGGTAATGCAAATCAACTATTCCCCCCCTTTTTTTTTTTCTCCCCCCCCCCCCCCCCCCCCCCCCTCCTCCCTTTTGTGGGGTGGCAGTAGCTCAGTCCATAGGGACTTGGCTCGGGAACCGGAGGGTCGCTGGTTCAAGTCCACGCCTGGACCAAAAATATGGAGTGTGGACTGGTAGCTGGAGAAGTGCCAGTTCACCTCCTGGGCACTGCCGAGGTGCCCTTGAGCAAGGCACCGAACCCCCCCCCAGCCGCTCGGGGGAAAGATGCTTCTCTTTCTATTAAACTCATACAGGAATGCTGGATTGAGGCGATGTAGTGCATGGCATGTGCCACCAGAGGTCAGTCTCTACTTGAGCAGGCAGTAGAGCTAAGAAAGATGGTGACTGCAAGTGGTGGGGATAATGTCACAGGACTGTTGACAGCCAGCAAACAATGGCAGATAGAAAGACTCTGGGCAAAATCAGCATATTTTTTTTTACATAGAACTTAGTGAACTAAGCATTAATTTCGATTGAATCGGAGTTGGTTATTGTTGAAACTCTGGACTAAGGTAGGGCCGCACTCAAAAACTGTCCTATTCTGTATACTGTATCATGATGAAATTTCTTAAAGGTATGAAAACATAGACACCGCCCAAGTCTACCATGCATTCTCAGATTAACACCCACTTGACATACATTCTACAGTAAATTTGCAATATCTATGCATATCCATATCTGAACGTAAACAGGCAAGAGACTGTGTGTTGCAAAGTGCAGTGAGATGCACATCTAAAATGCACTGTATACATGTCCAAAGAATGCTCCAAAAACCCAAATAATATCGGCATATCACACGTCTTAATCAAAAAATGCTACATTAAAAATACAGCCTAATAAAGAACATTCAAATCGAATATCCTTTATGTGACCCAGATCAAATTCGGGATGTTGTCATATTAGGAAATATAGTGGGATGTTGGTGTGCAAGTAAAGGCAGTAACTGTTTCACTAAATCACAAAGACAAGAAAATAGAAAATAAGAAAAAGAGTAAGAAAAAGTGTAATTCAGTCTGATTATCAGCCTACAATTAAATAATAAAGGCAAATACCTTGACCTGCAATATCATTTAATACATCAGTATGGTAGATAATTGCATATTGTGTAAATGTACACAGAGTATAGAGAACAGCAAGTAAGCTGAAATCAATAAAGGAAATGAGGAAACGAAAGAAAGCAAACAAGGGCTATAAAAAGGAGGGCAGAAAGTAAGAGATTCTCTCCTCCCTGGCTGGCTTTGTCACCTTGCTCACCCAAAGGGAGGCAGAGCAAAGCACCTTGGGAAATTACTGAAACCAGAATGCATTGATTTGTCCAGAATGATGTGTGTGCATGCCTGTGTGTGTGTGTTTTTGTCAGAAGGCCTTTGTACTGCAATAAAGAGAACAGCCTGGTCGACATCTGTTTAGAGACGGAAGATAAGAGCGACAGTGTATACCGTCGCTTCAACCTTTCTCTCTTCCTCGCTCTCACTCCTGCCTTCTCCTGTCTTCTGCCGTGTAATTAAGAGCCAAAGAAAACCCTTCAACCTCTCCCAGCATGGCTTTGCATCCCACCTCATGCTGTGCTGTTGCTCGTCTTTAAACCATCTTCCCTTTTTTATCCAGGTACTGTATTCTGACTGAAACATGATTTTAGTCCATCGCTGAATCAACACCTAGTGGTGAAGCTTACTGTTACTCAAGATGATGAATCATGATTTGTTAATCTGATTTACCAAGACTGCCAAACTAAAACACACATGGGCCTTTTCTTGTTGATATTTTCGCCAAAAATAGTGTTTGCTTACATTGTACGGCTTGCTTTCTCCCCCCTCTCTCACCCGAGCAGCTCTATTAATTAACTCACGTTTTGTTAAACCTTGTCTGATAAAAATCATTTGATCAGTAATGAACCACCACTGGCAAAAGGCCAGAATATACAGTATGTATGGCAAGCACATGATATGTGTATTCAAAGCCAGATTCCAGAGAAGCAAGCTTTCAGGAAACGATAATCACAGCAACATGGTACATTTTGCATTGCAATGACTCAATCTTTGATCTTTAAGACCATGATGCTGTTGATATTAGGGCTGAAATGATTCCTAAGAAAATAAGTGACTTGATATTGAAAATCATTGATGCAAATTATTGCATTGGAGCTTCATTTAATCCATAACTATATACAGCATTGCATTTCCCACTAAATATTATAGTGGTGATACACTGGATCCATTGACAGATCCTATTCCAATGTATTCTCATAGAACGGTTCATATGATATCCTATGAATTTGTGCCCCATGAATGACATTACGTCCTTAACTTACACTTCCATATTTTACACAAAGTTACAGTGGTTAGGTTTAGGAAAATTAACATAATGAGGACATACCTTAAAATAACTCAAAGTTCACTTAAAGTTCACAAAAGTCCAAACACCAATCTCCTGGGCGAAAGTCTAGGGCAAAAATTTTCTGTGATCCATCCACCACCACCCACTGGTCCATTTTTTGTGACCCATCCACCACCCAATCCACACACCTACTTACAAGCATGGGACTGCTTCTTTGTTTACTGCTGTCAGCGCATTGGTCACGAGATCGTGATACGTGGGATATGTATGAATTTGGGTGCAATTTTTTATTCACCTTTGGAGAGAAGGAGGTCAGGCTGCCTGTAACATGATGGTCAAAGCATGGGGAGTTGACTTAATATTCATCATATCTGAACTCATGACTCAACCCATGCCTCAACTTTATGCAAATGTTGTCGGTTCATTGCAACTCGGATCAAACCGTCAAACTTTGCAGCGCTGCTCAAACATACAGTAAATCCAGATTCTTTGCTGCATT
The DNA here is from genome assembly GCA_019142605.1 of Cephalopholis sonnerati. Taxonomy (NCBI): domain Eukaryota; kingdom Metazoa; phylum Chordata; class Actinopteri; order Perciformes; family Serranidae; genus Cephalopholis; species Cephalopholis sonnerati. The sequence continues at coordinate 5,503,766 of JAGQAX010000005.1, read as the reverse complement.
GCCTATTTCTCGTTTCAGATGTTATTAGAAACATTTTTCAGAGGACTGTTTAGCTGTAAAATGAGAAAGTTTGTGACCCAGCCACGTACTTGAAAACAGTCAAGCCAAAATGAAGCACAGCCCACCTGCTGGCGCAAGCCAAAGCACTTGGGATTCAGGCAAGTCTTTATGTTTGTTTAATTGATTTAGTGTAGCACAACGTGCTTGCACCGTGAACAGGTGATGCGAAAAAGACACTGCAAAAGAGAAGACTTGGGGTAATGGCACAGGTTGCAAAATGGAGAGGGAGAAAATAGCGAGGGGTGAAGAGAAGTGCCAGAGAAAGCAACAGAAAGTATCACTGTAAGTGATAGTGGGATCGCTTTAATCTTGAACAAAACTCTGATTATATCTATTGTAAAATCGAAACAGCCAAACGTAATTACACAACATCAATGCTTTAACATAAAACAGAAAGCATCCCTGAAGCGGACTTGAAACAAGGTAACGTTAAGTTAAGCAATTCACTGTACATAAAACAGTATGATTGCTAGTTGAAGCAATGGCTCATAAAGAATGTCCTTTAATTATAGCTAACTGTGCTGATTATACTCCAGCCCTGTGTCGTTGCAATGTGGGTACTAACATGAAGCTTTCACAAAGAGATTGTAGCATTTTAATTTTTGTTAATTCTCTTGAGCAAAAGTTTGTTAACTTAGGGACATAACGAAAGAAAATAAAATGCTGCAGCCAATTTGTAAAAGCCTTAGGTTCATTCATGTTATTATTATTAGTCACAAACACACAGTAGAATATTTTGTAGAACACTTGATTACTAAAATAATTGTTAGCTGCAGCTGTAGTTCATATGCATATATCTCTACCCTTCACTACTACTTTCATTTAGATGAGTCGTGCTTGCAAAGTTAACTTCACAATTTAAAGCATGGATAAATAAAGCAGTGACCATAAATGAGTCATACTTCAGTTTTACAAGATGCAGCCCACCTCATGCTGAACTCATGAGCAGTGCAGCTGAGAATGTGTTAATCTAGCTGATACAATTCTTTACCACAAAGTCATGGTCCTCACTATATCAGACTGGTTTCAGTGTTTTGCAGTACAGTCTTTAAAAACTAAATCATTAATATAGTATTAGTACAAACACCTTCTGAAACTCATCGAAACACCTCTATATTCTTAATCTTCTCTATGATCATCTACTATATAATCTGTGTTTCTGGCACTCCCCTGCTCCGTACTTTTTAAATTATCTGCAATGGCACTATATAGCTCCATTTTACTGTGTTCAAGCATTGACTGAGTCAACTACACTATCACCTGTCCATCCACCAGCTGCTCGCTATGCAGCTGCTCAAAATACCATTAATAACATATAAAACTCCCACAGTGGACTGACACTTGTGTGTGAGCTCTCTCCATTTCTGTTTTTCTGTCTGTCTGGCACCATCTCCCCCTCTCTCTGCTGGTTCAAACAAGGCTAGCAAGGTGACCCTGAATCACAGGCTGTGTGAGCGTGCACGGATGTGTGTGTATCTATCTGTGTGTGTTCATGTGCCTGTGTGCGCGCACTTATCTGCACGCGTGTGTGTACAGTCCCAGTAATTAACACCAGCCACTAATGAAGTCCAGCTGCTCGGCAAGAGGACTGAGTGTGAGCCAAAATCTGCCAGAAATCGCTCTCATCCTCTCTGTCTCTCTCTCCTTCCGTCTCTCGCTTTATTCAACTTGATCCACCCATCCACACCCACACTTTCTCCTCATGTCACCCTATTGATCTGCATTTGGTTGTCTCTTTCTCCCTCACCTCTTCAGTCCATGTCCTCTGCAGATTCTTCCTCTGCATCAGTCTGTTTCCTCTCCAACTGTCTGCGATCAGTATGAGCCTACTCGATTGATCTGTAAATGCCACTTTTTCTGTCAACATCTTATTTTCTTTTCACACTTAGTATAGTGTCCTTCTGCCAATGTACAGTATCACTTTTTACTCATATTTGTCCATCTGTCAATTTTCTATTCCATTTTGTTTCCTGCTATCCCATTGTCTCTCGCTCACAAATCTGCTTTCTTCAGGTTCTTATATCCTTTTATTCCACAGCTTTCTTTCTTTGTTTTTTTGGTACCTAATATTTATGTGAGAGATTTTACATACAAGGATTAGGAATCTAGCAACCAATCCAAAGGGCAAGTAAAATCCAATATCTAGTAGTCCGAAAACATTCTTGCAAAGGATGAATACAGTAATAATCATTAACAGTTCATTCACAGCTTGGCTTCCCAAACAAACAAACAAGCAAACATAAAAAATATTTGCTCACACAAATCAACCTGTTCATCTCCCTCATCCTTTCATTTATCATTCTCAAAGCCCAACTACCACCACAGGTCACTCATGACTTAATTTTGTGCTTTGTCGTTATAGATACCTGGTTTTCAAATATACACACAGTGTATTACACTGAGCTCTAAATCACAAGTCAGTCTTTCTGACATCAATTTAAACACTATGAATATAAATAATAAGTGCAAGCAGGGGCGTTTCTAGGATTTGAGGACATTGGGGGGCTTGGCCCGAACCTCTGTAGGGGGGTCCAGAAGAATTCTCTTCCCAGATGTTTTTTTTTTTCCTATTTTAATGGTTTTATTATGTCCTCTGGCACCTGATTTATATTTAAAGGCATACTATGCCGAATTTTCCTGAACAAAAATATACATATATATATATATATATTAGTGGTGGGACGCAATTAAAAAAATTAATCTGATTAATTAGAGGCTTTGTAATTAATTAATCGCGATTAATCGCATTTTTATCAAATAGCAATATCTGACACAGTAAGCACTGTTTTTCAATTCAGATAAATTCAGAGAGCAAAAATTTTTCACTTTTCATTTTTCAAGAGTTTGATAATTTGTCAGACGTAGACTTACTTATTTTGGCTCTGAACATCGTCATCTGGTCTGTTGTGGGCGACAGTATGGATAACGAATCAGAAATTTTGCTCGGGTTTGGCCCACTTGACATGCTGCTGTGTTGTGCTATGGCCTATTCAAGTGCTGGAATTTGTTATTTACACGACAACGCCTGAATGCAACACAGGCTCCACTCCAACTAAGTGTGTGTGCTGTGCTGCACTGCTGTGCAAGCAGCGTGTTTGATTGTGAGTAACAGCAGCCTTTTGATGGTCATTTACACACTGTCCATGTGTGATCACGGTAAACAGGCAAGCTGTAACCATGGTAACAATAACTATGTCAGGTAACAAACTGCATCGGGCTCGGGTCGGGTTCGCACTTAAAAATCAGAAAGGCTGTGGGATTTGGGCCGGGCTCGGTTATAACTGTCTTGGACTCCGGTCGGGTTCGGTCAGGAAAATGCAGCCCAACCGTTTGCCTGTACCAGGACTGTCGTAGCTAACATTAGCTCAGGTGTCCGTGCTCGCAGCACCATGTTTTGCATTGAGCTGATACCGTAGGCGTGAAGTGTGTGCATCAGTATTAGCAGTGTGCCAGAAATTAGGGAACTGAGAATGTATATATGTTATTTTTTTTAACGCATTATTTTTCCCATAATTAATTAATTGAAATGAACGCGTTAAAGTCCCAGCCCTAATATCTATATATCTATACATACACATATATATCTATATCTATACATACACACACACATATATATATATATATATATATATATATATATACACACATACATATACACATACATATATACATATATATATATATATATATATATATATACACATACATATACACATACACATATACATATATATATATATATATATATGAACTGTTCGGTCCGCCCTGCATGGATCAATACACCCTTATGGACGGTTGATTTTCGGTTTTGCAATGAGTTTTGCATTGATGCTTTACAGACCACTGTCTGTGTGTGTGTGCCTGTCCACAGGCCGAGTCCATGGATGTGTAGAGAACGGCCGAGTCAGCCTGCTGCACAAAAGCCCTCCCCGCGAGTAAATGTCCAATCACTGTTGTGGCTCCGCCCACTCACCCCCTCACATTGTTGTAACTGGAGCCGGTGAAAGTGATGCTCGCCTCACACAGAAAAGAAGCAGAAAAAAACAAACAGAGAGAGCCATGATAAGCGAAAGCAGAGGAGTTGAGAGACTGAAGTTTGAAGAAGCACCGGCTTCATACAAATCTCCGGTGTGCAATCGTTTCGGTTTCGCTGTTGAATACACCGATGAAGAAGTGAAAACAGTTAAAGGGGAACTATTATGCTTTTTCTCTTTCCTGACCTATAAATGTTGTTACAATGTCGGATACTCGTGTTAAACGATGCCAAAGCATCAAATAATGAAGTTTATGCATTTGGACGTGAGCCCCACAAGCTGTTTTGGGTGGCTCTGCACGCTGTGCTTTACAGTCTTTTTTTAACAGAGTAGTCCCATTAATGTCAATGCGTGCCGGAAATACTTATATGGGCATGCCCAGGAATACACCGCAGAGGTAAGCAGGTAATGACAACAACAAACTACGGCTAACGGCTAACGTTACTTACCATTCAGAGACGTCTTGAAGTAACCTCTGTACTTGAGAAACTTCAGGCTGTCCAGTCTCTACTTCCAGATCGGATTCGGGATCCAACACATACGGCTGTATTTCAAAAGTTGACAATTTCAAAAGTGAAATTCTCTCAACTTCCGCACCGGCAAAATAAGGAGGTGGGGCTCGGCAGCCCTTAGGAAGTCCTCGGGAGTGTGACCAATCACAGCGGAGTGGGCCATTTTCGTGGGATGCGGGAAATACAAGGAAGCGATGCAGCGAGAGACACAGCGTCCCAAAGATCTATAAAGCTTTCGGTGCGGGTAATCGTGTGTAGCTGCTCTATAGGAGTCCAATAATCAAATACAAAGGCCTGAAAATGAGTATAATAAGTCCTCTTTAACAGAAATGTCACTGTCTGCAAACGTTGAACGTTGCTTGAAACATGTCCTATACGTAAAAGGAAACACGAGCAATGTGAGCATGCATCTCCAGCGTAAGACAGTCGAGGACTCGAGAAGGTAACACCAGTGAAAAAACAACTGTAGTGTATACTGTATGAGTTGTCAAGGTTAAGAGGCTGTTAACTTAAATGAATTACAGTATGTTTGCATTTGGAAAGGTGTTATTCAGTACACCAGTGGTACTGGAATCTGTTTACTGCAAAATGTAGTTTTTGCTGACAAGCAAAATAAAGAGATAATTTTGGGGAAAAAAATGTTCTCTTTACGCACAAAACACGTACCGAAACCGAACCAAAACTGTGGCCCAAAAACCGAGGTACAGACCGAACCGTGGACTACTTGTACCGTTGCACCCCTAGTACACACACACACACACACACACACACACATAAACACGCAAAGCAGAGAAGCCTAGTGGGCAGGCTAAAGCATGCACTTTAGTCGAATTCACACACAATTCAACAATGCAGCACCTACCTGCAGGATTGGGCGGAGGTGTGGGTGTGTTTTTTTGTGCATTAGAACGTAACCATCATTAAATAATAATGACAAAATAACATATTATTTCTCTATTTCCTTGTTTTGTTCTCGTTAATGCCTCTCCCTCTCAACACTCACTCTCTAGCTTGCTTGACCACCACTGCTCTTTCAGTGTAGTTGAGCCGAGGAGGAGAGGATAAGTTTGTAAAGAAAGAATGTTGTGTTCACAAACAGTAAGGGACAAGTCCTGCATAGTAGTTTTTCATATTCGGTATTAGTATTAGGTAGACACAGAGTACTTAAAAACTTATCATTAAACATATTGACTTGAGATGGAAAAATAGTTATCAAATGTGTTTAGGTTATCAGTGGTAAAACGTAACTAAGTGCATTTACATACTGCATTCAATCTGTGATCACATTTATAACTAGTTTGTCATTTTTCAGGCAATTGGCAGATGAAATGCGTCTTTTTGCACTCTTCTATACACATAGGACACACATGAAACAAGGGGGTAGGTACCCTGGGGTAGTTCAGGTTCCGTGCCTTGCTCAAGGACATCTCGTCTAGCACCTCTCCAGCTGCCAGTCCACACTCCAATCTTTGTCCATATGGAGACTTGAAGTGGCAACCCTCAAGTTCCCAGGCCAAGTCCTAACGGACTCAGCTACTGTCGCCCCATTTTGGTATTTGGTATTTTGGTATTTTTGAATCACCCTGTTTCTTTTCCCAAATATACAAGATGTAGATTGAGATCTGTGCCTGCTTCTCATCTCTAAGGGAAGAAACAGTCTGCCAGTCTGTAGTTCTTCTGTAAAACCTTTTTGTAGTTTCTCTTTCACATGTTGTTTTGGGTAGTCTGAACAATGACGTCTGTGTCTGAGCAGCCCATCTTGCTTCCACCATCTTTATTAAACACTCTTTTTAAAAAAAATAATACACAGGTCAACCTAACCTGCTATGTTACATCATGATGCCCCCCTTATATGCTTGACATTCTCTTTGTTCATACCCTTAAACATTGTGCCCTCTTGCTACACACACAAATAAATCACAAAGGTGTTTACCTGTGGCACTTTATCATACACACATACATAAATGATGTATCTTCTTTAAAGCTACAGCCCTGATTGCATTACTATACAGGCCCAAACTGTCTCCCACACACAAACACTCGCACACACACTTGCTACCAGCTGTGACAGATGTGCCTGTCACAGGAGAAAATGAATTCAGAATAGTTAGTGAATTAAGCAGGGAGTTAATTGTTGCTTGGCCCCTGTTTATGAAGCGCATAAAGGCAAAGCGCCTTGTTTGTCTTGTGACAATTAGCCAGCAGAGATAGAGAGGACGTCTGTGTGTATGTTAGTGTGTGTGTGTGTGTGTAATTGTCCTGTTCTCTTTAGCAGCTGGTGCAGCCACACCTGGACGGGTTGAGACAGAGAGAGAGGAAAGAAAAATGCAGAGGGAGGTTGCAGGTACAGTATGGTATATAGCCCTACAGCTTTGACCACCCTCTCAAAAACATACACACGCAGCACATGCACAAGCAGACACACATGCCTACCTACACACAAAGCGCTAACAGAGACATCACTCACACAAAGCAGACAACTTCTATACATGAGTAAAGATAGCTGATGTTGCATGTAGAAATATTCTCACAGGCAAACATGAAACATGACACACAAGTGCTCATTCTCTCTTACTCAGTCACACACACACACAAACGCAGTCATTTTGTGTTCCGATGCCTATCCTGGTTGGGTCTCTCCCAGTCTATTTGTCAGTGTGTCCTATTAGGTTTCCAAACAGCTTGTAATGACTGGTAATAAACAGCAGAAGAAGAAGAAGGTAAATCAAGCGAGAAGACGACAAAATGAGCTCTCCAGGGGACCACCATGCTCCTAGCCTTCAAAACACACAAACACACACAAAGTGGAATCTACTCACAATGCTGTGTATGTATTCTTACACAGTCGATAAAGCAGACAATGGCAGGTTATGGGGACTAACAGATAGCAAATACTTTGTTTTAACACAGTCAGAGGAGGTTAGAGAAATATATGAAACAGGATGACAGAGAAGAAATGAAAATGTTAAAGAATGAACAATACGGGGTGAGTAAATGGACTGAAAATGATTGCTTTATGAAAACATTACACTGATAAAAAATAACCACATTCTATGCGGATTACCGGAAACATCAACCCGCTTGGAGGTCAGAAATGCATGTACTACTTTTCCCACTCTGATTTAAATTTATTTTCCATTTTATTTTTGGTGACATACTGTGCAATATTTTAACGCTATAGTAATAAAACACTGGTCATGAAAAAATGCTTAAGAGTGGCAGCAGCCTTAAAGATTGACTAATAGGCTTGTGGTCTAAAAGTAGGATGATGCAGAAGACTACGGTTGCACTGAAAAGTTGAGACTATATAAACATGGAAATGTAAAGCAGAATAAGGCTGAAAAAAACATGTACTCAAATTCCCTGGATGAATTAGGGTTAAATATTTGAAAATAATTACAACAATCTGAAAATAATCTTTTTTTTTTTTTGGAAATCATGAAGGTGTATTATGCCACATATGTAAAGGACTGTTTTAAAGTCACTTTTAAATTTCTACATTTACTTCTTTATTTATCAGACTCTGTAAAAAAAATATATATGATGTATAATTTCCTCGCTAACTTTTATACTATTAAAATAGATTGTTATCAAAATATCAAAATCACTTTAATTTTATGACAGACACGGATTCCTGTATCTCCTTTTATCTACATATGCCTACATATGCCCCATCTCATCTTTCATCCCCCCATCCTTCCCTTCTTTCTTCTCTCCTTCATCTAGCCCTCTGTGGTTCTCTCTCTCTTTCTCTCTCCAGTCCCTTGTCCCTTCATCATCACTCCCTCCCTCCCTCTGGTGTCACGGCTCGCTGGCTCCAGGTGGCGAGGGAGGGAGGGAGGAAGGGATGTTGGGAAGGATGGATGGATGGAGGGAGGGATGGAAGACAGGAGGAGGGGGATGTGTTGTCATCTGTTCCTATGTTCATACCATCATAGTGCAGACCAACATCCTGCTCGGTACTTTGCACAGTCAAACAGTTCATGGATCAGATTTTTTCCAATCCATTTTTCTCACTTTCATTATCTAAACATTACATTGAACTAACTGATGGTTTCTAAGGGTAACATGAAACATTAAGTGACTCAGGAGAGAATGTTGAAATGTCTAAGAAACACTCTATTGGGAAGAATATGGAGGATTACATTTAATCATAACACTGCTAAAGGTATACCATGCAGGGCTGTTATGGTCCCTAAACATTTGGTGTGTCGCCTCACTATATTTGCAATTTTCGTGCAGTGTCTCTTGAATCCTGCTGCTTACAGTATGGCACCTGATGGCTACCTTTTTTAAGAGCCTTTACCTCACCTGAGTGCTGAGGGTTACATATCCAGAAATTTCCCAGACAAAGAAAATAAGACCAACTGTATGCCTCTGCAAACCAGTCAAGTTAGAGTTTAAATCCATGTCTGTCCAGACTCACATATATGTAGACATGACAATGCTTTACATATGAATGTTGCATACTATAAAATAAAAACACTTAAAAAACACCTTCAGCCCGGCAGCACAGAAAATCTATACAATCAGCACAGTTTCAAAGTGGACAACCAAGATTAGACATTAGACATTAGACATTAAATAATGGCCAGAAAAGTGTTTTTGTAGAACATTATCTTGTCACGGTGGAGATGATCTTTGATGTTTTGGATAGAAAATGTCATCACTTTTTAATGTTATCTTATTTGTGTGAAATTTTGTCATACTTAGCATATGAATTCTGGAGATACACGCAGCATGTTTTGTGAGGTCACAGTGACCTTTGACCACCAAAATCTAATCACTTTATTCTTGAGTCCGAGTGGATGTCTGTGCCAGATTTAAGGAAATCCCCTCAAGGCCTTCTTAAGAATCACACTCACAAGAATGAGCAAAGACGCAAGGTCACGGTGACCTTTGACCCTCAAAATCGAATCAGTTCATCCATGAGTTTAAGTGGACATCTATGCCAAATTTAAAGATATTTCCCCAAGGTGCTCTTGAGATGTCGTGTCCACAAGAATGAGAAAGACAAGGTCACACTGACCTTGACCTTTGACCCCCCCAATTCTAATAAGTTCATTGATGAGTCCAAACAGAAGTTTGTGCCAAATCTGAAGAAATTTCTGTAATGCATTCTTGAGATATCATGATCACGGATGAATGGAGAGAAATGCGAATGGAAAACCAGAAAACATTATGCCTCTAGCCATGGCTATCACCAGCATGGACGCATAGTAAGAACATGAGGGCAGAGGGCAAAGCCTACTGAAAAATATACCACCAAACACTTCAAGTCAGTCATAATTGATGACTGAGAGGGATTACTTCTGTATAAGCCTATACATTATAAAGATTTATATATCTTTGAATAACAGTATTAAGGTCAGCTATGTAACTTTGTTGGACTCTGCTATATGGATATATACAGTTTTATTTTTATTTTCCCACTATTAACTCTTATGCTTCTGCAATACATACTGTATGTCTTAATATGCCATGCCAATAAAACTGAATTGAAACTCAAGAAGTAAGCAATAAAAAAAAAAAGTTCACCTCACATGTCACTTTCAGCAGAAGTAGTCATACTAACAATTATGGCAATACCAGTAATTACATCTTTAAGGTTAATGTAATTACATAACATTACATAACATTACAGACACTTGCAGTTGTGGCATTTGCTGCTGGGTGAGTAAAGGGTGTGTAAACAGTTTTACCTCCAATTTTTCTTCCTGAAAACCACCTGATCAATGTGTTGAGAGTTAAACACACTCCTCTGAGAAGACATGTCATCACCTGTGGTGCTAAAAACTCTCTCAGAAAGGAGACTTGTGCCTGGGACAGGATTAGCTGTGGTGAGGCACTGCGTCATAACAGTTTTTCAGTTCTTGCAGACTGTTTGACGAGTTGTTCACTTCCTTTGACGTACTTTAGGTTCAGGGGAATATTGAAATTCTCCTCTCTTATTTGTAAAGTGCTGTGCTGTGACATCAGTTTCCAGTATCACCGGTAACCCCCAGGAAAGTTAAGTGAAGTGCTTTCTTCAGTCCAGAGCATTAAAGCAGTCACACACCAACAACACTGACAGTAGAGTAGTCTGTGGCTTATTAGTTCAGGTGCAGCAGGGCAGAAGAAAACAACAATGTTGCTAGCCGGTGGCAAGGACACACACACGCACACACACACACACACACACACATACACACACACGAGTGAACCCTCAACCACATTATCCACCTCCATTGACTCTAAAAGCTTCTTATTCGCCTCATTAAGTCTTCAGTGACACAAAGTAACCACACCAGACCCTGCCTGCTACCACATACACATACATACAGATAGGTGTGTGTGTGTGTGTGTGTGTGTGTGTGTGTGTGTGTGTGCATGTGTGAAAGGAAAAGGGGGGGAGAAAGGGAAAGGGAGTAGGGGCACTAGAAAGCACAGGAAGATGTGTGCACAGACACACACCGGCCCTTGGGGCAGCTGCTTAGACAGCAGACCGACATTACTAGTCAAGCGCATCACAGATTTGACTGCAGGCTAATAGACAGGCTGAATGCAGGTTGACTGTTCTGAATTGGCAGGTGAGTGCAACCTCAATGAACACAATTAAAGTGAGGTTTATTTAATACTTTACTCCACACGGTTTTTGGTCTGCAAAGGTGAAATTGAAAGTAAAAGCATTGTGATTAAAGTGAAAAGTATCTGATGTCATCCAGAGACCTTGAGGAAAAGAATGGTTGAGTTCCAGGTTTTTGATAAGGGAATATTCTGAGTGAACTGATGCAAACTGTAACATGTGATGTAGCCGGCCAACAAGAACACAATTTAAAAGTCTGTCCCTGAACTATTGATTATCAGATCTATGAAGAATGTGAATAGGGAAGGCTACCTAACACTATTAGAGTGCATTGATGTAAATAGGTAAGTAAAGCTCATGCTGAGGACACATCATTAGCCACCACACTCCACGGGGAGCACTTAGATGCAGGTGAGTGGCCACTCAATACCTCCAAGGCATCTGTGTGTGCACATGTGCGTGTGCTTGTGTGTGTGTGATGTGTATGAGGTGGGAAGGACAATGAAGCATGCATTTAGCAGCAGGGATTGGGGTGAATGAGGAGTTGAGGTGAGGGGTAATTGTGCAAAGATTTGGCTAAAATGTGTCGATTCAAATTCATCTATAAGGGGTACAGTTAAAGACAGTTTTACATACTGTTTTTATTATGCACACTGATTTCTTCTTTTGAGAAAATAGTAAGCCCGAATTAATCTGCTTCCAAATTTCTCCACATCATGCAATGTGGCTTCTGCAAATTGTTTGCTAACAATATGCGATTTGCCAATTTCTTGTGTTCAATACTAAAAAATCAAAGCTAATATTAATCTAATAAGCAGGAGAATGAGATGCTGATGGGCAGGCAGTGAGACAGCACAATGCTGCCTTGCTCATAGTGCGAGCTAAGGAGACAAAAGGGGACCAACCTGGCCGACAGGTGGGCTCTTCTACGGGCCATCCAATAGGCAGGTGGGGATGGGGGGAGAGCGGAGGAGAGAATGGGCAGGGTTAGTAATATGCAGTGTGAACGTGGTGTGTGTGGGGGAGGCAAAAACGTGATTTAAACCTTGATAGTGAATACATCATGAAGCAGATTTGAAGATTTCTTAATTGTATTGTAGACAACTTTGCTCGCAAAGGTGTTGAAAATTCTCACTTTGCAACCTTTATTACCACCTCACAAAGTGTAAATAAGGACATGTAAACCCATTTCTTGAACATGACACCACTATTTTTTTTTTTTTTTCCTGGTATGGCCTACAGTATGTAAAATTATAAAATGCTACCTACACTCTCAGCAGCTACAGCATGACTAGAGTGACATCTTGACACAGACGTATAATTAAGGCTTGAAGCTGACGTTTTAATGCTGTTGCAGCTAAAGGCTGTGGTGATGGACAGAAAAGAGGTAAATAAAAGGAAATGTAGGGATGGGAGTAGGAACGAGAGGGATGGAAAGTAAGGGCTGGGGCGGGAAATTTTACCAAAGCTGTTAGAACGGAGAGAGAGGGTGACAGAGAGAATAGTGTATAGCAGGGGTCGGCTACCTTTTTTTATATCAATTGCCATTTTCAAATTTCTTGTTAATCAGTGTGCCATAACAATATAATGTCATGCCTCGCTCCTCAAAATGCTCCACTGAAGCTTGGCTATGCCATCCCAGAGGAAAATTTTGCTGCTCACAAAAGTCTTTCCTTTGTCTCATCAAAAATAAATCTGCTTCTTATTTGGAGATCCGTAATCCATAAATGCAGCGCAAAACTTTTCATGAGTTCCTTTTTTCCTTGCCAGGGGTTTGTGGAGTTTGAATCACGGGGTGGATAATTGATGGGCTGATCTGATCAGCACTGTTCGATGGATGAGAGGAGCAAATGTTTGTGACTGAGAGCAAACTTTTAGACCCAGCGCAACGAATGGTTAAGTTGAACTTTCATGGCCCCTGGTGTTCTGCTGCTGACCAGAGTACACATAAAATGAATAACCAAATGGTAGGCTTTATATATTCCAACACTGCTGCCAAGGAACGGTCCAGCTCCAAAAAATGGAAAGTCGATAGATGGTGACGGCAGGAATTTCACCAGCAATCATGATGGCCATGGCCGTCTGTCTGGCCTCAATGCCCTTCTGAAAATCATATGCCTATCAGCTACTGTGGCCTCAGTGCCCCGCTCTCTGCCCTTTTTTTCATACCCTCCCTCTCTGCCTTCTCTTGTCAAGTCTGTGTGTAAGAAGCTTTGAAGTTTCTGACGAGATTGGGAAAGGTGACAGTATTGTTGCTAGTATTGATCCATACATCAGTGCTGCACATGTGCAACTCTTAACAGAAATGAAGAGGAAGCATGATGGAACACCTCCTAATTCCATCATCAGCTGCCTAACCCTGTATTTAATTTAAAATGTTATTGGTGAGGTGCTATATTAATGTTAGTCATGTTATTACTTAATGTTGTTGACTGTTTTTCCATATAAAACAATCTCATAAATAAATATGATACATGACAAAAAATATGTCTCATACATAAGCTTAAAGATGTGATATAAAAATTAATTCACCACATGCAATTATCATATACCTCAGTAGATGACATTTAGACAACTGAAAACCTATTTTAAAAAAGTCTTAATCAATATTTTTTTTTCCGCAGCTGATGATGGAAGTAGCTAACGAGTGTGAGTTGCACAGCCACATTACCAAACTTCTTTGGTCGGGTACAGCAATCCAGTGAAAACGATGTGATTATAAAAGTAAGCACTCAAAAACCTACCAACAAATAGCCAATGTAAATCTTGTTATAACAATGCATTTACCAAGTACATTGATTCGTGGCTAGTTTGTTTACAAAAGATGTATCCTTTTGTGTTTCTATTCCTCTAGAAGTGTTACACTGTTTGTTAAAAATGCACTAATGAATCTATTAAAGTGAAATCAAAATCACTTCTTAAAACTTATGGCCTTGCTGCCCTGTCATGTGGCCTTTGAGCCCTCAAAAAAATTGCCCCGCTGCAGGCCAAGTGGCCTTGCCCCTATTGGAGACTGGTCCCTGATTAGGACCAATGGAAAGGGGAGACAGCATGCTGTGTGTGGCTCTTTGTTCGCACACACAGTGCATGTTTGGTGCAGACACACATAATAAGGATGTGTGTGTGTGTGTGTGTGTGTGTGTGTGTGTGTGTGTGTGTGTGTGTGTGTGTGTGTGCGTGTGTGTGTGTGTGTGTGAGAGAGAGAGAGAGAGAAATAAGTGAGCTTGTGAATGTGTGCGTCTACATGTGTTTGAGAAGTGAGGTCTCATGCTGTGATATGTAGACTGAGGTGATTAGTAAAGCATTAGTGGCTGCATGCAACACTCAGAACATGCTGTCAAGGACCTTATTTAGGTGTGTGTGTGTGTGTGTGTGTGTGTGTGCGTGTGTGTGTGTGTGTGTGTGTGTGTGTGTGTGTGTGTGTGTGTGTGTGTGTGTGTGTGTGTGTGTGTGCACGCACATGCGTGTGTCTGTGTGTGGTCCTCACAAAGACTCCATTTTGAGTTGCAGACTTTCAAACAGAGGATACCTTCACAAAGTGAGAACATTCTCATTACTGTACTCATCACATTTAAAAGGTGCATGTGTCACAATTAAATAGCACCAAGTCAGGATTAACATTATCATCCTGTCATCTTGCATTAGCTTATCATAATGGTATGACAGATTATTGTTTTTAGTAGTGGTATGCCTTTAAAGTCACACACTGGATGTCACAGTTCACCTGCTTTTCATTTGCTATTCACCATCTCAACAGGGACAGGTAGGACTATTTTGGGAGGAATTGGCTTTTTGATTACATACAGGCTAACATACTATATTAACACACACACACACACACACACACACACACACACACACACACACACACACACACTTGCATGTTCAGTTGCACACAGAATCACGTCTTCACCTCACACTATCACACAGGGAGGGAAGTTCTTCATGATGTGCAGCTGCACAGCAGAAAACAATAAAGCCTGCCAAAAATCACTGCGGTGTGATCCAAGGAGACATGCACACAAACAAATACACATATACATGCAATGAGAGGAGGAGACAGAAAGGATACAAAAAAAACAACAACACATTGAGGCATTTTAAACAACTAAACCACACGTTACAAAATAGGGAACTCTTGCATTCCTTCATTATCTTGCTTGTGATGATGAAATAGAGCGGGATGGGGTTATTTGAAAGCAAAAGATATCAATTTGGATGGTGCAGGTGATGTAAGCTTAGCCCAGAAAGAATCATTTAATTGGGCTGCAGATACACAGGCATGAGTGTGGTGCTGTTTTCTTTTTTTAACGTCAATTTAGCTGATCTGACTGGGCAGCTCCACATGCAGAGATAAAAACCCTGAAGTTTACTGTCATCCTTCTTCTTCAGTGCCGCCCTCCACCACCCTCAGCTCTGCCTCTTTCTCTTTTTTCTGTCGTCTCTCATCTCTCCGCTAACCCCCCTTGCATCTTCTCCTCCCATGGAGTCCCCCCCCAAGTGTGCCCAGCCAAAAACACAAATAAATACTTTCTACATTCTCTTCTCATCTCCACTTCTTCAAGCCCTCCCTCCCCTTCCCACCTGCTCAGCAGTGTTGGGGGCTAGAAAAAGCAAATGCACATAGCTCTGTGATCACAAACACACACACGCACTGAAATACACACAAATACACACACACATACAGGTGGGATATGCCCCCAACCCACACACAAGAACACACACCAGACACGCTACAAAAATCTGGAAAGACTGAGTTCTTCTTTGTATACACACACACACACACACACACACACACACACACATACACGCACACTTAAACACACACACGCAGTAGAAGCTGACTGCTAACTATTCACTGTAAGAAAAAAAAAAAAAAAAAAAGAGTATAACTATCCATAATATTCAATAAAATACATGTTATAATTTAAGGATTTTTGAATGCAATTTCTACATATTACATTATATTTACATGCACATACAGGATGTGTACTGTACTTGCCCTTAGGCTTTTGTCTCACACACAAAAGCACCAAAAAAAATTCTCAAATGGCAAGCTGGTACCCGAGGCAAAAATGGATAACTCCATTTTTCTCTCTCTTTTTCTCCTCAGTGTGTGGGAGATGGACTGAGGCTGTGTGTTAGTGAATGTGTGTGCATGTATGTGTGTGTTTAACAATGTAAAGTATGGACGGTACCAGTGTACCAACATTATTCAATTAAAATGTGACATGTGTACAGGCTGGAGCTACAAGCCAGGAAAAGTCAATACTGGATATCAATCCAAGTTAGCCTTAGCCACTTAGCTTCAGCCAAGCCACATCATCATTAACTGACCACAAGCACAATGCTGTGTAAGTACAGATCAGTACAGACTGCCTACAGATAAGTGCTGCCTGGCATTACATGACAACACCTTGTAAAGCTCTGTAATAGATTCAGAGCCAGTGTAGGCAAAATCTGCCAAAATGGTGAACAAGCCCACAGGGACAGATATTCAACTGTTCATTTCCTTGTACCCCTTCAACCTTTTGCATGATTTCTCTTTCTCTCCTATCTTGCCTCTCTTCTCTCAGTCTCTTCCTCTCTCCATGTCTGCCTCCAGAGCAGAGCATTGACCACATGGTGTTTTAATTAACTTGTGTGCTGTGTTGGAGCCAAGGCTAGAACTCACACTGGTTGTGACTATACCATCACAGTAAAGCAGAGACTGGGCTGAGTGGCAAACAGTAGCATGGCATTATGGTCTTGTATTTAAATGTTGAGCCTGAAACATTTGCATAGTGGAGACTTTCAGTCAAATATCATCAGAAGCGATTTCTATGTCATTAATTTCACAGCATATAGTCATTGTGGCAGACATTAGGATTTAAAGATTCATATTCAGGTTCATACCTGTATTTAAGGCTTCGACTAGAACATGTTTACATGCTTTAATGGTCAAAAAATACTTTTTCCTCATACTGTCTGTGCTTGAACACCTGTTTTCACCCTCTGTCTGAGATGCCACGTCCAGCACCCATCTCTTTAAGCACCCTCCTGCAAAAACCCAGTCTGTTCTGATTGGTCAGTCTTTCCAGGTCGTCTTTATCTCAGCATCTCTGTAATGGTGTATAGCAGCACCTTTTTCAGTGTAAATAATTCACCAGTAAAAGCTTCCACAACCACATGTCTGGTTGTGGAAGCAGGAATATAATTTGAAATCAGAGAGAAACCTACAACATCGGTGACCAACACTACATGTTTCCCTGACATTAGCATGTAGCTATATGGAGTTTAAAACTGTACTTGCAGCAGGAGAATTAATGTAACGGTGTATAGCTGCACGTTTTACAGTGAAAAATTACCAATAAAAGCTTTTAAACACAAGCGGACGTGTTCCTGCAGGAATATGATCCAAAAGGGTGAAAATAACAACATTAGCAACCAAGATTATGTATTTTCCTAGCATTAGCATGTAGCATAATTATGCAGTGTAGGCTATGTAATGTAAATGCTTGCAGTGGCATGCCTAGAGCAGATGGCCATATAAAGAACTAGGGCACACAATGGCATCATACTGTAGCCAGAGTAGAAGAAAACTGTCAGAGACAGAGTGTTCAGAACGTTAGGAAGCCTGAGGTTTTTGCTCACTGGGATTACTTCTACATTTTTATCTCATTATTTGGAAATTTGTCCATGTTTAATATGAACCTCCTTCATTATAAATATGGAAAAGCATAATAGATCCTCTTTAAATTGGATCTGGATTTTATTTTGAACATGCTAAATTAACATGATCTGTTATTTGTTATTCTATGATCCTGTTATTATTATTCTGTCACCTAATGAGCATGTAATAACTCTCTGCAGCCATAATAATATGCTCCTTCTTCATTCACCAATATTTGCACCAGCACTTGACTGGAATAAGTGTTTTTTGGAGAAAACTTGACACCCATTGTCACCATTATTTGTTGCGTGAGAAAAAAACAAAACAAAACAAAAAAACCCCAAACTGTTCACAGTTCTTTCTCAAAAGGTACAACCTTTTTCAGCTTTGAAAATGCTCTGCTAAAAAGACAGCCACCTGCACTATTTCTAAAAACAAACGTGGCAGGTTGGAAAAATGGTGCATGAATATATTGTAGGGCTTTCATTTTATTAAATGTGGAGACAAATATTTAAGATAGCATAGTAACAAACAAGGTAAATTAAAATGAACAACACTCAAAGTAGGTAACAATAATACTGCCTTTGAAACAAATTACAAGCAATAAATAGTGAATATGTTTTGGTGAAAAATGCACGGAGCAGTGATGCTTGTTATGTTTCCTCCTCAGCGCTACACAGATTCCTCTCTAGACTTCTCACTTTGACCCTCTCTTCCTCTATCTGCCTGAATGCTGTCTCTCTTTCTCTTCCTGACAGCATAATTAACAGGACCGTGGGGTGCACCATGTATTACCCATGGAGCAATGTGACAATCACATTACTGGACTCGATAAGCCAATAGCAAACTCCCTCCTCACTGCTCTCTCAACCAGTTGAAACATGTCGTGGTCATTGACTAGATGGGAGGCAGGCAACCCTCGTCACATTTAATGTTTTTTTGGATTTTATTCTTTGTGCACATTTTTCAGTGACACCCAGACAGGTAGACAGGCTGAGAGGTAGTCTAATGCCTTAGGGTATTTCACTGAACCATGTGAGAATATTAGAAGTGGCACAAGCACACCTACCAGTGGCAAAGTTATTGAATGTGAGTCAGAGCTGATGATAACGTGTGCATGTGTCCTGATGAGACAGGCTGTGACACCTTCCCAAAGGTAATAAACGGGGGTGTTGTCAAATTAAAAAGAGGATTAAGGAGAGGATGAAAACTATATGAGCAGAAGGAAAGAGTAGCGAAATAACACTCCATTACATATTGTGTCTCTGAAACGACCTTGTCTTGTAGCCATAAACACAATATACAAATCTCGTCTACCAGTTGACACCAACTGCATTTGACTTAATGACATTAAAAACAGTTTAACAGAGAAATTAAACTTTTGAGCTTTTAATCATGACTGAGCATTTGTGATCTGATAACACAAGACACATGTTTAGTCGGGGAGAAAGCAGAGCTTAAGAAAATGAAAGGCTTACAGTCAAAGAGAGAAATGAAAGATGATGGAGAAATGAACATCTTCTTTTTGATCTTGTGATTTTCTAACCACCAATGCTTTTACATCAAATAAAGACCTGTCTCTTAAGTATGTGCTCCTGTCTTCTTGGGGTGGGGGTGGGGAGAGTTGTGTGAAATGTTAATAATAGGAACTGGGCAAGTTCTTAAAAATAATCTGCCTCAATTTCATAATTAATCTGTGCTAGGTTTTCACACAATTAGCACGTTAATTAACCCAAAAGTGCCACCACTGTGTAGGGATGCATAAGTGTGTGTGTGTGTGTGTGTGTGTGTGTGTGTGTGTGTGTGTGTGTGTGTGTGTGTGTGTGTGTGTGTCTGTATGGGGGGTCTGGAGGATCCAGGAAAATGAGGAAAAGACAGAGTGAGAGACAGAAGCAAAAGAGATTGAGGATCTATCAGACAAGGAGGAGAACCGGGATGACACTGGGAGAAATAGCAGAATGACTGGCAGGATTCTCAGGGTGGAGGAAGAGGTGGAAGATGTGGAAGGTGATCAAAGACGGTAAGAACCAGGGAAAGGAGAAGGTCAGAGGGACACGAGGACGAAAGAAACAGGGAGAATGAAAGGGAGTTGTTTCCACAACGCAGTGAAGAGAGAAGCAGAGAGACAGAGAGGAACAGTAGGTAAAAGATGGTAGAAACTATACTTAGTGTGTGTTCTTTCATGTGTGCATGTGTGGGAGAGTTCGTCCCTGTATTTGTGAAGCTGTTTGTGTGTGAGACTGAGAGTGTATGACTGTGTGGGAGTGTGTGTGTGCATCTGAGTGTGCATGGTCCATGGGGGAAGGAGGTAAAAGTTACTCCAGCTGTACTTCTGTTTTAACTCTCTCGCCTAACGTCTCCAGACATTACTAGACGACTCAGAGCGATGTCAGCACTCACACATACACACATACACACACTCTCTCTACCTCAGTTTCACACACACAATCACACATGCACCTCAGAGTACATCGGTGACTCTGGGATTGCCTGTCATGTCTGGCAAGAGGGGCTGAGGGTGGGGGGGTGCAGAGCGTTTGTTCCCCAGAACAACTCGCAGGTCCACCTCGTTAATCTCCATGACGACAGAGATGCTAAGGCAGCAAATTAGTAGCAAGCAGAAAAAAACTGTCACAGGGGAAGCTCATAAAAGAACATAGACTCCAAACTACATAGGTAGTTTTTAGTTAAACACACACACACACACACACACACACACACACACACACACACACACACACACACACACACACACTCAACTTATAATAGGTGCACTCACAAACAATTTGATATAACCTTTACTCAGCCCTTAAGAGGCAATAATGGGATCAAAATGATGAAGCTTTCCTCACTACTGTGGCTCTGGCTATCTCTTAATTACTCTATTTCATGCAAACCAGCTGGCCAGATGAATAAAAATGACTAAAGGTACACATGTATGCTACAGTGTCTTTGTCATACATATTAGAACATACATTAGAATAATGCATTTGTTTTTCATGCATTACATTGTTTCAGGAGTAAAACTATACCAGGTGGTGTCAATGTTTTTGTTGTCTTAGGTCCTGTCTACAAATATACAGAAATTTTTGAAAATGTATATTTTGTCTTTATGTTTTGGCCTAGTCTACACACAAAAAGAGAGATTTTTTAAAAGCTTTCTAAGGTGCAGATTTTTCAAGCGCTCCTATATGTGGACATGTAAAATGGAGCATTTGGGAAACAATGACATGAACCCCCATAGTTTGCACTGCAATTGCTGCATTGTGTTATGAGCATGAGACAGAAACAATAACAACAACGGTGGGCAACTAGTCTGTTTACATTTTGTCAGCACTGATTCTTCTAATGAGTGCTTTACACACTTAGTACTGCTGCACCACTTCACAAATGAATGGAGCTGTCTGCTGCACTGATGTTATTTGGTCTGCAGGAAATGACAGTTTTGTATCAGGCCTGGTTAAACCAGCAAATGGTGGGACAATTTCAAAAGTGGGATGTTGTCAATGAGGAGTGGAAGTAAAACTTCCATATTTTCAGAGCATCATTCTTATCGTTGAGCGAGTTCCTCAGTCCTTATATTGAAAGGAAATCAACGGCGATGAGATCTTCAGTAGGTAATTTAAAAAAGAAAGATCAGCCTGTGCACTTTACTATCTTTGCAATGAAGAGGAGACAGCAGAAGACAGCTAACACCAAGCGTCTTTTATGCATTGTCATGTGTACAGATATATTTTAGCAATGATGGGTGAAAATATCTGTTTCTAAAAATATCTGTGTACATCTAGATGAGGCCTTCGTAAACTTCAGGAAATATAAAAAAATAAATAAATAAATAAAATAAAAATTAAGCATTTTCACTACCGCAGTGCCTGCTCAGCTGTTTTTTTCTGCTACTTTTCTTCCTTTGTAGGCAATGCCAATGCCTATGTATCATACAATCTATGTGCATATACCTGTAATAAATAAAACTTGTGCTTTGGGAGTAGTGTTAAACATAGTGAACTATGGCTATATTTTAATATTCAAAGCACCCAAACATTTATCATCTCAGTGATTCGCACATCTCAATGATGTCGTCTGAGGCACATTAGCATGCTGTATGTGTTTTCTGTTCACATACCCTACAACTATGGAGAAATGTGAACATACTGTCCTTGTATTATACACAACTCTCTCTCTGTTGCTATTGTAGCTGAAAAACCCGCGGGCAGAGCCAGTGTTTTATGTGCACTCGCCATAATGTGACTGACTCGCATGTTATGCGCATGTTGTGCTAACATTAGCATATTTTACTAACGGCTACAGGCTACAGCTAAAAGTCTCCAGGCAGAACTTGCACATGTTAAGTTCCATGTTACCTCAATAATTCTATATATTGTGTATTCTGTGTGTGGGTGAGTGCACCAAACCGTGACCCCCTTACCAGGATGATTTGATATGGACACCCAAACCATTACAGCTCAACAAAATATGTCTTTAGCCATACTCCTACAACCTCACTCCTATGAATCCAGTACAATGGTGATAACAACAATACAACAGTGCTACATGGTACATGGCTTTTTCTACCTTTATTAAAATGATGGGTAACTTCAACTCTCCTCAGTGTCAACCCACCACACCTGCAACAGCATCAGAGCATCACATACTATGACGTGTTTAACTTCTTGCAGGCCACGCTATCACACTTACATTAAGTAATGAATAGCCATTAGCCAAGTGTTTTACATTGGAAGTGTTTAGATGTAACTTGTCGCTGTAGCTCCTAAAAAGTTTCTTTTGTTTTACATTCAGTGTATAAGGTTTTATCTGTAATGTCAACTGTTTTCTAAATCACGTTTTCCAACCCTCAGAGGTGTAGCCAAGTGGTAAATTGCACAACAGCTGGTCCAGACAGCCCACAAGTCAAAAAGAGCTCTTCATTTCACCTGTCTGTCTCACACCTCTGTGTGTGTGTGTGTCTGTGTGTGTGTGTGTGATGCTCTAGTTAACTGCTGCATCTGCTAGTGTTTGAAATGTAAAAGGTGTGCGGGAAGAACACAGTGTGTTGTTCAACCACAAGAAAAAATGAGACATTCACAGTCACAGAAATACAATATCAAAACAGACTCACACTCTCTCACACAAACACTTCAGAGTATTTCACAAATGGAGTGGAAGAGCTGCGCTTCACTCACCGATCATGTGATTAGCGACATGAATCTGGATCTCCCTTTCTGTCTCAAACGTCATTTGGCATTTAATACACTGGTAGGTCTTTTTCTGTAAGATAAAGACACAGAAACACCAAAAATCATTATTCAAGTGAAAATAAAAACACAAACACTTTACTGTGAAGAAAAGGAAAAGTAATATTACATTTCACTACAAAAAATAAAGCAATGTTTATTGTCTTTTATAGACAAATGTAAATCTCTTAAGCTATTTTTGTTGATTAAGAAAACAGTTAATCATATTGTAGCCATGGTAACTATCAATCATAAGAAAATGTGAAAAAAATTGAATTGCACTCTTTCCTTTTTTGCTCTCAACCCTCAACATGCAACACGTGTGAACCCCATATAGTCTCACACTAATCAAGCAACACTGAATGTCCAAGTCGGAGACTTGGTGAGAGGCAGACAAAGTATGCATACACACACACGCACGCACGCACACACACACACACACACACACACACACACACACACACACACACACACACACAGAGTAAGACCTCTGCAGAAAAAGACTTGCAGAAATTAATAAGGGAGGTAGTGAACAGGAAAAAGATTAAAGGAAGGAGAAATAAGACAGAAACAGAGGGAACAAGTGTAGAAGAAAAGAGGACAGGAGAGGAAGAAAGAGATGCAGAAAGAGCCAGAGAAACAAGGGTGAGAGACACAGAAACAAAGAGACAGAGAAGCAGAGGCTCTGCTTATCCATTCATAGCACACAGCGATCACTCATGCACAAACACATACAAAATACACAAAGGCCCCACTTCCACTATCTCTCTGCTGCTTCAGCCTGCTACACACACACACACACACACACACACACACACACACACACACACACACAGAAATCCTACTTTGTCTGCTTTGTGCTGTTAGACTAAGCAGAAACAAAGGTGCAGGTAAGACAGAGGGTCCCTGGGAACTGCCTGTAACACACATACACACACACACACACACACGCAGGCATGCTCTCTTGCAAGTACACACTCTCACACACATAGACACGCGGCAAGTCCCGGGGAGCCTGACTGTCAATATCAAGTAGAGCGAACAGCTCCCACAATGCCTCAGCACGCCCCAGCCGCAGGACCCAGTGGGGCTCAGCTGACACACACCGACATACACACACGCGTACGTATGCAAGCTACAGACACAAAGGCAGCAGCATGCACCGACACTTCTCTCTCTCTTACACACACACACACACACACACACACACACACACACACACACACACACCCCAACACTCAAGCAAACATACAGTTCAGCAAGATTGTTGAGTCTCCTACACACCTGGAAATGTCTCCACCTGTTAAATGCTGCTTTTGTTATTTACATGAATTTCAAATACAGTAATTGTTATTTGATATGTTGTGTAATGTTTCATTGCACTCTCAGTCCTGTTAAGTTTTGTTAATGTTCAACAGAGATGCAAACCTGATTCAAGTTATCAGTATTTGAGAAGATACATTTTTTGTTAAATCTATTCACATTACCAAGCTTCCTTCTCA
Organism: Cephalopholis sonnerati; assembly: GCA_019142605.1. Taxonomy (NCBI): domain Eukaryota; kingdom Metazoa; phylum Chordata; class Actinopteri; order Perciformes; family Serranidae; genus Cephalopholis; species Cephalopholis sonnerati. Next base: position 5,479,210 of record JAGQAX010000005.1, on the reverse strand, counting down.
CCTAAGTACAAAGCAATATTAAAGAAAGCTTTACCCAACAATTTCCGTAAGAGCGTGTAACTTTCTGTCTTTGTCTGTTGTGTCTCACCTTAGGTGCAGGTGAAGCCTCAGCCTTCTTTCCTGCTGTGCTGGTTTCAGGGCTGACCTCAGGATGATCTGTCTGGACATGACTCTCCAAGTCCTCCACGCTTTCAAACTTTACCCCACACTCTGGACACCTCAGCCCAGCCATGGCCTTCTCTCCCTGCATGTCCCCTGGTGTGGCAGCTCCTCCCTGGCTGGGGCTCTGGCCATTAGTGCCCCTGATTTGATTGAACATTTGATTTGGTTTAGCTGGTTTCAGTAATCAAAACTGCAGTTAAACAACAACTTGCTCTTGCTTGTCCCATCTCAGTTAAACCCTGTAACTGAGAAAGATAGTGACAAGCAAATCCAAGCCTCAAAAAACCTCAGTCCATGGTAGGACTTATTAATAGTCACTTATTTTTCCCCCAAACTGGTATACTTACAAAGGCTTCAACCCAGCAACTGCATGTTACATGTCTATAAGGGGCTTCAGTTTAAAAGTCTAAGTCATCTACTGTGGACTAAAGTGTGTCTATATTAACACAAACCATTATCCACAAGGTTTATAAATTGGTTACCAACCTGCTCATGCAGCCAGCACAGAGGCCATAAGGAAGGCCGTTGACATCCAGCTTCACAAGCTCCCCTTTGTTCTTGAACTCCTTGAGGCAGAAGGCGCATTTATACAGCTTATGTTGCTGCAGCTGCCCATTAGGGGATGAAGAGGCTGAACCACTCCCTCCTCCGACTCCTCCATTCCCACCTCCTCCTCCAGCTCCTCCAAGCGCAGAACCAGTGGAGAGCTTCTGCATGTGGAAGGTACCGTGGATCTTCAGCTCCAGGGTGGAGGTGACAGTCTGCATGCAGACGACACAGCGGAAGCCAGTGAGGGAGTTGCGGAGGTCGGGGTGCATCTGACAATGCTCTATAAACTCCTCCTCACTCTGCAGGGGCATCTTACAGATTCGACAGGTACCTGTGTCCAGGCTCTTACTGTGGGTCACCTGCAGAGAGTGAATATACACAGAAGGTAGGAACATAATGATGCACAAAGTGGAGAGTAATAATGCCTTTTGTCAAAGCATAGAAGCTGTTATTATAATAGCTGACTGTCGCTGCATTACACAATACATTTTTTTTTTTATATTTTGTGGTGCAGCACAAATTGCCTCTCTTAGGACAATTTAACATTCTAAATTCAAAGCAGCCAAAAAGTTTCAGGATCAAAAGAGAGATACACAGACAGAAAGCAACAACAAAGTAACACAAGAGAGAACCGAAAAAACGTATGTCTATACAGATGGCTGTGTTGTTGATATACCTGTGAGGGTATCCACTGAATGTCTTTGTTCCCTACATATAAACCTTACAATTACATACTGAAACATATATACCTCAAAAGATATGCCCATAACCATATAGATGCATATATATGCAGGCTGGAAAGCAGTTAATGTAAAAGTACCTTGTGTTCGGTGAGGGTTAGCAGAGAGGGAAAACGCTCGCCGCATATTGGACACATGTAGTGTTTGGCCGGGCCACGATGCGTCTGGGCGTGTTCACGAAGACCGTTCTCAGAGAAGAAAGTTCTGGAGCAGACATTGCACTTGTGGTTCCCCTTTATGAAGTCTGCCTTCTTCTTTCGAGAACCTGGTATATGAAATTACTTTTACCATCATCAAAATATTTTATATCCAGTATATGCGTGCTGACTGACATCTACTGTATGTGATACACTGATACACTCATACAACATCCCTTCAAAAGATCCTAATAATCCTTTTAAAAGGTAAAATCATAAAAATCCGTTAAAACAAGCAGTTGATAATTGAAAACAGATCTTACCAGCATCATCTTCTCCCGGTCGGATGTTGTGGTCACGCAGTCGGTGGTTCTGCAGAAGCGACTCCATGGTGTAGGCCGCTCCACAGATATCACAGGCGTACATGGGCTCTGAATTGTCCAGCTCCTCCTCACCTCCGCTTGCCTCGTGGCTGTTTGCTGCATCTCCTCCCTGTCCGGCTCCTCCTCCCACAACTGCGCTCTTCAGTAACATGTTCTGCAGGTCGGCCTGCTCAGCCGCTGCCACAGTTGCTCTTTCAACACCTCCTGCACCTCCATTGCCACCACTTGCTCCTACTCGCTTTGAGGACTGCGCAAGCCCATTGGGGGTCCCGTTTTGACTCCCACCACTCCCTGCACCACTTCCATTGCCAGTGATGTTGCCACCATCAAAGATGCAGTGCTTCTCCCTCAGGTGTCTCTCTAGTAGTGAGATGGCTTGGAAAGCTTTGCCACAGAAACGACACGTGAACTTCTTGCTGTGTGTGGTGATGTGGCATTGGAGCTCCACCTCTGTTCCAAACGTCTCTCCACAGAAGATGCACTTCCGGGGCTTGAGTCCTGAAAGAGAGACGTTAGGTTAAGATATGCAGATTGAAGCTCATTTTACCCTACAAGACTGCTGTCAAGTAAACACTGTGGCGACACAAGATCTTCATTTTCTGGTCTTTTTCTATTTCTTCTGCTTCTTGTTTGGTTTTCTTCAGTAAATGTTGACTTTTGCTTGTCTTTATTACATTCTCTTCTTTTTTAGTATCACCAACATGATTACTATGCATTTCTTCCAGATAGTCAGGTGTACTTCACTAATGAAACTTGGCCCATGATCCCTCGAAAGACATTCTGTACCTGCTCCGAGCCCCCCTGGGAGGCCTGACCTCTGGCCCAGGTGGTTATGCTTAACATGGATCTGAAGATCTGACTCCTTCCTGAAGTCCCATGCACAGGCTGTGCAGCGAAACAGCTTCTTCTCATTGCTATGCTTCACTGCCAAATGTACCTAAATAGGTGGACAAAAAGAAGTGATCAAAGTTAGTTAATTTTTATGGTTGTTTGACTATGGTATTCATTTTGAAAACCATATAGCTCACAAATTCATACGCTATTGTGAGTATTCTTTATCAAAAAAAATCAAAAAGGAAAAGAAGTAACACCAAAATGAAGGAGGCTTTCTAATTCACCTGTATGGAGACCTTGGAGTCAAACACCTCCTGGCAGAGAGTGCAGTGGTACAGAACAAATGTGTGCATGTCCAGCAGGTGTTTCTGCAGGTCATCTACTGAGGAGAATTGCTTATCGCAGCTCTCACACACATACTGTGTCGACGTGGTGGTGTAGTGCACTGTCAGGTGTTGAAGCAATGCCTCCTGGGATTCAAAGTCCTCCTTGTTGCACTGGGGGCAGGACTGGCGCCTCAGTAGCATCTCCAGGTGTGACTTAAGGTGGGCCTGGAAACCCTCAAAGCTGGAAAATCGCAGGTCGCACTGGTTGCACGGATAGTCTCCATTACTCCCCATGGAGGGGGTGGAGTCCCCTCCCAATCTGTGACGTTTCGGGGAGGAGATCTCTACGTCGGAGGAGGCCGGGCTTAGGTCGGCAACCTTTGCCTGCCGTTTGTTGTTAGCCAATGGGATGTTCTTGTGGTTCTCCTTTATGTGCTTGGTGAGCTTGAGGAGTGAGCCGAAGATAGGAGAATTGGTGCAGTAAGGGCAGGAGTAAACCTGTACGTGAACAATAACTCTTTACTCTTTTAAGATTATTGTACATTTGAAAAAGTACTGTTAATTCATTCTTAGAGAGTAGCAGAGAAGATGGGAAAGATATGGAATTAGGGCTGGGCAATATATGGTGATTAGATTAAAATCGTGATATGAGACTAGATACTGTCTTCGATTTTGGATATTGTGATATGTAAGTGTTGTCTTTTCCTGGTGTTAAAGGCTGAATTACTGTAAAGTAATCTAATTCTGAATGTACCAGACTGTTGTAGCTATTCTATTATTTGCTTTTACCTACTGAGTCAACATATCTACATTACTGATGACTATTTATCAAAAATTTTGTTATGTATATACTGTGTGAAACGTCAACAGTCAACCTAATAAAAATATCAATATCAAAATATTTGGTAAAAATATCATATTCAATTTTCTCCATATTACCCAGCCCTAATATGGTGAGAGGATAAGAAAGTAGGAGAGAGAGAGAGACAAGCACAGGCCATAAATTAAAGTCATCATCATAACTTCACAAGTTCAGATAGGATAGACTTAGTATTCACAAAATTGTGGGATCTGTGTTTGAAATTTTGCCAGTCAAATCTGCATTAAATAAAAGTAGGGAACAAGAAAGCAGTAGGTAATAAAAGATTTGATTTGAATCAATGTCAGAGCAGACCAGCTGTTACCCACAGCAACTGCAGACTCATTAATCGCAGACTGAGCTCAGAAAGAATTTCATACAGTAAAATTATCAAGGATCTTTCATCTAAATTTACATGAGCAATATGCTTCATTTAATGCTTCATTGGGCTCATGACAGAGTAGAGAAAACCATCTAATTAAATAGAAACCAGCTTATTACTCATTAGCTCAAGCACTGATTAATAATAGCTTTAACATGTGTAAAGACACACCTAATTCTCATCAACTCTGATTAAAACATTGTTTTTGAAATGTGACACCTGACTAATTCTCACCTCCATGAAGGACTGCGATGCAGCCTGTAGTACAGGAGACTCCAGTTTGGCCACCGCTCCTCCAGACGCAGCTCCGGCCCCTGCAGCAGAGGTGCAGTGCGTCTGCTGAATGTGTTCTGTCAGCGAAGACTCCGTCAGGAATCCCATGGAGCACTGGTTGCAGAAGAAGGCATGGTTCCCTTCTAGGATGGGGAAATGAGTTACATTGTTAGATTGTTAGTTAAATGACATTAAGATACTGTTAGGCAATGTACATATTAGGATAATCCAATGATTGCTGCACCACTTAACCAAATATTAATTAAAGGAAAATCATACAGGGACTCTATACAAACAATGTGCCATGAAAACCCCTGCTTTCACATATCTAAGTTACTTTCCCTTTTTGGAAGAGTAGCTTTCTTCGACAGCATACCTAATGTGGTAGATCCCGCCACAATTCCACCAGGCAAGCAGTGCGACACTCTGATGTGTTCTTGCAGAGAGTTGATGTCTCCAAACATGTCTGGGCAGTAGTTACAGTGAAACGCTGTGACATTAGTGAACTGCAGCAGGGGAAAAGCTGCTGCTGCTGAGCCTACGTTTCCTCCGCTGGCACGGTGAGCTTTGCGCACATGTTCGTTGAGGTTGTAAAGCGTTGGCAGAGTGTCCAGGCAGAGATGACACGTATGGCTCTGCTGCGGCTTGTCTGCGTGAATGGTCTTCAGATGGATCTCCAACACTGCCAGGCTGTGGAAGTCTCTCTTCGAGCAGTAAGGGCAAGAGTACGTCACTTTACCCCAGTTCCCTCCTCCACCTGTGAAGATAGACAGATAAACTGTTACATTAGAAAAACACTCAAGTCTAAGCTTTTAAACCAAGTGCTGACTATCAAATCAAGAGATGTAACTGAAGCTGCTCTGTAGATAAGTGACTACGGTGCCATACCTCCACCTTGATGACCCAGGTTTATCCCAATCTCTTCACCAGTGTCAGTGCCTCTTCTGCGGCCTCTTTCGATGCCCTGGATGGGCTTTAGGGTAGAGTCCGGGGTGGAGCCTCTCTCCAGGCTGGCACTAGAGTCTGGAGTGGCTGAGCTCATTGAGGCCACACTGCCCAATGCGGGGTCAGGACTGGCAGCACTGTGATTGGAGGAATCAGGCTGGCGATGGCTGTCTAGGTGGCAGTAGACATCCTCCACAGATGGGAACTGTTCTGAACAAACAGGACATCTGGAGGTACAGAAAAAATATCAGTCAAATGCAAGTTACATGCCAGCATTGCACATTAATGAAAAGCAGAAGTTTGTAAACTTTGAAAAGCAAAACTCTGCAGTACTTGTGTTTGCGGTTGGCATGCTGTGTTTCAATATGCGTGAGGAGAGAGGCCTCGTCCAGAAAGATCTCAGGACAGTGGATGCATTGCAAGTCGGCTCTGTCGGACAGCTGGGGGTGTCTGGTCAGGACGTGTTTCTCTAGCTCATCTGTCTGGCTGAACGTCTCCTCGCAGTAATCGCACATAAACAGGTCCTGCTCCAGGTCACCGTCTCCCTTCTTCCCTCCATCCCTCTCACTCCTCAGTGCAAGGTGCTCTCGGTTCTTGCGGTGAGCCTGCCAGTGTCAGAAAGTAGTCAAGATTTTAAGAAGCATGTATTGTAAAATATTCTGTCAAAAGGTTTTCATATGACAACAATAAGCTAGTGCCTCCTGCTTTCACCATGTCATCATCTTATGTAATAGTCAAAAACAAATTGAAAATCAATAAATGTGTCACATTCTTATTTTGATTTCTTGCAATTGTGGCTTATTTCATAAAATGCATTAGCGACAATGTGAATACTAAGAACATGAGCAGTAGTATAGAGAAGGTCGAGGCATTTTGACAGTAACATTTGAAGTAAAAATACTGCTTACCTGCATGTGGCTCTGCAGTGATGAGGTGGAGGAGAAGCCACGCTTACACACACTGCACTTAAATGGTTTACTGGAGCTGGAGGTGTGAATTAAAAAAAACAAAAACAGACACACAAGATCTAAATTTGAAGAATCAAATAAAACACTGGAATCAAGAGTAATCAAACAAACAAAAGAACACTGAATGAACATTTCAATCATCTTAAAGAAGAGATTTTCAACAAGAGTTTACCTGTGTGTCTTCAGATGGATCTTCAAGTGATCAGAGCGGGAAAATGCAGCTTCACACTCCTGACAACTGTACTTCTTATCGCCTGTATCAATTAACATATTTATGAGAGATCATTTCTTTAGGGAAAAAAACACAAACATTATATTGTAGACCTCAAAATATTGACAGCCAGGACACGTGTTGCCATTGACACACTGAACATGTTGCCATTCATGAGGGAAAATCTCCTAGTTTTCCCTTATAAAAAGGTATACTATGCAGAAATTGTTAGTTGCTGTTTGTAAACAGTATCAGCAACGAACCCAAACCCTGACGGTTGGTTGTACCATGAAGCAAGTTTAACAGAGCCAGGCTCTCTTTACCTGGCTAAGCTTGACAAACCCTAAAGCCCCAGCCTCAACTTGTTCTGGTAAACCAGGGTTCTTCTCCTGTATGCATTCCCATAAAATGAGTCATATGATGCATTCAGCACATCATTATACTCCTAAAAAATGATTGATTGCGTGCCACCTAGTGAAGAACACTGGCCAAAAATTACTAATTGTGTAAATTCACAAGTTAATGCATATATTTTACTACTTTGTTTATTTCTAATGTGACAGCTGCATATTCTACAGCTCTTGAACTTTAGATTTGATGCAGCAGATTTTCACTTTTTGTTCAAGAACTGCCTTTACGTATACTTACACCATCCCATAATGATGGAGACATGGAGATCGCTTTAGTTTTATTGACTAAATATTATCTTGGATAATACCAATAGATTAATAAATTTTTTGTTCTGTGTTCTATCAGCTTTAACATACCAGCAGTGTAACACAGACTTAAGCATAAGACAATTCAAAGTGGCACCATTATGTTATGTCTTGAAGGAACTTGATTGAATTTCATATGCAAGTAAATATTATCTATATTATTAATACAGTAAACTGTTAATGGAAAACACCACCTGTGATTTTATAGAAGGCTTCTTTTAAAGCCAGTGTGAGCAAATGGATCAGAGAACACTACAAACAATGCTGAGTACCTAAGTAAGAGCAAGAACACCCCTGTGAATAAAATAAAACAATATTCTTGCTCATATTTTCTGCATCGCTGATTTACTCTAGGTCCAGTGTATATACAAACAAATGAACAAAAAAATGCAACATGATGCATACAGTGAGCACTGCACTGCTTCATTGGGTGGCATTTATGTAACTCAACAAGTTGGATAAAGTGCATTTATAACGTATTCTTTCAGCTGACAATCTGCGTCACTCATAGATCGACCTTTACTGTCGAGTGATGCTTCTTAAAAGAGCTGTGAAAGACACTTTTTAGTCGATTTCAAGCCAAAATTTTAGGTTAGGTCTGCAGCACAAGTTACCATGGCAATCTAGCCAGGTTAAAAGAGACTTAGACACTAATCTCGCTTCATGGTAAACCCCTCAGATTCACAGTCGTTTGCTATATTTGTATTTTTTTCAGCATTGTGTGTGCGATTTTCGTAGCTTCCTCAAAGGTGTGTGCTGCTTACAGCCCGGCACCTAGTCGCTACCCCTGTTAAATCCCAACCTCACCTAAGTGCTGTGTCCAGCAACATCCCGGCCAGAGTATAATAAGAAAAAAAAAGAAAATGCAGGCAGAGGGCAGAGTCTCTACAGATAAATACACTGTAACACACTGATAGTGGGTCATCAGTGATGATTGAGAGGAATAACTTCTGTATGAGTCTCTTCGTGTAAAAAAACAGACTGCATTGTATAACTTTAGCTCTTGAATGAAAAAAGCGAAGTTTATCAAATTACTGTGGTTCTGCTACCCATTAGGTACTAATATGTCAAAGCATACTTAGCAGCCCCGAAAGACTTTTTATCTACCTGTGTGGAGTTTGACATGGCGATCTCTGCTCCTCTTGTGCTTAAACAGACGGCTGCAGAAGGTACACTTGAAAGGCAGCTTGTCGCTGTGGATCTGCTCATGGCGCTTTAGGTAGCTCAGACGGCTGAGGACGATCAAGAGGAGACACATGATGAACATTTATTAACAAAGACTCATAACAGACATGATAACCTTTTATTTGAATGGCATTTTAAGCTGTGAAAGGAAAAAAACATTTTAAAGATTATCGTCAGGATTGGAATCAAGAATAAGTTTCAGATCAGCAGAACTGGTTCTGAATTGTCTGATCCATCAGAATTGTAAGCCTTTGATTGCTTTAATGGATGTCAGCATGTTTCTCTGACAGTTGCTCTTTGCAAAACAATGAAATCAAACTTGCAACAAGAAGGAGTCATGGTGTAAAGGAAGAAACAAACCAAAGTGTTGCTTCATTTAAAAAAGAAAGATGACAACAGTGCTGTTTGTAATGTCTGTAAAATGATAATTTCAAATTGGGATGGAAACACCAGTAATATGCTGATGCAACATGGGCTTAAATTCCAGGAATGCCATGTACTTCAACTCTATGCATGAGTGCTGCTGCTTCCAAACCAATCAGAATGTCTATTAACGAGTGTGAATAGCCTATGTTATAACATAAGAATGCAGGCTTAGCAGATGTTTTGTTTATAAAATAGTAATTGTGGCGTTGACACTAAAAACCTGTTACAGCCTACTTTTTTCCCCATGCAGAAAACTGATCAGGGCTCAATTAGGGAATCAATAAAAACGGACTGATAAGCACAATTGTTAATTGCATTGACATTAATAAAATCTTTTCGGTTCCTATCCCTAGATTTTCTGCATGTTGCTCCCTGATAACTGTAACACTGTCATATTTAGTTTTTAAAGGCAAACTAAAATTAAAACAATTTTTAACATCACTGCATACACCTACTGAGCAATGAGAAAGGAAAAAGAGGAACAGAAAGGACAGCTAGATATAAAGACCAATATAGAGGATTATGATGATGACTCTATGGTGTATGTGACAGCTGTTCTTAAAGTGGGTCTTGAGTTATTCCCTGGAGAGGTTAGTGAGAAATGTATTCACCTCATTCCTTTCACTGTTTGCCTTAGTGGTCCACGTTACCATGGCAATATTGAGAATACTGTTTATTCATGTACACATTGATATTCATACTATGAGGACGCAACTGAACAGTCAAATATGACATTAGTGTGATTTGTTTTTATTACAACACATCATGTGCACCGTGATGGAACCTGCGGCATCTTAGGGAAGCAAAACAGTGAGTTTTATACCTGAAGGACTTGTCACAGAATTGGCAGGGGTACGGCAGACCAGCACCTCCTTCCTCCTCCCCGCCGGTGGCCATGCCTAGGTCGCAGCAGCCATCGGGCATCTGCGAGGGCGATGCCACGTCTTTACTGGAGGGCGAGGAAGGCACCCAGGACAGCCCTGCTGGGTCATCATCACCATCTGACAAAGATGGAGACAGACACAGAACATTTTTAAAAATGCCTTTGATTCATGTTCGGGCAGAAAACTCAAATATACACAGATTTTGTACACAGCTGCAGGATTTGCAAAAAAAAAAAAAAGAGAGAGAGGCAAGCACAGACAGAAAAAAAAAAAGTGGGGGTAAAACAGGGAGCATTAGAATGATTAAGAAGAAGTTACATCTTTCTTGGAAGGCAGAAGGCGGTAGAGGCAGCCGGTGGGAGTTCAAATGAGAAAAAGAGGGTATAAACAAAAAAAATAAACACATTTATCCTGGTTACACACACACACACACACACACACACACACACACACACACACACACACACACATATACATACATACAGAAGGAAAATGAGGATGGCAGAGATAAAGAGAGAAAATGAAACAGAAGAGAGAGACACACTCCGGCAGCAGCAACATCTAAATAGAAAGCTCCAAGAACTATGTATCCCCGACGGAGCCCAGAAATAAGGACAGAGTGTATTTTCTCTCCCTTCATCCTCCCTCTGCAGCCATCCCTCGTTCCATCCCTCCCCTCACCTCCCATCCCTCCATCCGTCCCTGAGGACCATAGATCCGCCTCATCATATTTTCATTAGGGCCTTGGCAGATTGAAACGTCGGAAAAGCGATTAGGAGATGTGGAGAGCAGAGCGGAAAGATGGCGATATTCTCTCCCTTTATCTGTCATACATAGGAGATTATGCATTGCTCTTTTCCTTTTTTCCCTCTCTCTCTCTTCTTCTTTTCCCCCCCTCCTGTGTAGTCTGGCACAGAGGCGACAAAAAGGCCACGACTCCTTTAATAGACACTTCAGAATGGATTTGAGGCGACAAAAGGGGGGGCTGAATAATGCTTGATATTGTTCTGTTCTTCTTTGTGCACTCTGTGAAGCAGCACAGTAAAGCTATTTAGCATTTGCCTGAAAAATGTAAAGAAGAGAGCAGACGAAGAGAGAGAGGGAGGGGAGGGGTGTTTTCTTTGCTTTTATCTGATAGCTATATCAACTAGGCCAGCAACAAATCAAAGAGAGAAAATAAGGAAACTAGAGTGATAGGACGGAGAGATTGGAAAAAAAAGTCTGACGTGATTTGTGCCAATATTCATCATAAGGCCAGTATTTCTGCAAACGCAAACACTCTGACACATGAGCACAGACACATGTGCAGAGGAGAAGTTTCTGCTGATAATTTTAGAAACCTCTCCAAAGCACACACCGTTTTACCTCAACCTACTGCTACCACAATCTTGTGTGTGTCCCGTGTGTGTGTGTCTAGTCTGCTGTGTATTACGCCTTGCAGAGAGGGGGTGGAAAACGGATTCTTGTGATGAATCGATCGCCGCGAAAATGTAGGCACTGCGATGAGCAAATAGAACTCTGCAGGGGGGTCTGGGTTAAAAAAAATTGTAAAAGCATGACTTATAAATTTGACTAGAAGCTAGAAGGAAAATAAAAAAAGGCTTAAGAAAACACAAGGAATAAAGATATCAACATGAATCCTAACAGCAAGGCGAGAGGGAGAAAAAGCAGGTGGGAGAGTGAGGGACAGAGACAGATGAGGCAGGGGGAGACCAAAAAAATTGAGACCATGAAAGAGGGAAGGAAGGAGGATAAAGAAGTGCATGGAAGTATTGACAGGGTGAAAAGAGAAAAACAAACAATATGTCATCCTAGAGCAATGCACACAGTGATTAAAAATGAGTACTCAGGAGACATAAATCAGGAAAAAAGAAAGTAATCACACAAAAAAGAAGCATCATTTTGCTGAATTTTGACAAATTCTGAAAGATGTTGATAATTTATTAAGTTGGCTGTTTTTACTTGCCCAAAATCAAATAACTTTTGTGGATTAATGAGTTGTATAAAAATGGAATATGTCACTATTAAAACTCTGATGATGTCAGATTAATTCAGTTTCATGACATTTACTGTCAGAGTTTCTTTCTCAAATAAACACTCATTATTAGATGAACAGTTTAAAAAGTGTTGCTCTCCAGTGGTCCTAATGTAAAAACATGATGCATTTAGGTGTGCCTATTTTCACATGATAGAATTCTGTAATGAAATTATACTCTAACATGTTACACCCCAAGAATGATGCTGTCCTTCTTTAGACCAATCAGAAACAAGTAAACAAGCTTGGAGGTCACTTCATCAAGTTTCATCAAAACCAAATCAGTATCATTTGGGACATTAAGAGGAAGGACAGCTTTTAGTAACTGTAACTGTTGACTTCTCTGCATGTGAATCTGTGCAATGATCTGAAATATTCAAAGGATATCCTGATTTTTTTGGCCATCATCAATTAACAGCTGAGTTTAACTTATTATAGTGCTGAAACAACTAGCCAGTGAATTGGTTATCAATCACAAATTGTCACTAATTGTCAACAATTTTGATAATCGATTTATCATTTAGGTCATATTTGAAGAAAAAATGGAACTGGGTCAGTTTTTTCTGTAAATTAAAAATCTAAAAGTTTTGGACTGTTGGTCGGAAAAATCAACACTTTTGACTGTTTTACGGAATTCATAATTACAGCACAAAAAGACCCTTTTAGTCTTTATTTGTTTGTACAAATAAAAAATGGTAAAAGAATCATTGTGCAAGGGAGGAGTAAAAAAAGTGACTTAAACAAAGTCGTACCCTGTACAAAACAACTCATTCAGGTTTATTGGGCTCAAGTATGAAAATAACATTAATGACGGCTCTGATCTATTCAAGTGTCATGTCATGACAGTGTGACGGTGAGCCAGTATAAACAATACCAGGACCCTGAAACTGAAGGAGCAGAAATCAGCCAGCATTCATTTTATTATTTACACATATGCTTCCCCACTGTGAAATGTCAAAATGTGTCCTGTAAAAAAAAAAAAAAGCCAAATATTTTTTAAAAATCGATAGTTGCAACCTTAATATACACAACTTCTTGCTTTTTAAAGATGTTGTACAAGTTATAAATGTAAAGCAATCACTGTAAATGTTGCCAACACACATTGTCTCCTGATTCACAGCCATTGTTGACACAGTATAAATGAGCACATCATAAAAAAAAAATTCGAAATATCGGTCATTTGACCTAGTGCATAAAGACTGCAGTAGAGATCAAGTATGTATACTCTGAAGTGCGTTTAAAAAGGTGTGGGCTGCTAATGTTTACCTGTAGTTTTTGATGCTACTGAGCCATCCACCTTTCAAGAACAGACAGATCTTATTCCTATCCATGTTGGTAACATCAATAGAATAAATAAATGTAGCATCTGCATTTGGCAAGGCTGGTGTTAAAATACAGTGTCCATAAAACTCAAATCCAGGCACCCCCTTCTGCCAACTGAACAGAGTCCAAATCTTTTAGTGTAGCTTGACAAAGATAAGTGACACTGTCCCAAACGCAGATATTGTACAATCTCAGTCTTTTTTTCTCCTGGCCGACAGAACTCACTTAACAATAACCAAGAAGAGAGAGCATACAGTCTTACACCAAACACAGAGAAAAACTCAAAATGGTCAGAAAAACAACAACAACAAAACTGAATCTCAAGGACATGTTTTATGAAGTAAGGTAGAGAATAAAAAGGAGTAAATGAACCCTTGAAAAAACAGTAAAAGTGTTTCTTCACAGCGTTGGAGTACAAGAGTGTCACAGTGTGGACCATCGTAGGTACACCAGTGTGAATCAGTTTGATGGTAACATTTCTGAGCTGGGAAAGTGGGAGGAAAAGAGACACGGTAAAAGAGAGTGATTGGACAAGAAAGATTCAGCCAGAGCGAGAGGGAGAAATCACTTTTTGAGGGGGGATGGAGGGGTGTTGAGAAAGAAGGGGAGGAGAGATTAGCGTCATTAAAGAGCCCTAATCCTCTGACTAGCGTGGCTGGCGCTAAAATGGAGGATCACACGGCTTTTTAACGGCGCCTTTGTCAGTCGGCCGCGAGGGGACCTGGCAAGACAAGGCCGAATGGCAAACTGGGAGAAACTGGAGGATGGGGAGGGGGGAGCGAAGAAAATTTCAATGAAAAGTTAAATTAGAGAAGAATCCTCGAGAGAAGATGAGGAGGATGGATGGTTGAGGGAGGGGGATTGGAGAGAAAAAAGAGGGAGAAAAAGTAGTTGGGGGAAAAAAAAAAAGAGGAACAGGCAGGAGCAGGCGGACGCCGACACACGCTGTTCCTACCCCCGTCTCCTCCTCCTCCTTTCTGTTCTTCTCTGGCGAATGAAAATGAACGAGAGGAGCGGAGTGGAGGACCACAGGGCCCCAACCGCTCCGCTGCCGCTTTATCTCTCACTCTGCAGTCCTCTCCTTTCCCATCCATTCCCTCCATCCTTCATCCCTCCCTCTGTCCCCAGCAGTCCCTCTACTCTTCTGTCTTCATCTCTCTTCCACCACCTCCCTCCCTCGCTCCCTCCCTCCGTCAGCTTTCATGTTGTTACTCATTATAGCACTGACATCTCTCCCTCCGTCCCTCCATCTCCCCGACAGTCTCTCCCCTACTGGTGTTGGCCTTCACCCCTGTGTCTCGGCCTGGACGGGACCGAGGGAGAGAGGAGGGGGGAGACGTTCCAGATGGACAGACTCTGAACTCCAGAGGAGAGGGAAGAGATGGCAGTATGAAAGGGGAGACAAGAAAGAGGAGGAGAGAAGAGGAGAGGAGAGGAGAGGAGAGGAGAGGAGAGAAGAAACCAGGGGTCTGTAATAAGAAATGGAAGAGACCAGAAAGGAACTAAACGGACCGCCTGAGTCTACCTGAAACGACAGACGCACACAAACACGCACATGCAAACAACACGCACACTCCCCGTGTGTCTCTCTAATAGGCCAGACAGTGTGGCAACGTGTGGAGGACGCAGCCTTGGTGAAACACTCTAATGAAGAGACACACACGCTGATCAATCTCTCTTCATGTTTCTGCCTCCCCCGTCTACTTCCCCCCTATCTAAACTCAGTTGCTTTGTCATGACTGTCACACAGAGGGAAAATACATCAAAGTTACAGAGTTTAGGAGATGGAACTCTTAGTAAAAGAAACTTTAGACACTATTGTGATCTGCAGATTAAATAATTACTAACTATATCAACCATTCCAAAATGTAAGAACAAAAAACAGTAGGAATATTTGAAATACTGAATAGTATGTCAGAATGTCTGCTGGGTTTGGCCATGAGGTTGTAAAACTTAACAAACCAATGAGGTAAACGACTCGATGGGCTGACATGGAACCAGTGCTCAAGAACATTAGTTCAATTAGTTTGCTCTGGATAACAGCATCTGCTAAATGCCTGAAATGGAAACATAATCCATGTATGTCGTGCCTTCTCTCTTTTCTATTGCTTTGATGTCTGAATCAAAGGAGCTCAGCTGGTTGCAGCAAAAAGGTTTTGACTCCCAGTGCTGCTACTACAAGTGCTAAAACGGCCTACTACCTACATTCACAAGCAGGAAATTCAGAGCTAACATTATAAATGAAGAATACGCACAGTGTTCTGCTAAGGTAAACGTGCAATTAAATAAAAAATAAAGTAAAAATTCCTTAAGATGACAAATATTCAAAGAAAAAATATGTTTTCGAGCCAAAGACTTGTTTGTTTAAATATCCTCATATCAAAGGAAATATCAAAGGTTTTAACATACCTTTCATCCTAACTTAATTTTATTCAGAATGATCAAGGAATGTCTTTTTTTACACAAAAAATGTTGATGCTGACAGGGCTGTTACTCCAAATATCAACAGCTCATTGTATGGTGAAGTCAGGTATTTTGGGACATTTTTTTTGGTAGATTACCAAGAAAACCACCTTAAGTTCTTAAGACTACCTTGAGTATAGGGTTGCAGTGGTATGGGATTTTTACAGTATGATAACCATCTGAGAAAATTGCAGAATTTATATTATTATCAATCAGAATGACTGAAAATGGAAGGGTTATTTTTGGTTGAACAAATGTTTTATTACTACAATTGAAACTTAATACCATTTTGTTAATGTTAGCATGTGTAAATAATCTCCCCTTTGAAAAAATTAAATAAAATAAAGGAGAAATTCTCAGTCCAGTTGCATTTTTTTTTTTTCAGTATTAAAAGTATACGATATGTTAACCCTCAACTTTTATATCACGGTGTAGCCTACCTTGAAACTGGTACATCACTGCAACCCTACTTGAATGTTACTTTTAGAACTTGTTATGTATCTTGATACGCTACATTTCTATAAAGACAATATGTTGCCAAGTAAAATGTTTTAGAAACTCTGAACATTCAAACACATCAAGAGCCCCTACCTCACTTCAGTGACATGTTCAGGTAAAATGGGACAGTTGGTAAGGTGAAATGGGACAGTCATGTTTGTTTGTTTTTTAAATGGTTAAATTCATGTATCAGTTCATTCATGAATTCATTAAATCATTAATGTAACCTAACTATTCATTAATAAAGATAATTCCAGCTTTTCTGCCATTATTCCCTGTTCTTTCACTGCCTGTTTTCTTGGTGTCATATTGTCTGCAATGGACATGAATGTGTGCGTAACATTTATGAATAATTCTGGACTATTATGGCTGACATGGATCTGCTGCATCATCTTTTATATTTTTAAGTGGCAAAAATACTAAAAATTACAGTAATATGACAGGGTGGCAAACAACAGCACAAGTCATGATCTTATGGCACCTTGTAGCCTAAAAACATGCTGGGCTCACTTCAGTCCAATTTCACTTGAATGCATTATGTACTCACGGCAAACCCCTCCCAATTAAAAGCAAATTGTACTGTGAAAATATTTTGATTAAAAGTCATAAAGTAAACACAACATCCTACAGCCATATTTGTTGTTTTACTCTTATTGTTTTAGCTGCAGTGCTTTTAAGACCCAAAAAGAAAATCAACTTGGCACATGGTTCACCTTGCAAGTTCTGGGTCAACTGATTTTTTGAATCTCTGCTCTGCCCACCCTAGTTATCTCAGAACAATCAAAATAATTGTTTCATGTAAAGCACATTTATAATAACAATGCAATAACATGTTTGGTGACTTGCTGCTAATATGTAAACATTAACTGGCCCATTTAACCTTGTGTCCCAAATTACCTGACTTTACCTAAACCATGTAGGTCTGTCATGGAAAACCTGCTTTTTAACAAGTTAATTTTAATGTGTTCACCTTGGGTTCAGCTGTCTACCTGCTCAAACTTTAATCCTCCAATTGGCCTGAATTTCTCTCTCCACCTCCCTTCTGCCTTCCTTTAACCCCCCACCCACCTACCCCCAATCCGACCATCTAACTCCCCTTTCCACCTTACTGTTTGGCCATTGGCCCAGACCTGCACCTTTCCCAGCGAGACCCCTGCTGACCTCCTATCCCTCCATCCCACTCTTGCTTCATCCCTCCTTCCATGGCTCCCCAGGCCCCCTCCGATGGCCCCAGGCTGCCCCAGGCGTGCACACACACACACAGCCCCAGACTCACCATAGGGGGCAGAAAAACAACTTCCACCCTTGGCTCTCTCTGGGCAGCCCAGCACACACTCCCTCTTATTTTTTTCACTCTCACAAACACAATTAGAGTATAATTCACTATCCAATACTGAGTTAAGTTTGATGGAAAACAGGCGCACCACATGCTTATTTGTTGTCATTTCTCAAGCTCTGTCTTTATTTTTGTAAAGAACATCCTGCAGGTTCAAAAAATAGCTGCTGCATCCTTTTGGATTCATGCTGAAAATCATTTGGATGGACAGTAGCCTAAATCTAAAGTTACATTTCTGTAATAAATTGCATGATTTGTGTTTTTTTCGCTTGTTAAAAGGTTGGACTGCACAAATAACTGAGTATGTAAAGGCTGCTCACTACTTCATTTTGGTGTAACGTATGAGGTGTAAGGTCAACAAAACAATGACAGTGACTATAATCCCAGAAATGACCCACTCATTAGCTTTGCAGCTGTGCAACAATCATCTAAAGGGTTTTTCAAAAAATACTCTACATCATGCATGGTATAGCTAGACAAGAAACTACGAGAAAGATCCCTACCTTGCTGTATTACCATACGAGTTGGCATGGCAACCAAAAACACAGAGACATGTCCAAATTTTGATACTCTGTTCCCACAGGAAATCCTCAAAAGTGACCACTTTGACATTTTTGGGTTTTTGTTGGGATATTCTAATCTCATGAGAAGGTAATTGCATGGTTCACACACACACACACACACACACACACACACACACACACACACACACACACACACACACACAAACAAAAGTCTACAACATGGTCTCATGTTAACTAGGTGCAGCGGTTTACACATATGCACACGGCTGCAACCCTGGCCTGTGCTTGGAGGACCCACAGTCCTCTGCTGCTGTCCTTCCAGCACACATGGGATGCAGTCTGTTGGGACAAACACACACACAATCACACACATACGCGCCACAGTGAGGACAGACAAAAAGGACGATACGGCAGTCTGTCCAGGGCTTGAGCCCTTGAGGACACGATGGACTGACACACACACATGCATTCACGCACACACTAAGCAGGCTGTGGGGACCCTCACCTTCTGCCCTGGGAATGGGTCCGGCTGCTTTGGACGCTTTTGGGCGCCAACTGCTCCATATGGGCAGAGTGTGTTTGTGTGTGAGTGTGAGTGTGTTTGAGGGCAGAAGGTTAGGGGCAGGGGGCTAAGGATGGGGGTGGGTGGACAGTGAGCTGGCAGATGACAAGTTTGTCCCGACCACACAGCAGAATATACTGTATACAAACATAACACACACACACACACACACACACACACACACACACACACACATATAGTACATACAGGAAACAGCGCAACATACAAAGACAAGGTCAGTGCACGTTACAGAATGAATTAAGTAATAGTGTCAGAAGTTTATCTGAACTTCAGGCTGTGGGACAGAGTAAAATAGACGGAAATAGGGATGCACGATATTGGATTTTTTGCCGATATCTGACATGTCACTATGTAACAACTCATTTGACCGATAACCGATATCGATATATCCACTTTTTCTCCCACCTAATTTTAGTGATCATCAAGTCTTTTCTGTAGTGGAATTAACATCATATCATGCCTGCATACTCTTATGATGGCCCACCAGCAGATGGAGACATGAAGAACAATACTTCACTGTATGTAATATTCATTTATTGTGCAAATTAGGAAAAAGTATGTTGGCCGATCCTGAACATTTTTAAGACGATATTGGCCGATACCGATGATTTACCAACATTATCAGCATGTTGGCTATGGAGAACAAAAAATGACATAAGTATAAATAAATAAATAAATGTATAAATAAATAATTAAATACACGAATAAATGAAAAACCAAGGACATTTTGGTAATAAAAAAGGCTATTTCTGTATTTTTACATTTATTTATTTATACATATATTTATTTATTCTTTTATTTCTACATTTATTTATTTATTTCTACATTTATTTATTTATTTATTTATTTCCACATTTATTTATTTATACATTTATTTATTTCCACATTTATTTATTTCCACATTTATTTATTTATACATTTATTTATTTCCACATTTATTTATTTATTTATTTCCACATTTATTTATTTATACATTTATTTATTTCTGTGTCAGTGTCACACAGAAATGTAAATATGCTAATTAGGTGGGCAGGCCTACGTTAGTAAAGCCCGATTGGTCAACTGGGCAAACCAGACAGAAGCAAACGATTTCAAATCCCATGATCGTCTCAATTGCTGCCTTCTCGTACTGTGGGAAATTAAAAACACATCTACAACACAGAGGAAAGACAGCAAATTGGGCAGTTGCCTAGATGTCTAGAGCAGAGGCGATTTCTTTAGGACTGCAAGGGAAGCTCAGCTTCCCCTAAAATGTCAAAAATTGAATGGTCAAATATGTACGGTTGTGTTAACATTTCATTGACTACAGATGCGTTAAAACACGTTCATCTCGAAGACAAGTTCGTTCAGAATCAGCTACTTATCGATGTTGTTAACTTCTCATACATTCCCGTAGCGCAGTTTTCTCATACGGTCTATGGCATTTGCCTGTAGAAGCTGAGCGTCCATGCACTTTCCCGCCGTCCTCCCGTATTAGTATTCTATCTCCCGTATTATAATAAAAAAAAAAACATTCCTCTGCCTCTCCAAACTGAACTCTGTCACTAGCCTCGCGAGAACTGCCACCTGCAGTAGCCTGGGTGGCAGTTGTCGCGAGGTTAGTGCCGACAACGGGAACAAACCCGGAACAACAAAAGAGAGAGATGATGGATGTGACGAAGGAGAAGGCATTCCTGCCAAAAAAACAAAGAAGTCCTGTAAATATTTCGAAAAATGGGACAGCGACTTTACTTTCCTACAGAGGAGCAGGATGGGCACATTATGAACTGAAAATATGTTTAATCAATAAGCCCCGAGAAGCCGTGAGTTACAGTGATGTTACAACGGCTGAGGGGCGTTCAGGGCCCCTCCGCCGTTGTAAAATCACTGTAACTCACGGCTTCTCGGGGCTTATAGCTTTTATAAAACGGTTACCCTACATATAGCCCATAAAATAAACACACACACAGAACAAAATCATCAATTTATTGGTAATAATGCAACAATAAAACTGAGAACTATTCATTCTTCCACCAAGCAAGATGGAGTGGACAGAATGGTTGCCAAGCAACACAGACGCTGCGGTCTACCAGTGGTACCCTGATTTTACAACGGCATTGAACGCGGCTCAGCCAATCACATTTAAGGATGGGAAGCACCCGTTTAATAAACCATAAATAAATGTGCCTCATACACCCTTTGTGTTTTCATTTAGGCTGTATTATAACGTAGGAATGTTCACAGTGTCAACAAAGGTTGGCCTATCAGATTCTGATCACCTAATTGTAGTTAGTAAGCGGTTGACAAGTTGTTTTTAGATATCTTGTACACCTGTCTTAAAATGTAAGGGATACTGGAGCTTGGTTGGGGTGGTGGGACGGCTCGCAGCGAGCACCGGCAAATTTCCCTTATTTTCAGATCCAAAACTTGACAGGTATGGTTCTATGGCATGAGTGTGGTTGAAAAACGGCTTCAATTAAATGTTCCTTTTATAAGTTACTGCCTCGCTAAAATATGACAAATTTTATGATGTAAATTTAAAGTGAGCTTCCCCTGTTTGAAAGACCAGCAGCCGCCACTGAACTGAAGCTCACCTGCTTTTGGGACACACCGCTGGAGACATTGCACAGTTGTTCGGCGTGTGTGAGAGAACAATTCATCGGAGGATGGCACAGTATGGGATAAGGTAATGTGTGTAACGTTATGTCAATCTATTAAAATTCCGTCTAGTCTGTCTTATTTACATTCAGGGTGCTTTTGCCAGTGGTGGAAAGAGTACTGAAAATCTGTACTCAAGTACAAGTACTGTTACATTGCTAAAATATTACTCAATTACAAGTAAAAGTACTGGTGTTAAAATGCATTTTAACTTTTGCTTTACTAGTCTTTTGCAGACTAGGGCTCTAAATTTTGTGTGTTTTGCTTTACCAATTGTTAAAATGCATTTTAACTGAAGAGGTGACTGTGACATCAACGGTTAAAAGTAACTAATACTCTGAGTAGTTTTTTTGGCGAATACTCTGTACTTTTACTTGAGTATTTTTCTAACACCAGTACTTTTACTTGTAATTGAGTAATATTTTAGCAATGTAACAGTACTTGTACTTGAGTACAGATTTTCAGTACTCTTTCCACCACTGGCAAAAGCACCCTGAATGTAAATAAGACAGACTAGACGGAATTTTAATAGGTTGACATAACGTTACACACATTACCTTATCCCATACTGTGCCATCCTCCGATAAATTGTTCTCTCACACACGCCGAACAACTGTGCAATGTCTCCAACGGTGTGTCCCAAAAGCAGGTGAGCTTCAATTATATCAGGAGGTAAAATATATTGTGGACGTCCAAATGTCGCTCCCTCTTCCTCTGTCACCGAGCGGATTTGAAGTTCGTGGGCAGCTTCTTGGAGACCATCTAGCACCACGTCAACTTCTATGTCCCTATCAGCTGAGAGTTGAGCTAAATCTTCGAGTAATCTCTCGAAACGAAACTGAAGATAGTCGGTAGGTTCGCTGTTATCGAAACCGTCCGCTAATGCTCTTAAATCAGCAGCAATAGCTCGCACAAAACTATCCATTGCTAATGGCAAACTAAAGGCTAACGTGAGAGCCAGCCAAATCAAGGCAGCACTAGTAGATCCGATCCAATCACATCGACTGACGTAGGCCTGCCCACCTAATTAGCATATTTACATTTCTGTGTGACACTGACACAGAAATAAATAAATGTAGAAATAAATAAATGTGGAAATAAATAAATGTGGAAATAAATAAATGTATAAATAAATAAATGTATAAATAAATAAATAAATGTGGAAATAAATAAATAAATAAATGTATAAATAAATAAATAAATGTATAAATAAAAGAATAAATAAATATATGTATAAATAAATAAATGTAAAAATACAGAAATAGCCTTTTTTATTACCAAAATGTCCTTGGTTTTTCATTTATTCGTGTATTTAATTATTTATTTATACATTTATTTATTTATTTATACTTATGTCATTTTTTGTTCTCCATAGTTGGCCAATTCCAATATTTCATTTTAAAGCTGATATTGATGATGTGTCGTTATTATCGTGCATCAATAGATGGAAACCAAACTGGTAGAAACAAATGAGCTTACAGACCTTTTTTTACTTTGTCTTAGACGGCTTTAAAATACCTACATACAACAACAATCCTTGGATCTTCTACTGGTACAAGAAAAACTTCATACACAAACTACATGGAAAAAAGGGGAAAAACTTTTAATTAAACTTTAAGGTTTTTAATTTGTCTTTTGTTATACTAAATTAAATATTTTTGGATTACAGAGTGTTGGACTAGGCAAGCAATTTGGAGATGTCACCTTGAGTATTTGGAAATTGAAAAGGCATTTTTCACCATTTAATGACATTCTATAAACTAAACAATGAATCCATTAACTGAGCAAATACTTGTAAGTTTTAACTGGTTATGAAAATCCAGTGAAAACTGCTTATAGTGCTCAGGGTTAAAGTGATCAACTGCTTACATGAATCAAAAAGCTTGGGATTCATTTTTCTATAGACATGCTCTTTAAATAAATTTGGATATAGTTATCATAGTTATCAATAGGTTTACAATGCTCATTTTGGGTTTTTCATACATGACAACATGAAAAAAATGATGACTTGTGGGAGGGGCTGTTGATGACGCCGCACGTGTGACCCACTGGCGTGGACTTCAAAACAAGAAACAGCTGATAGCAGAAATGAGTATCTAGCAGCACTAAGGAGACGCAAACCAGAAGATGAGCAACTGGGGAGATAAAGAATTGCGCGCCCTCCTTGCCCTCGCTAACGAGGAAACCATTAACCGTCAGATGACGGGAACTGTGAAGGACGGGCCAATGTACGAGCGAATCGCTGGAGGATTGACCAGCCGCGGCTTCCCTTGGAGCAAGGGATAAGACGTCACTGTTTACGTCACACGCTGAGCTACACGTTTTGTTACTTGCTACTTGACCCGAAAAAGGCACATTCTGTATAAACAAAAGTAAGCAGGCGGCATTTTGCTGCACTCCCCGATTTTGTTTTTATACTGCCAATGCTGAAAGAAGACTGATTGGGCTTCCCTGCAAATTTGCACAATTCCTATTTAAAAAGGACTATAGTCTGATGGTCTGCTTGAGCTTCTTAAAAACAGGCAAAAACAAGTCAATGAGATGCAGAAGCAACCCATGGACCTGAACCATGCTACCTTGTGTAGTCTACTCATACAACAAGAAACAATCATGGCTGCTATGGAGACAGAAAATGAAAGTGCATGGGGAAAGTACCTGTGGTCACATTATGCCCCTTTGAGCAGGCCCTTGGTAGCAAAGTTGTCCATTTCATTACTTTATATTCATGTGATAAGAACACAAATGTCAATTAGATGGTAATCTGCATTAGATATTAAGAAAAAGAAAATAATGGTTATAATAACCCTCCACTTATAGTGATCAATTTGTCCCAGACATACGTGATCACTTTAAGTGATTTCCACTGAAATTGTTAGTTAATAATTGTTAGAGTATGAAGATTGACAATTGAAAAAAAAGAATGATAATAAACCCCATATAATATAACTCTCAATTTTTAGTGCCAAATGAGATGCAGTATCAGTATTATTTACCAATAAACTGTACCACATCATGCTTCCACAATGACACAAACACACAGTAGACATTCACAACAACACACAGTCTGTCTCTCTCACACACAAACATACACCATGTGGCAGAGGAGGGCTGGCATCTGCTTCCTCTTACCACACTTCCCTCTTTTTCTCATCCTCTCTTTTCAGACTCCTTCTTAACAAGCCTTTTATCTCACTGTGCCCTGATTTCCTCTGACTATTTACTTCATCTCTTCTTTAGCTCCAGTCAAAACACATAGCAAGGCACTAACCATGAGGGTTAGTGGTTCTATTCCCTGTTTAGAAAATTCCTCCCTCCTCCAACATGCTCTCTGTCCATCTTGTCTGCTGTTTGTTCACTCAGAAATGAGAACCAGCTGTCAGGCAGAGTGTAAGGTAAACAACAACACCATGCCAATGCACACATTCAGTACACCGCATATGCACACAAGCTTGCATGAAGACGCACACACAAACACACAAAGTGGTGTGGTCCCAATGTGTGCATGCCGGCAGTGATATCATCTATTTATAAGAATGAGGTTTGGTGGACTGACAGACCGCTCACTAACCTAGAAACACATTCACCTGAGTCACACACACACATACACACATTTGATTCACTTCTCATACCTTAATGCAGACACACTCGCTCGTAAATGCACACACTCATGCACATAAGGAGGCCCTTGGATGTTTACGGAAATACCCACAGAAGTACCCACATAACTGTAATAATAGACATAGAGTAATGAATGATAACAGCTGAGGTATGTTTTAAAGCATTATTACTGCTACCTTGTGAATAATGATGGATAATTAGTGCTTAACAAGAAGCATATATAGGTTTATGTGTGCATTCATCATCCACTACAAATGGATGTGATTGATCTGAGGATGTATCAACAATATCACTCAAACTCAAACTCACACACACAAGTCCTAAGACGTTCACCTATGTGTACGTGGGACCTATAAATAAGTGATGTAGGCAGCTGGAGCTCGCTGTTCAAAACACAAACACACTGTTACACACATATACACAGATAAACAAACAAACCCATTTTTGTGTATGTAGCACAAATACACCAAAAACCCACACAGACTGTTTTTTGAGAGCAAAATAACTAAAGCAGTGCAGGTTTATGAACTGCCAAGAGATGGATTTGAGGAGAGAGAGAACGGCTGGGAGAGAGCAAGAGGTGAAATGAGGGGAGAGAAAGACAGAGAGGCAATGTGGCTCCTGAAGTCCCGAGGGAAAATGGTAGAGGGGGGTCCTGTGCC
Organism: Cephalopholis sonnerati; assembly: GCA_019142605.1. Lineage (NCBI taxonomy): Eukaryota > Metazoa > Chordata > Actinopteri > Perciformes > Serranidae > Cephalopholis > Cephalopholis sonnerati. The sequence goes on along the minus strand of JAGQAX010000005.1, from coordinate 5,453,551 downwards.
CAGGGGAAGCCCAAGAGCAAGCTGCGAGAGGCGGGTACCTCCTGCATGCCGCTCCCCTTCCCTCCCTTCCCTTCTGGAGGACGGGATCCTGGACAGCCCCCTGCTCACAGCTCCTAAACCCCCTGTGAGAGGAATACATGCAATACATGCACATGCACATGCACACACACACTCTGAACAGGGGTCCCCAGGGGAGGAGCAGAGCAGAGCAGAACACCTGGACCTGCCATTAGTGACACACTCAGGGATTAGAGGCACAGACGGCAAGAGAGGTGGAGAGAGAGAGAGAGAGTGAGAGAGAATGCACACTGGGATAGACACACGCACTATATTCGGGAAGTAATATGCATAAACATACGCATGCAAGCGCTAACAAATGGCAGCTAAACCAAAAATAAGGAGGCAAAGACATGGTGTGTTCAGACTGAATGCAAAATGAATTTCCATCTCTGTTTTATCACATGAACTGTTTTACCACTTTTATCACATGTTCATGTGATAAAAGTATAAGCGTTATTGCTTGTGATTAATTCACACACAACAAAATCAACAGTGCAGGTCTTAGCTGTAGCAAAGTGTGTGTGTGTATATGTGTGCGTGTTTCTGTGACAACATGCAGTAAAGAAATACACTTCTTCCCTTTTTGTAGGACAGCTTTGAGGCTCCGATTCAGAGGTGATTTAGTTCTTAAGTGCTTTAGTTCTTTAGCTGGTGATTTTGACCCCAATTTGGCCTTAAGTATTAGTATTACCCGCATTAACGGGTAAGGGGTTTTTTGGGGAGTTTTTCCTTATCCGCTGTGAGGGTCCTAAGGACAGAGGGATGTTGTATGCTGTAAAGCCCTCTGAGGCAAATTGTGATTTGTGATATTGGGCTTTATAAATAAAATTGATTGATTGATTGAAATTGATTAACAAATATTTTGAGAATCAGAATCCAGTTTATGCCACATTAAGCTTTCACAAACAAGGAATTTGCTCTGATGTATTGGTGCATAGTATCAACAAAGTCAGATAGAATTGAATTAAAAACAAAAGAAGTATTGCAAAAATCAAGAGACATTAATATAGGACAGAGTGAAATTACAATAAAAATAAGTAACAGCAATGCAGTTTTAGAAGTAGTACTTCTGCAGAAATGTGAAAAATTGTCCTGGAAATGTGCAGAGGATCACAATACGAAGTATAATAAGAATGTGCACTATAAAGAAATACCACCTGATGATGTAGAGAAATGTAACACATATAGATGGGTCAAGGTTCAATGTTAATGTTTTTTTTTTGTTTTGTTTTTTTACTTGCAGGCAAGTGGGTCAGAAATCTACTTGTTAGAGGTCAATTTTACTTACCTCTATACATATCATTTTATTTATAAGCAGTTATCAAACAACAACAACAAAGAACAAAGTTCTTTATTCTGTACTGTGCATGTGAAACTCTTAAAAGAGATGAGAAAGAAATAAGATGTCTCACTCCTAAGCTGCTTCCATCATTAGCTCAGGACAAGACAATGTAAAGAGAGTCCTCCGGGGATGACATTTTTCTGTAGGCCAACGCGGAAGTTAGCATTGCCCTGGTTCCCTCATCAAAAAGCCTATGGGATTGTTCCATTGGACTTTGGATTACTGCAGAAAATAAGCTTTGTGGCAAACACATTTTTACAATACTTACATGTTTTGTTCAGCAACAAATGAACACCACTTGATTTTTGAAGCCTAAATGCAATCACAAGAGGTAAAAAGCTAACATTAGGCTATAAACAAACTACAATACAGTCACATGGCTTAATGTCGCCAACTATAAAGCTGTGTTCAGTGTGATGACACTCAGTAGTCACATTTAGCCACTTGTTAACAACCACCTTTTGTACAATACATAAAAGCTTTAAAATTTATGAGTGGGGTATTTACTAACATATATCATGTCGTAAAACAAAACGTGAAAGTCTCTACAGCTTGTACTAACCACAGAGCTTATTTCAGGCATCTAACCAAAAACCCATTCAAAAAAACCCACTGACTTCAAGATGAGAGAAGTGGGAGTGGGAAATGCTAAGTCATTCCAGGGCTCCCTGTGTCACTCTATTTAATTATTTTTTACCACTTGCCCGATTGAGCAAGTAAGTAGCTAAACTTGCTGGTTCAGCGCGGCATTTTAGTTGCCTCAGGCAATCAAGCAATCCTTATTGTTGAGCCTTGTGGGTGTAAAGATGTGTCTATGTGGCCATCTATGTTGTTGTGCTAGTGTTAGTGTTAGTATCTATGGGGGGCCTGGGCCTTGTTGATGAGGCCAGCTGCAATCAGTTATAAACTGTTGTTATGCCATGAGGTTTTGGTCCTGATGGACTGCAGCTTCCTGCCAGAGGAGAGTTGGTCATGATTTTTAAAAAAAGTACATTAAGCTGTCAAATACTCTAAATTAATCAAAAAAAAAAATTCTGACAAAATATTGGAGTATTAAGTCTCAATTTATAAAACACGCCTTTTTAAGTCTTCTTGTCATTCCCTCTGAAACTAAGATCAGTTCAAAGCAGGTTTTCCTGTTCGTTTCATCTAGAGACATTTAACCTTACTCATATTGATTGACTAAGGTCTTAATGAGAGGCCTGACAGCAATAAAGAACAACATGAATTGCATATGATTTTGTGAACATACAGGCTCTAACTGTGTTTTGTAACACTCTCCTTATGCACAGTTGTAGAGTACAGTATATACGCTGTGTGTAACTTATGTCCCTGTTAGTGTTAATAATTACACACACATATAGAAAAACAAGTCAGTCACTTCCTCACTTCTATGCCACCTGGACAGAATGTGTGCTGTATAATAATTACTCATGTATTAAACCTCACTCCCCTGAGGAAGACGGTATAACCAGCTGAGGGTCAAGGACAGAGAGAGGGAGACAGAGGGAAGGAAAAGGAAGGAAAAGGCACAGAGGTGAAGGCGATACAATGAGAGAATGAAAGGGAGGTAAAGGCGGGGAAGAAAGGCAAACAAACAAAAGAAAGACACAAGCGCAGGATAGATATATGAAGAAATCAAGTGCTGAGTAGATAAGTTTCAGAAATTTTAAAAGGTAAGTTCAACAAACATGCTCATCAAGTACATCTCACTCACTCACACACACAAGTAAATGTGTTGACAGAAATAAAGCAGAAGGCGCATGTGTGTGTGTGTGTGTGTGTGTGTGTGTGTGTGTGTGTGTGTGTGTGTGTGTGTGTGTGTGTGTCTTCTAGGAAGCAGCTAAATTTTGTCACTTTCACAAACTCAACAAGCAGCTTTTTTTACTTATCAAAACCACACAGAGACATATGCATGTCAAAGAAAAAGACAAATGCATATGTCAACACAAGGTCAGTGAGAAAAGGAATAATCCCCAAGTATCAAGTTCAATGTGACAGTGGAGAAGGAGAGGTTTCAAAACAAACCGTCCAGAAAAGAGGCTCCTGTGTGAATTAGAGACCACACACTGGCTGCAACAAAGAGCAGTGCTCAGACACACACAGGGAGGGACGCACAGACAGAAACAAAGGTGGATTTGGTAAGAAAAAAAGTGTGTGTGTGTGTGTGTGTGTGTGTGTGTGTGTGTGTGTGTGTGTGTGTGTGTGTGTGTGTGTGTGTGTGTGTGTGCGTGTGTGTGTGTGTGTGTGTGTGTGTGAGTGAGAGAGGGAGAGAGAGAGAGAGACTGAGAGAGGGAAAGCTGGTGACATGAAACAGATCAAAGGGGGGGAGAGGTCGGCAGGGCAGAAAAGGAGAAAGAGAGGCCAGGGGGTCCCGTAATTACAACCTACATCCGCCAAGCTGAGCCATGTGTGACTTTGTGTGTGTGTGTGTGTGTATGTGAGTGTGTGTGTATGTGCATAGGTAGTCCAAGCATGGCTGTGGAATGAAGGAGTGTTTTGAGGGGAAATTGCTCCCTTCCACTCACACACGCACACACACCTCACAACTTTCTTCTTCCCACTGTGACTGCCCAACAGGAAAAAAAAAACAAAGAAAGACACACACACGTTTACAGCTACAGACGAAACAACAAAAGCGCATGCAAACACCTTGCAGAGCCAACACACACACAAATACACAAACATGATTCCATGACTTGCAGTAAGTAAAATTTTAAAAATGTAATGATGAAAAGGTATAGGTCAAAAAAACACACATATGGTAAAGAACATGAATGTGAGCACATATACAGAGAATGGCATACAACACACAGACACACACACACACACACACACACACAATAGGGTTGGAAGTGACTGTGGTGGAGGGGTGCAGATCAATGGAGACCACTGACTGGTTGGTCTCCGCAGCAGTAAAGCGGATTGCTCTGGGACCCAAACTATTGTACAGCACCACACCAACTTCAAACACACACACACACATAACTGTAGACATGCAGCTGAACATGCGCACACACGCAACACAGAGTTAGAACATACGAGCACAGGCGAACTCTGGCTCTGTCTCCACACACACGCACGCACGCACGCACACATGAACACACACACACACACACACACACATAGAGGACACTAGCAGTCTAATAGAGCAGTGAGAGCAGAGAAATGGAAATGCCTCTTTGACTGACTGGGGTTCATTTTGCTTTCATGCCTTTAAAGGGGACCCCCTAGCATCAGCATGGCTAATCTCTTTCTCTTTCTCCCCTTCTGTTTTTTCCTCCACCCTATCCCATGTATCCTTCCATCCTTTTCATATCTCTCGCTCTCTCTCTGTACACCTGCTTACTACCACCCCCCTTTGGTCTTCCCTCCTTTCCCCCCTCTATCTATCTCTCAGTGTCCACCTGCTTGTGTCTTGACTGTCCATCTCTAGCTTAAGTCTAACAAGGCTACCGTCGAGCAATAAGACTCCATTCAGATTTTTCATTAATACCGCTATATATGGAATATCAGGGCCTAATGGAAATATGTGTGATTACATGCGTCAAATCTATTGAGCAAAACCAGAACAACAACTTTGGTCTTTATCCTAACTCCCTCAGCGAATTCTGAAGCATCTTTTGGACTAAATATCCTTTATTGTGCATGATAATAACAGTATCTTTCTATTAATAGATGTGTACATTAGATTATTTTGCCTTACTGTCTTTCCCTCTATCATTCAGTGCCCCCGCTATGCATAAACACCTGTATGGCTGTTCTTGCACCTGCAGCAGATCCATCTCCCTGAGCAAGCCCTCATTCCTCCATCTCTCCCTCCTTCCCTCCATCTCTGCTCTATCTCTTTCCCAACCCCCTCCCCTCTGCGGAGGAGCAAGCTAAAAGCACAAGCATGCCCCAAAATTAATTTAAACGGAGGAATTAAATTAAAAGCGAAGCCTCGGGAGTTTTATTATGTACTAATGTTTGAACCGTTAACTTGGATTGTATTACTAAAATATGAATAATTAAGGACTGGTGGGGGCTATTATTACATCAGGAAAGAGGAAGAAAAACACATCATGCTACTGGAATGGATTTAACGGAGACAGATTTAGTCTCTGTTAGGAGAGGCTAGTAGACTGAGTAAGCACGAGGGACTTTATTGATAGATGATGGGCTGGTACAGTATACTGTGACACTGTCCAGTACAGGGCTGAGGGTAAGGCTACCTAACAGTGCTCTGACCTGCTCTTTTCAGAATGATTGAGTGTATCAAAAATTTCAAAAAAATTAAAGAAAAAAAGTGTCTTTTCTCAAGGGAAACTGTATTTATATTAGTCGATGCAGGGATGGTGTGCAAAGGAACTACATCTATATACACCCAAAGAGAAGCACAGGTTCATTCACAATGAGTCAGGTACTGTGAGGATCCAGATACCTGTACAGGCCATCTTCAAGGCAATCATTTGGTGTGTCCTAGCAGTTAAAGCGCATTTGGGTACAAAGCCATCATTAGTGTTGTCAGTTATACCTGCATTATTCCTGCTGTGACGTGTCAAAAAATCTGATGTGAAAATAATGACCTATCATAGTGTAAACACCCAGATCCATCGCTACATACAAATGTCATGATGTGTCAGCTGACAGGGCAATAGGACACTACAATCTTAGGCCATATCTACACTAAAACGCTGTTTCAAAATGAAAACAATCTCCATTCAAACTGGTGTTTTAGCACTGTTTCGGAAATAATCTCCAACATGCCTAGAAATGCATATCACGTGACCATAAAATACTACAGAGATGGGGACTTTGCTTGGAACAACAACAAGGTGAAACGGTTACTGAAAATAATACCTGTATAAGACGGACAGAGGAAAACAGATTGGGACATTTGGCACATTGTGGTACCAGGAGCATTATTCATAGCTGGAGGAAGCCATGTCAATGGGAAAGGAGTAACGATACCCACGCAAAAAAAGTAGAAATCAGAAAAGTTATGGAGGCCTAGCTATAATGTTTTAACTTAACAATATGACTAATAAGACCCATTTGGGAAGCAAATGTGGGTGTGTGCATCACTGTTTTCTAAAGTCTCAGTTTCTGCCCTTCCAAACGCAAACTCAGAGTTTTCAAACTAAAACAGCATTTTCAAAGGTCTCTATTTAAGAGCTTCCAGAATGTCAGTGTATTGTGGATGCTGGGCATAAACGTAACAATAGTTTAACATTTTAAAATATAAACCCTTTTAGGTAAACAAAAGAGAGGGAAGGTTTATTCCACAGAAGTTTATTTCACAAAACCTTGCATACCACATCTTTCACTCAGCGCAGTGGAATATAACACAACACACATTATCCGATGACCATGGTAACCAATAGACATGCCACCACACAGAACATGAAGCATAATATGTAGTGAAACTTAGGGTCTGTCCTGCATACAGTCTTTTGTCTGTTTTGTCACTTATTTTCTGTGAGGCTCACCAGGAAATGTCTTTTTTAATATTGTCTGTATAAAGCTGGACCAGCAGGTTGTAGAGGTAAGACTCGAAAAGTCACTGTAAAATAGGAGTGTGGTGTATTCTGTTAGAGTGTAGAGTTGCACTTCACCCTCACTGGTGTACCACTTTATATTGTAAGTATGGGGTGTTACAGATGTTCTAATAGGAGCAGTGCGTGTTCTGGACTTTTTACCTTTAAAACTTACCACAGCTTTTCTATAATTATGTGATAACAAAGTCACATATATTACAAATACATGCATCCACATAACTTTCAGATTCTCTATTTCCTCAACATTGTGAACCCACACTTCCATGTAAACACACGTACACACAATCTAAATCTCCTTACAGAGTGTCCCACAGCCCTATCTTGCTTTCCTTAACTTTTTCTCACACCGCCTCTCTTCTATGAGATTCTGTGTGTGTGTGTGTGTGTGTGTGTGTGTGAGTGAGTGTTGCACTGCAGAATTATTAGTCTTCTCGTCGTGTCTCTGATGTGAAGCCCCCCTTATCAGCCAGCGAACAGTCAGCCCCCCCAGCCCCCCTCTGCAGCTGTCACTGCACCCCCCACTACACACAATATTCTCTGAGGACAAACTCCCTAACACACACACCAAATACCCACATACACTCACAACGCAGGCGCATACAAATCTCTGTACACAAGCGTGAGCAGTTCTTGACTCACATTCACACACGCGCACAATTTTATCTGCTCATTCGCAGGCCGCATGGCTTGGCAGCCAACAAGGGGGAGAAATATCCACTCACCCTACCACCCAAAACCCCCAAATGCCCTCTATACACCACCCATTTACCCACCAAACTCAGCCCCAACCCCAACTTTATCCCAGGAACAGAGAGAGAGGAACACAGGATGGCAGCAGGCCCACGTAGCTGTGCCTCTTCCTGGGGGAGTTCATTACTCAAGCAGGGCACTCCCTCCGGCCACCAGCCAGCAGCACTGTAGAGGTAAAGCAAGGCCTCAGTCAGCCACCAAGCCCCCCCACCCACTGTTTTTTAAACCCCAACACACACACAGTTATACTCTATTCTAGCTGCTGTCAGAGTAGAGAAAAGTTGAAAGGAGAAAAAAAGAGACTAAAAGACAAAGAAGTGAAGAGATAAAGAGAAGATATTTACTAAATGAAAAACTGTGACTTACAGATGAGTAGAGGAATGGAGGATAGACAAGTGCAGCAGACACTGGAGCACCCAGGCTGGCTAATACAAGTACAAGAGTTTCCTCTCCTCCTCTTCCTCCTCCTCCTCCTCGTTCTCCCCCCTCTCCCCTTCCCCTTGTTTCCCTTTCTTCATTGTTGTTGTTTGTGTTTTTTTGTTGTTTATTTGAGTGCCCCGTCTTGCTGCTCCCCGGCAGGCCTCGCTCCTGACTTATTTAGCAGTGTGTTTTCTATCATATTTGAAAAATGAAGAGCAGATTGGTTAATATTTCAAGACATCCCACTTGCACGGGTGAGAGAGAGGGAGAGACAGAGAGACAAAGACAGAAGGAGAGAGAGAGAGACTGGAGAGGAAAGGAGGAATATGAGGGAGGAATTCTCTTGTTTCTTAACCCCAATTCTAGGATTCATGCTGGGAGCAGAGGCACGCATGAACACACACACACACGCACATGCATTCCCCCAACACTCAGAAGACATATTGAAGAAAAACCCACATACAAAATGTTCACTTACAAATACTGTACACATACTGTACACACACATGCATGCCACCATGTACACATGTATCAACAACGTACAACATATATGACAGAAAAACTGGCTGAGTATGAACGTGCCCCCACACATTCATCAATTCATTATTTCTCTCACATGAAATACTGCCAAAAATAGGGCTACAACTAATGATAGTTTTCATATTGATTAACTGGCCAATCATTTTCTTGCTTTATTGTCTTGTCAATAAAATCTTTAGGAAAAGATGAAAAATGTTATATTATTTCCCAGAGCTCAATGTGACGTCTTCATATGTCATGTTTTATTTGACCAACAATCCAAAAATCCAAAGCTATGGAGTTTATTATCATGTTTGACAAAGAAAATAATCAAATTTTCACATTAACAAAGCATGAAACCAGCAAATGTTTCAGTTTTTTGCTTATAAAAATTCCAAAATGATTATTCAAGGATCAAAATAGTTGCCAACTTATTTTCTTTCAATGGACTAATCAATTAATTGACTTATTGTTGCAGCTGTAGTCAAGAACATTACTTCCTGACAGTCAAGTAGTCATCATCATGGTTGTGCATTAGGCCTCATATGATCCAGAAATCCCATTTTAATAGACAAAGCAATAAGTACATTTGTACATTTGTAGAATATTTGGAAAAACATCTCTAAAATCACGCTTCAGATTTCAATCAATTTACCTTGAGTTTATTTCTAAACTGATTCACAGTACCACCACCATGTGTCTTACTGACACACCAACACACAAGCCAAACTCACACAAGAAATATGCAAGCACTCGTGACCATTTAACAAAATACAACACATTTACACACACACACACACACACACACAAACACACACTTGACAATAGCCCTCCCCTGTGACTTCCCATAGTGCAGTGAATTCCAATCAGGCAGTAAGCAGGACAGCTATTTCTAGGGACAAAGGACAGGGAGAGAAGTGAGGAGGGGTGGAAGGAGAGATGGAGAGGAGGGAGGCAGAGATGGAACGGGGTGGGGGAAACAAAGGGTTCTGGTAGCACCCAGGGGAGAAGGCCTAGAGCAGCTGACGTCAGTGTGTGTGTGCGTGTGTGTTAGTGTGTATATGTGTTCAGCAACGGGGTGGGGGTAAATGGGAGTGTGAGAGAGAGGCTGGCAGAGTTGGTCCTGCTGCCCCCCTAGGGAGCTCTTGAGGCGGGGAGAGAACAGAGCAGAGCAGGGCTCCCAGCCCCCACATAACCAGGGGCCCAGAAAGACAGGTTGGCAAAAACAGCCACTCACTTGCTGGACATAACAATCAGCCGGTCAAGTTGGTTAACAAAAATTCAGTAATTTATTTAGATATAAATACAGTACGTTAGCTAATTTACAGAGAAAAAACATTCTGGCTTTCAGCTGAGATCTGTAATATCCACACTGTCAATCAGCTAGATCAGTCTATTGAATGACAGTGTCTTGGTCTGTGTTGGAAGACACAAACCCTTCCTGCTTCTCTTTCACTACAATTCTGTCCTTAACTCCCATAAACATATATATGAATCCCTCTCTGTCTGCTGTGCATCTCACTCCCCTTTTCTGCATTTCCACTCTCTCTGACTCACTCTCCCTTGATCCTCTTCTCCACTCTGCTTCGTCCTTCCCTCTACCCTCCCTCTTCCTCCCTCTCTCCCTGGAGTTGTGCTTTTCTCTGACATTTGGCTGGACAAAGGCGAGTCACACCTGAGCGCTGGGTTAAAACTATTATAGGCCCTCTCCCTGTGGTACAGTGCCCTTTGCCACCACTGTCTGTGACTGAAACTGTGTGTTGTATGTGTGTGTGTGCACGTATGTGTGCGCATGAGCCTGCACACCTGAGTGTATCTTTGTACTAAACTTAGCATGTTGTAAGTTGTAACGGTAAATCTAATATACTTACTGTCGGCATGAAGCAGGTGTGCAGGTAGAATTATCACAATTTTCCATCATGTAATTATATTCATGCCATCAAATGCTTAACAGTACTATAACCTGAAATCAAGATAAGAAATGCAGGAGCAGGGTTGAGGTCATTAATAACAAAAAAAGAGGAGAAGATGAAGAAAAACATACAACTGTGCCATGAAATATTGTGCACTATTGTATAGAAGCATTTGTAACACCTGCACACCTGCACGTGATGGACAGGTGTTAGAAGCCACAAAATAGTTTTTACAGTCTTTACAGTCATTCTGACACCATGCTAGTTCCCTATGGGAATTGCATATTGTGTATCTTGGGCCTTCTCTCAGTTCAATGAAAAGGGAGTACATATTTATCTGCTCAAAGGAGTGACAGGTAGAAAATTCTGAATCAATAACGGTTAACTTTCATTTATTGTATGAGGGACAAAGTCAGACTTCTTTCATTATCAATCAAAAATGATATGTTTATTTTAGCTTAATATGAAAGAAATTATTTTAAAGATAATTATATTTTTCTCACTATTTGGTGCTCGAATACAGCAGATAGTTTGGTGATGATTAGGGCTGTGAAGATAACTGCAGCATCTCAATCCACCATTGTCATCACTGAATGTTTGTTTTGAGCTTACATAATAAATTTAGTAAAAAATGTGCTACTTTGGCTCTGATACACCCCTCTGTCAGCAGCCACTATGTAGCCTTGCTGAATGTCCCACCCACAATACTTTCTAACTGGTTACATGGCACTAGTAATAGGCTGTCAACACTGAAGGCTGCTGTGCTACACACGGCAAAGACGCAGACTGGAGCTGCTCAGGTGAGCTTGTGGACTCGAAACTTTGTGTCGAACACAAGATAACAGATATTACTGAACCTGCAAAAATGCACCAGTGTTTCCGCTGGCAACCTTTTGCCAATAGTAACAGTAGTTACTGGATGTAACCACAGTTGCAGGAGTACAGCAAACTGCAAGAAAAGGAAGAGCAAGTGAGACTGCGCCTGGAAGCAGGAATACTTTATTAAAATGCAGCACAGTGGTAGACATTTCATAAACCAGACATAACGCGGACCTGCCAATGTATAATCCACCTGCCTGTTCATATGATTATTACACAGTAACATTTATGATGTACACCCACAAAATACTCTGCGCCGGGCTCAAAGTGCCACCGGGGGCACTGTAAAGTCCAATAAACAATCAAGACTGTAATTTTTTGGGTTGGCAGCAGTTAACTGCCAAACCGTGGTGAGACAAAAATATATATATATATATCCATACTGTCCAAGCCTTAGTAATGATTGAGTAAAATTATACTGCAACTTTAAGTTGTGATGTAGATTGTACATAATCTATTATAAACAAAAAGGATGCAGTGTAAAAACATTTACACATTGTGGAGTTCATTCAATTAAATGTGTAACATACAAGATGTCACAATGAATACAGGAGTTATTCACCGAGGTGGGCAAACATGTACAATGGAATAAATTGCTCCATTCAGAATGCAGACTTGAGAAAAACAGCTTAAGTGAAGTGCATAACAAATCTAAAGCATCAAACAGGGTGTGGGAGACAGAGGTGGGGAAAGAGAGAAAGAAAGAGTGGAAAAACAGAGGGAGGGAGACAAACAGGGGCTGCTTTGGGGCCAGTCGCCACAGGGTGTGTGTGTGTGTGTATGTGTGTGTGTGTGTGTGTGTGTGTGTGTGTGTGTGTGTGTGTGTGTCTTGGGAGGGCACAGTGGGGGAGTTTGGGGGCATGGAGGAAGGGATCAGAGCTTTGGGGCCAGCTCCACAGGGAACAGAGAAAGATGGGGAGAGAATGGAGGGAGGGTATGGGGGAAGGGAGACAGAGGGTGAAAGGAAGGGATGTGGTCAGTTTTGAGTTTGAGAACTCAGCAGGGAGGGACAGCAAGGGGGGGGGGGGGTAGAAGGAGGCAGACATTGTGGTGTGTATGGAGAGGAGAGGAGAGGAGAGGAGAGGAGAGGAGAGGAGAGGAGAGGAGACATTAATGGTAGGTATAGCGCTTTGGGTCCCAGTGGGTGAGAGAGGGATGAGAATGAGGGAGGAAAGAAGGAAGTGGACAAAGAATGGAGAAAGAGAGGTAGAAAAGGCAAGAGAGGGGGAGAGAGGGGAGGTGTATCAAATGGAGGGAGGTCGTGCGTTCCACTTGGGAAGAGAGAAAGAAGAAGCAGAGAGGGAGAGACAGAGGGGAAAAAGGAAAAAAGTCCCAGGTGTCAGCAGGAGCGGGGGAGAAAAAAAGAAAAGAAAAGGAAAGGGGGGGTAGAGGTTCTGGGGGTCCTGGTTGTTGGCAGGGGTGCAGGAATCCAAGGGAATGGCCTGTTCCTCATTATCCAGCACCCCCCACACCCATATACACACACATACATGGAAGAGGCCCCATGACAACTCTATCCTGACCCGTCCAAACACACACTGATAGAGACATAAAAACACACACACACAAGACTATATACAGATACACTAACAAGGGTACTGTAAATGAGTCTTCAGGCACACACTGACTACAACTGAGCTTCATTCCCTAAACTGAAACACACATACAGATAAACAAACATAAACACACACATACAAACTCACACCATTTGGGATTAAACATGTCTAAAAAGTCAGTTATGGGGTCGTGGTCCAGAAGATTTTGTTGTGCAATGGAAAAGAACATCAATTAAACATACTTTCGTGTAATGCAAGTAAATTCTTCTGTGGTCACTGTATAGATCTACTTCAATAACCCACTATATAGGGGGCAACCCACATAGCTGTATGGTGGTTTTACAAACCCTGTTTCCAGACCAAAATCTCTTTTTTAATCTCTATGAATACAGACATATCCAAGACACCAGAATCTAGCTGATGTACACTTAAAAACGCACACTTAAACAAACAATAAAGCACAGAATGACCTTTAATATAATCACAAATTGAGTGAGGTTAGTAAAATGAGATTTCAATATCTTGTGTCAACATATCAAGCAGCTTGATGCTCCAAAATTGTTCTGGAGAGACGTCATTAATCGCGGTCCCTCAACTTGTGTGTTTGTTTATCCAGCAGATTAACCAGTAGGCTGCCTCTGACAATGTTGGTGACAAGATGCTCAAATAAACACCCAGAGGAAGAAAATGCCTGTGAACTCCATGAGGTAGATCGTTTGACAAGTTGATCAGAGTGAGAAATGCCTGGCATTTAAAAAGGTGGCGAGGAACAGTGCTGGGTCTGAAAAAAACCAATGAGATCCTGTCACATTTCAGGGAGGGTACCACAGGGTATTTCTGCTGGTGATACTGCAATTAGTCTGTGCAACTATACATGTATTCCAAGAATACAACAGTGAAGTTGTGTTACTCACTGCATTATGACAACTTGAAGGGATTTCTTTTGCAGGATCTTGTTGTGTACTGATTACTTGACATGTTTGCATTATGCAAAAGGCAACTGTCTGTGTTGAGGTCTTGCACATGGTTTAAAGTCTATTCTGTGAGAGGGCTATTAAAGCATGATACATCAAGAGCATGTTATGCAGAAACACTTTTAATAAGCATGCTGACATTTTAGACATCTAGAACATTTTAAGGACCTCATTTTAAAAAAGCACTGGGCTTCATCTCTTCACAAAAGTAGTAACGTTTAAGAGTCAGTTGATGAATTTCAGGCTGAAGCTAACTTATTTTAACTGGCACATAATCTACACTAGGCTTTGTTTTGATCACAATTTACCAGAAATCTAAATTGTGTACTATAATTGCATGCTTTGACAAATAATAAACAACAAACTATTCAATTAGCAAGTATATAAAAAGACACACAAGGAACACTTATATCTAAAGAAATATTTCACATGTAAAATGACTACTTGTATATGAATTACTCAAAGTGTGTTACCTTATATTTGTGGGGAAAAAAAGGTTTTTCTTACATGCTTCCAAGCTGAAGGAAGAATCCAAAAATTGACAAACATTCTTCATTAATTGAAGTAATCAGGGCCTGCATTCAACAGCAAAACTACATCAAAACATACATTTACAAATTTTTACACAACTCATGCACCATAATTCAAGTCTCATGTATCTAGTCGTGTGTTAATACTTCCCAATCACATGCATTTTTGCTCAAACATTACAATTTAAAACACATTAGTACAAACAGTGTCATTCACAAGAGTGCCTGTGCATGCAGGACCAGGATGCGCTACTTGCAGGCGAAGTGTTTTATATTGTAACACCTTAGCAAAAATGCGTGGGTTTGGCAAATACTGAGCATGTGACTGGATAAATGAGACTTGGAATATAGTGCACGAGTTGCGTGAAAGTTTGTAAATTGACGTTTTGATATAGTTTTGCTGCTGTTAAATGTGGACCCTGATTACTTCAATTTATGAAGAATGTTCACCTTTGTGGATTCTTCATTCACTATGGAAACATACAAGAAAGACAGAGGTTTTTTTCATGAATTCACAGTAACTAGGGGTGAGTAACTGATATACAAATGATCATTTTGTGGGTGAAGTGTTCCTTTAAAAAGCTTGTAACAAGCAGAAATTTTTACCTGATAAATTACTTTAATGATTAATCAATTTTCTGTAGTTAATCTTATAAAATATATTTTAAAAAGCCTTTGACAGATAAAACTATTTATATTATAAAGTGGTGGAAAAAAGTTTTCGGACACCCTTAAAATTTTACACAATCTCAAATATTGTCATGAAATATTTGTGGAAAAATCTTTTTTGTGTTTCAAAAGGTGTGGCTGCATTAGACAGACACAAACAAATACAAATGATATTTTTTTTGTTTATTGTTTACAAGAAAAACTAACAAAACTAAATTCTTGACAGTTTCAATATGTCAGTTCTCAACATTGTCGGTATCAAAGTCAACAAATAGCAGAGAATGTGTTCAAAACTGAACAAAAAATAAATAAACCATCACATCATCAAATTAATGTTTAGTAGTCCTGCCATTAGCACGCAATAGAGCTCTAATCCTGGCTGGCATGTTCCCCACGAGCTTTTCACACTGTTGAGGGGTAATCTTGTTCCATTCTTCTTGAATTACTGCTTTGAATTCTTCCAAATTCTTTGGTTTACGCTTTGAAACAGACCTTTTGATAATCCACCACAGATTTTCAATGGGGCTCATGTCCAGGGAATTGAGCTGGCCACTCTAAGACCTGGATACTGTGCTCCTGCAGTCAAGTTCTACTGGCCCTGGATGTGTGGCAAGGGGCATTATCTTGTTGAAACATCCAGTTTTGACCTCGACGGAACAGTGCACGTGCAGAAGGGAGCATGTGGGTTTCGAGAATGGCACAATACTTAGCAGAGTTCAATGTGCCAACACAGACAGTGAGATGACCAACACCAGCAGCACTCAAGCATCCCCAAACCATGATACTGCCTCCACCATGCTTGACAGTGGGTACTGTACATGCTGGAGATAATGCTTCGCCTGGCCTTCTGCGTACCCTCACATTAGCAGGAGGAAGATAAAGCTGGAAACTCTGACCACAGAATCTTCTTCCAATTCCTGGCTGTCCAGTTCTCGTGTGCTTGGGCCCAACGATGCCGGGCTAACCTCTGTCTCTCATTGATCAGGGGCTTCTTGACAGCCTTGTAGGACCTTAAGCCATGATCTAAAAGTCGGCCATGTACAGTGCGGGTGGAACACTGGACACCAGTTTGGTTTGAAAACTGCTGCTGAAGCTCCTGTGATGTCATTTGGCGGTTTTCCCTGCACATGCGGATCAGGATACGGTCATTTCTTGCTGAAGAAACCCTTGGACACCCAGATCATGGTTTGTCTTCCAAGCTGTTGGTTCGTCTGTATTTCTGCAGAGTGTATCCAACTGCTGAAGGACTGCATCTGCACTTACTAGCTATCTGGCGGCAGCTGTACCCTTCCTGGCTGAGAATCTGTATCTCCAGGCATGTTTCCTGCGTTAGGTTCCTTGTTTTGGCCATTTTTGTCTCTGAAGAACTTTCAAATGTGCTGGCTTTATATAGACACAAAGCACGGCAACAAAAATGGTGTTTTAATGGTGTTTAATAGTGTTTTAATAAAAAGCACAACCTTCATTAGTGGATCACTGGTACCAAAATGACCCAATACTCAAAATTTCTTATGTATTTTTATGGAACCAATCAATTTTAAGTTTTTAATGGCTTTTTTTAGAATTTGTTTAGTAATTTGGCTGTGACTGTACTAAAAGAAATTGCACTTTAAGACCTAAGAGTGATTCTTAATGCAATATTTCACAAATCCATTGTATATTATAAATATCACCTAATTTTAAAGAACAGTTCTGTAAAACTGCTTTAAACCAATAAAAAGCATCACTTGTTTCATAACAGCAGTGCATCTAAAGTTTAATTAGCTACAGAGTAACAGGATGTTCTTGTTGGGGATAAAATGCAGTGGGTCCAGTAATGACTGAGACAGTCAGAGTGCAACATCTAAATCTGAAACCTAAACAGTCTGACTGAGGAGATCAAACACATTTTTATTTATTCAAAGATATGTAAATGTATATTTCTATAATCTGACTGTGTAAATATTTGATCAATAAACACACACACACACACTTATACACACAGAAAGAAGCTGCAAACCCTTTGGCTGAAGAATTCTAATGAATGTTTGGAGACAGAAGCAGTTGTCTCTGTCTGCCTTACCCAGCTCGCAAAATCCCACATTGTACTGGACTATAGATTTAGGCTTTTTCTGTCTACGTGCGTGAGCATACACACACGCACGCGCACACACACACACGCACGCACGCACGGATGCACACACACACACACACACACACACACACACACACACACACACACGTACACTCTCAAATACACACACACAAATATTTACTCTCTGTAAGATCTACACACAGGCACACAAGGACAGAGAGAGGAAGAGATGAGAGAGAAAGAAGAGGGAAGTTACATTTTTAATCGAGTGTTTCTTTTCCTCTGAGCAAAGTAGGGCTGAATACAAGGGGGTTAGCTGGTGCCAACACACACACAACACACTTCTTGTGTCCTTTGGCAAATTCTTCTTTTTCACTCTTGCATTAAGTAAGAAAAAAGGGAAGAGAGTCAAAGTAGGAGGAGAGGGAGGGGGAGGAGGAGGGAGGGAGGGAAAGAGGGGGAAAAAAGAAGGGAAGAGAAGAGAGAGGAGAAGAGAGAAAACGTCCCTGCAGAGTCTTTCTCCCTTCCTGGAGCGAGCGAGGGCCCCTGCAGCGCCGCCTGTGTAATTTCCAGTGGCAGTGAATACAGGTATTAATAAAAGCCCCATGGGGAAGAGCACACAATATAACCCTACATTTTCAGGCATTATGAAAGGACGCCCCCAGGGGTCCTCGGGCTCAAATTTCTGAGATGCAGGCATTGTAAAAAGACGCCCCCGGGGGAGGACCCCGCAATAGAAATCTGCTGAATTCAAAGCATTTCCAGAGCCCTGGTGGGAGCCATTACTCCCACTGGAAGAGGAGAGATTTTTTTTCACCCTCTCCTCTCTCCTTCCAACCGCTCTCTCTCTTTTTTACCAAACATGTGTTGCTGACATGTTGACAGATTGCTCAGTGAGGTGTTTAGGTGCATGCACAAGGCACGTCTGCTGAGACACGAGCTCCCTCCCTCCTCTCCCTTCTCTCCCTCTCTCTCTCTTTCTGTCTCTCCCCTCCCTCCTTCCTTTGCCAGTTCCCAAGTTCCATCCCTCCCTCCCTCCAACTGCAAACCTCTCAGCGCGCCCAAAACTGCTCCCATCCATATTTCATAAAGGAGAAACTAGGCTGAAAGAGAGAGAGACAGAGACAGAGAGAGGATGGGAAGAGTTGAGGCAAGAGGGAGAGAGAAAGAGAGAGAGAGAGAGAGGTGTGGGGAAGAGGAGGGAGAGAGAAAGGACGACAGGAAAAAAAAGAGGAAAAAGGGAAGATAAAGAGAGACAAAGCGGGATCAAGGGAGGGGAACGGGAGGAGGAGAGGACAGATAAAGAGAAATAGAGCGATGTAGAGAGTGGGAGAACTCTGCAGTGAAAAATGAACCCTGTGATGAAAAATGACTTCACAACAACCCTTCTCCGTCTCACCCCCTCCCTGCCATCCCTCCCTCTCCCTCACTGCATGTTGCCCCCCACCACCACCCCCTTCTTCTTCTACAGCTCTCCTCTCTCCAACCCCCTCTCCTCTGGTGCCGGGCTCCTGCTCTCTCCCTGGAAAACCTGAGCGGCAGCCAGCTGTGTCTGTGTGTGCGCTGTGCACTTGTATGTATGCCAAGGGCTTAGCACAGGAATCTTCGGGCCACCCCCGGGTACAGAGACACAGAGGGGAAGAAGGAGGGGGGTGGCTAGAAGGAGGGGAGAGGGGCACATGGTGATGAAGAGGGCAAGAGGGAGGGAGAGGGAAAAAGACAAGAGCTGAGAGGATGAAAGCCAATGGGAAAAAAAGAGAGACCATAAAGGAAACAACTAACAGAATGACATTTATTTTGTCAATCAACAACCGCTACCAAACTAGAAACCCACAGATACACAGACACACACACACGCACAAACACACATTCACACACACACAGTCAGTGGCAGGCCAGAGTGCAGGAGGCTGTCTGTAATTTTGTTTCAGATTACACCCCCTCCTACCTCTCCTTCTCTCCCTCTCTTGTAGAAAGTGATCTGTGGTTTTAATAAGAGTCTTGGCCTCACAGGACTCAGCTGCTATCCTGACGACAGACGCAGTGAGGTGTGTGTGGTGTGTGTGCGAGTTTCTCTGTGCTCGAGAGGGTGTTTCTCAGCGTGTGTGTGTGTGTGTGTGTGTGTGTGTCTGTGTCTGTGTGTGTGTGTGTGAGTGACAGCGGGTTGCGACAGACGGTAAGAGCTTAGCAGTGGGGAGATGTCCCACGGGAGGCAAACCAGTCACCCAAGGGCCCCTGCACTAACAGACGCACTCTCCTCCCTGCTCCATGTTTTTCTCCTCTTCCCTTTTCCCATCTTCTCGCTTCCTCTCTGCACATTTTAAGTTTTGCCTCTACTTTCCAGCCCTTCTCCTCCTCCTCACCTGTCTTCATCATCATGTCCCCAGTTACTCCCTTCCACTCCTCTTTTTACCCTCCCTCATTTCCTTCTGCGTCTCCCCCTCCCTGCCAGCTAGACAGGCTCCCCGGTAATCTCTCCTCTCCCCCACTGAGAGAGGAAAGAGAATAGACGAGAGTGCAGCTGTATGTGCTCAATTAACGGGGACCTCACAAATACCTTCGGAAAGTATATGCACAGTATCTGGCTCTATCCCTGCACACACACACGCACCATTTTCCACCCACACCATCTCACCATCTAAAAAGCGACTAGCTGGGTTAATGACTTGCTATTTGTCACTGACAGCGGCAGTTTCCGCCCCCCTGCCTTGACTGACAGCTCCCTCGTTTACTCGGTGCCTACCTTCTCATCACTTCCTCTCCCCCTCAAGTGGTTTTTACTGACATCTTTAACAATCTCTCGCCCTCTCACCCTCTTGTCTCCCTCTCACTTACACCTAGCATGAGTGTGTGGACACTACTGACATGTGCGTGTGTCTGCGGGTGCATGTGTGTGTGCGCCAGGCGGCTTTTCTATATGACAAAACTAATTGGACAGCCGGTGCACAAACACAGGGCCTCCATAGCAGTTTTCAACACCTTGTGTGTGTGTTTAAAGCTCTATACACATCACACTGACCCAACCTTGGGAAGCTGTGGCCAGTAAGATAGCTTTAGGGATTCCCTCATGGGATGTGTTTGTGTGTGATTGTGTGTGTATGTGTTCATGTGGCAGAGCAGGGCCAGAGAATGTTCTCCATTTGATCTGTAGGAGGTTTTTTTCCGCTCCTCCTCTCCTCAGGGAGCCTCTGCTCCACATTCTGACTCCTACTGAGACCCATCGACACTCCCCCGACTCATACTCTCACTCTGTCTCTCTTGCACATACTGTACACACACACAGGATACAGACCCACATGTACTAAAAGTAGTAGAAAGACATCACACATAGATATTATACATACATACACCTAAGAAAGTAAAGTTGCCCAGAGCTTCCAAATCATGTGGAATAAATGAAATGATGAGGCTCTTTTCCAGTGGATACTGCAGTTTACAGTTCTTCTAAAAAATACTGTGATGTAGTATGTATTGACGAAATTCAGCATAAAGGCATAGTATTCTACCATGAGTATTACCACTGACAATATTAATCATTCCTGTGCTAGCTACTTAAAGGAACAGTGTGTAAGATTTTGGGGGAATTAGTGGTGTCAAGTGCTCAAGATTGCAGATTACAACCAGCTGAAACTTTTCCCAGTTAGAATTTCACTGTTCAGGAGGTCTTTATTGGGGAGAGAAATTATCCACAGAGGTTTCTTTCTCTCAGACCTGGTGATCAAAACCAGACAAAACACTGAATAAAGCAGTTTTACGTTACCAATCAGTGTTTCTTCTAAGCAGTTTGGCTCGTTGCAGACAGCCCACTCACCCAGTACCTACTAATGTGTGCTCACCTATCTTCTCTTATAACTTAACGTGTGCTCACTTTATTTCTGATTCAGACATTCAGGAGGTTTTTACCATAACCTGAATTATTTGCAGAGGTCTCCTCCTCTCCAAAAAAAATCAGACCTTGTGATTCAAAGGGGTAAAAACCCTGAATAAAGCAGTTTGTTATTACAAATCAGTGTTTCTCTGATACTGTTTCGCACGTTGGAGACAAACTGGCCTAGCATGCTCTAATGTGTGCTCACCTTTTTTCTCTTATCTTAAAACCCAGACATTCAAGAGGTTTTTACCAAGAGCTGAATTATCCACAGAGGTCTCTGTCTTTCCAGCACACTCATCGCAAAGGGCCTTCTAACTGCACTGGCCAAAGTGAAAACGCAAATGGCCCTATCTAGAGCCAGTGTTTTGTTTGTATATTGTGGATTACTGTAGAAACATGGCAATGCAACATGGCGATCCCTGTAGACGAGGACCTGCTCCCTAGGTAGATTTCAACAGCTGATTCTAAGGCAATAAAACACAGTGATCCTTTTTTTCAGGTGATAACAAACTCAAGAAAACATACTTATTATATTATATTCCATGTCTGCCAGTATAGTCAACTAAATCCTACACACTGAACCTTTAACTACATACAGCAACATGTAATTACAGGGTACACAGAAAAGAACTACTGTGTCAGTTAAATCAGCACACACAAACACACACACACACACACACACACACACACACACACACACACACACACACACACACATACACATACACACACACCGAGTATCTTATCCACAATTTAAAAGCACAGCCGTCACACTGGCTTAAAGCTGCAGTGGAACAGAATAACAATGGTATTGTAATAGAGGCACACAATCTCTATCACACACACACAACCAGCTGAGCAGTCAGGCTCATGCACATTAATGTGGCATTACATTAACCAGATGTGTGGCGTCTGTGGGTATGTGCGTGTTGAAGTGGGTGTATACGCATTTATGTGTCATCGATCTGTGCCACTGTGTGCGTGCGTGTGTGTTTGTCCAATTTCCACTCAAATTAATGGTGCCTCTTTATAGGCCTTCTGCTAGAGTGGCACTGAATTACTTGGTGCTTCACTCTCGCACCTGGGACCCATTCAATGTTATAGCCGCAGCTAGCTGCTAACTTGGGACCCATTTGCTACAACAGTATAGTTAGCATTACAGATACCAGCGCTTTTTCTGCAGAGAATTCGGTGCTAACTAACATGGTTCTTAAGCCAGCACCTGGGACCATGATGTACATGAGATTGCGTAAACAGTGGACAACATGTCGACGGGAAACTGCAAAAGATTGGCACTAAATGTCATGTTGTGGAAATTCTGTACAAGTGCAGCAGGTTGTACTGCATAAACACTTACTTGTGTCACAAAGGACCATTTTCTTCACATGCAACTTGATTTAATTAAATTCCCTGGAACAACTGAATGTTCCGTCTAAAGTTTTGATAAAAACATGTTCATCAAAGTAAATAAAATCCTCAAAGTGCTTATTTGTATTTTTTCACACTGGATATTTACTTAATGGTGCTAAATTACATCATCTGTTACGCCTATATAAAATGAAAATGCTCTGACAAATCTCTTCAAAAAACTGTAGCCAACTGATGTTTTCACCTTATGTTTTTTCTAATTGCCTTGTGTCTTTTTTTATCACCCTCATGTTAAAGCTGAGCTTGAACACAATGTTAAATCCACAAAACTGCAACTCTACATAATATGTTTTAATAATTAAGAAACAGAAATGCTAAAATTACATGTCCTCTACAACAAGCAAGGCTAGTTTCTTAATGTGAATGCGAGTTATGCCTACCATACACTGCACAACTTTGAAAAAGACTTTGAAAATACAAGATTAAATTCTGATGCCTTCTCACATCTAAAGACAATGTGAGTTGTTAGTCACACATTATAAGATCTAGATTTAAGATCTATATCTAGATATAAGAACTAGATTCCTTTTGAGATTATTCCCCAACCTGCTCCAGCTTTGAGAAATCTAAAATATAAGCAATGCCTTACATGTCCGCAAAAACACATAACTCTAGAAACACACAATAAAAAGTGTCAACAACAGTATTCTCGTCAATTCAGCATTAATCTAATTCATAAGGATAACCTGTATTTGCATAGAAACTTTACATTTTGGTTTTTGTGCCTTGACTTGCTACCAGCCTTCGTAGATTAACTGCGCTATTGTAGTTGAAGACTGTAGCAATGAGAAGGGAAAACATTTAAAAAATTAAGATTGTCACTTAAACAAATGCTGGTTGGTGCATCAAATACACGTGACTTAAACACAGACTCTTGTTTATAGGGCTGAGCGATAAAATAACAACAATAATTATGTAGCTATGGATTTCCTTAATAGAGACATAATAAATGTTTGACAAATCCCTGCTATAATTAAACCACCCATTCACCCATAGAAGGGGGCAATAATGCAACTGAAACACCAGCTTCCACCTGCCATTAACCAGAGGAAGAAGATGAAGAAGAGGAAATATTGGTAGTAGAAGAAGAAGAAGACGTGACCGGCCACTAATGCGTCCCGTAACCTTGTGGCCTTACAACAATATTCAACATGTTCATAAAGTTATTTTAAGTATGATTGTTTTGACCACGAAGAACAGCGCAGCTCTACCCCACGACTGAATGTTAGCCACAGTAACCGTATGAGCAAGTTTAAGTGACTGACTAACCAGCTATTTCATTAGATGACTGAATATGACTAAAAGTAACGTGAATAAAACCTTCATGCATTTCCTGGTTCATAAACATGATTTCTGCCCCAGTCATATCAGACAGACCTCCATCTGCAATTAATGACCAAAAGTTACTTCCCAACTGTTTTGTTTGAGAAACAGCTGAAATTAGAAACTATGAGTATAAAACTTGTGCAGAGAGTACTGATTACAACTGAGATTATTGTTTTGTCTATTTGTTCTATATACAATTTCAGCTAAAACACTTACAAAATGTTTTAAACTGTCTATACAAAGAGTTTAACACGCTCCTGACCAGAATTAAGATTTATTTGTCTATTTATTGTTGTATTTATTGACATTATTTTGATTACAATTGTTTTGAATCTACCCCAGATTTGTGAATTGTTCTGCTGTTTGGCAAATGTTGTTGTGATGCACTTTAACTTTCTCTCAGGAGCAAAAATCATCTTGAAACTTGAAAGAAATAATGATTTGACTTTTTTTAGCGCAATAATTATTAATGTCAACTGATTTGAAAATTTTTATTCATGTAACATGTTTAGTCATATTGCCCAGCCCTACTTGTAATAGCCCAACTAGAAACTTACAATAATACTAAACATGTCTGATATTGTCGGAATGCGAAGACCGCAAAAAGACGAATGAAAGCTCGGACTTAATTTTATGACCATCTTAAAACAATCAAGATCACAGGAGCATGCGCCAACTGAGGTAAAACTCTCATGGCTTCATTTCAACACTAGAAATTTATCTGCAACAGTGAAATCGCTTAATAAGTCATGTGGTGTGAGGCTGGCATAAAGTTGCTCAGTTTAGCTGACTCCTGAACTCTGTTGCCACAAATCTGTGTTCACATCAGTACTGGCAAAGTAATGTTTTGTATTGATGACAGACCGAGAATGATTGTGGTTTAGGTTCAACTTCTATATGTATTTTGGTTTTAATAATCACAGCTTGCTACTTGTGGCAAGATGGCCCCCGCCTGTCACCCCCAACCAAGATGGCTGATGTCTGACTTATGTCTCTGCTCAGGGACAAACACATACACCAAACTACAAAATGCATGAACACATTAACTCTCTCATGCAGATCCAGCGTGGCGTGTGTTTATCCCCAATAGGCTGTGTGTTTTTTTGTGTTTGTGTGTGTGTGTGTGTCCCATGCCCTCCTACTAAACTGGATCCCCGGGGTCTCTACCAGAGAACTTAAAAGGATTCTTTAGTCCATGTGTTTTAATTTAGCCTTCTCCTCAATAATAACCAGAAAGCTGTGGTCCCACCACGAACTTCATACACACATACACTCTCCTGCATACACATCAGACATGTACAACCGTATACACAGTAACAAGCACCAACACATAGATGAACATACACAAACCCCTGCATGCAAGTGCACACACATCCCGCCGAGCTGAGGGATTACTCTGCAATCTCAACCACTCGTTCTCCAGGGGAAAACATGTTTTATCATTTCATTTCATTTCTTTCTTCTGCTCCCTCTCACCCTCCCTCCCTCCCTCTGCTTTCTCGCTCAGCAACATGTAGCCCTCCCTAGACTCCTGTGCTGAAATCACAGGCCACATCCTGCGCTCTGACAGCAGCCCTGTGCTTTTGGCGGTGTGATTCTCTGTGTGTGTGTACTGTGTGTGTGTCTGAATGTGACACAGCATGCAGAAGTAAATGACTGTGTGTGTGTCAGGGAGAAAGGGAACAGAAAAAAGGCAAGTTACATTTTAAAAAGCATAAATAGGTTTCCCATTTTGAAAAAAAGTAAGCATTTACATGTATGATAGGTTACATCATGGCTTCCATTGAATAAGCGTAGGATTAAACAGACTCTATAGTAGCTCGGGCTGACAAGGCTATGGTCGAACAATTCTAAAGCTTTATATCTGAAAGCAGGGGCACACCGTGAGGGGAGGCAACCCAGGCAAATGTTTGGGGCCCCTCGAAAAAAAAAAAAAAGGGAAAAGGGGTCCCCCCATGGCCATTTATATTGGCACATTTTGCAAAAACATCTATAAACCTCTTTAAACCTCCCATAATGGCACTAAACAGTGCACCGCCACTGCCCCAAAAACAAACCCTAAGTGGAGTCCCTTTTAGCTACTGTAAGATAGATGAATACCTTTAGTTAGGACAGTCGGTGAGCTGCCTGTAACTGTCATTCATTCAACAGTAGGTGTAACTGTCAGGGCCTCAATGGGCTTCTTTGCCTAGGATCACCGCTGTTTGAGAGAAGAGTAAAACACCCCTATGAATGTATATGTATTGGTACTTTTATATGTTAAAATCAATAAAAGTTCAAGTTATAAAAAAAAAAAAAGAAGAGTAAAACACCCCTACTGAGGCTCAGAGTTCTCTTTTAAGTGCAGTTCTGTAATATTCCCATTGTTTGTGTTAACATCATTTACAAGTTTGAATACTGTGCATTTTAGTTATAATAGACCACCAGGCTTAGCAGTGTCACTGCATCATACTGCATCTCCAAGCATCTCGCTAAGAGTGCATGTGAGACCAAAGTCCAGTGATGCTGTTGGGATTGAGTGTCAAGCCAGCGGGTGAATAAGAGGTTGCTGAGGCAGGGGTCTTACCGTCTACATTACACAGTCTCTGGAAACACTATCTTTACCAGTTTAAACAGAGCCCTCTATCCCCCCTCTCCCTATTTCGTCATCCCCCTATCAAAAGTAAACACACACACTCTCACACGCTAAGAGGCACACTGCCTTGCAGTAGCAAGAAAGTGTGTATGTACGTGTGAATGTGAACGTGTGTGTGAGTGTGTGTGTGTTGGCTTGTTAAGCGAGCGTTTGGATTAATCTGTAGGAACCAGATGCCCCCGCCGCGTTCCTTTCAGCCCCTCCATTAATTACACCAGTACTAATAACGGCTTTTGTGTGTGTGTGTGTGTGTGTGTGTGTGTGTGTGTGTGTGTGTGTGTGTGTGTGTGTGTGTGCGCGCGCGCGCGTGAACGCACAAATCTGTCCCTGTGGGACACATGGGTATAACTGAATCCAATAGCTATAGGTATTGAGAAACAGGGGAGAGTCTGAGTCATCCAGAAACCTATAAGATTGGTAATGTTTGGAGGCCTATCACAACCCTGCAACTTAAAACTGTTTCATCTGTGCCACTCTGGTCTAAAGCCACAGCATCTTGTCACTGAAATACATGCTGCGCAATTATACTCCAAATATAAAATCACTTTCATACCATATTCTAAGTTAAAGTGTGTAGGATTTAGGGGGATATATGGGCAGAAATGGAATTTAATATAAAAGTATGTGATCTGTAGTGTATAATCACCTGAAAGCAAGAGTCAGTGTTTGTTCATTACCTTAAAATGTGCCGTTTAAATCTACATAGGGAGATGTTCTTTGTCAATGGAGATCGTCATGTTGCTACAACCTACCATAGTCTGTGAAAATAATGGACGCAGCTTCTGTGACGTCACCTACTGGTTTGTGGGTACCCATTTTGAAGCCTTTTTTGAGTGGGTCAAAAGGTGAAAACACACAGCAGGCGCAGGGCTAATGGCCTATCTCCAACATGCCGAAAAAGCGCTAGAGAAACACTGATTTGTAAAAAATATATATATATATATATCTTTTCTCAGTGTATTTACCTGTGTAAATCACCAGGTCCATTTGTTTTGGAGAGAAGACCTCTGCGGAAAATTCAACTCCCGGAAAAAAAAAAACCTCCTAAACAATGAACACTGATGGAATTCTAATCAGGAGATGTTTCTGCAGTTGACTGCTATATGCCACTAAATCTCCCTAAATTTCACACACTGTTCCTTTAAGTGGTGGTAAAGTTGTGTAAAGATTATGTAATAACAGTATTGATTTAGTTCTACCTCATTTCTCAATTTGGAGTCAAATAAAGAAGAAAAAAACCTTTTAATTATGGTAGCTGCATGGATGAAAGGACTACTTATTTTTATTTTAAATGCTCATGTTTAGTTTTCTGAAAATCTGCACTGCAGAAACTTCAACATTTGTCCTAAGGTGACGGAAAAACAAATTTGACTGTCAAGAAAATAGTAACTTTAATGTTGTGAACTGCTAGCTACTACAGAGGACACTGTCAGATTAATTTGTCTTTTGGTTTTCTGTGCTTTTCCTCTTCCTTGTGCTTTTGTTTGTCTCTTATCAACTATCTCAATCAAAGTATTAGGGCTTCTATCACTAACTCCTTAGTGATCGAAGCCCTAATGCTTCTCACTACTCCTATCCAATAACACCATGTCCAATGTGAAATACTGGACTCCAAGTGTGTACTATGTACCTAAGACATAATATGTTGGACATGGCTGCTCGGTTTCTGTGGCTTTGTTAGTTATTAGCTTTATCAGTTAGAATGAATACATTCAGTATATCATAACATCCACATGAAAGTCTTACCAGCTGGGCAGTGGTTGGTTCTGTGTTCAGTGAGCTCAGCCAGACAGTCAAAGTCCTGTTGACAGTTGTCACAGGTAAAGATGGACTCATCATCTAGGTCATCGTCATGATCTCTGTCATCGCGTTCATCATGTTCCTCTTGTTCTCCATCCTCAGCGCCAGCACCTTGACCTTCTTTGGGCTCTGCCTCTCTGTCAGATGCCGGGACTTCTGAGGACATACACACAACACATATAACTTAAGCTCAAAAGATGGTTGTTATCAGCTTTACATTTCAAAGATCTCACTGACATATTCATTGCCCTCCGTTGATCGTGCTAAGTGCTATATCATAGGCAACTGGACTTGCTTGCGTTTCATGAAGACATTTCGCCTCTCATCCAAGAAGCTTCTTCAGTTCAACTGAAGAAGCTTCTTGGATGAGAGGTGAAATGTCTTCATGAAACGCAAGCAAGTCTAGTTGCCTATGATATAGCACTTAGCATTACCATGACCTGGATGACTGAGAACCTTCACTGACACCCTCCCTTGATCGATTACATTTTGTTTCAAATTCATTTTTCCACTGTCATGTTGGGTTTGGCTTGTGTTTAGTTGCACAAATGATACTTTCTGGGTCTCTCTACCTGCTATATTTTACCAATGATATGTGCAACTTGACTTAATTATACTAAATGTGTGGAACATCGCTCCGGTGTGACGGAAGTGTGTGTGAACGTGTGTGTCCTGTTAGCAGATGAGCAGAGTATGAGAGGGGACCAGTGGAAGGCTGTGTCGGCCCAATCCTCAGTGCTCCATTGTGTCTCCATTTTCACACCTTATTATCACATTATAAACGCCGAGGATCCAATTGGACTGACACTGAAGACACTGGCTTGAGAGGAGAGGAGAGGAGAGGAGAGGAGAGGAGAGGAGAGGAGAGGAGAGGAGAGGAGAGGAGAGGAGTATCGGAGGAAAGAAAAAAGAGGGGGTAATAGTAAGTCTTTGCAAGGGACGAAAGGAAGGACAAAAACAAAGTCTGGGGTAAAGACAGCTGAGAAGACGAAGAAAAGTATGGCGGGAAAACTGGAATAAGCTGAATGAATTGTGTAGCTATAGATGCAGTAAAGGAAATGATTTTTTTTGCTTTGTTTTTTGCTTTCTTACAGGGCACAACTGCCTCAAATCATTTAGGCACAGACCATAATAGTCCACTAATAAACATAATAGCCCAATCAGAGTAAAAATGCCTCATGTAACCACCTCAACTGGAAGAGACTGGTCCGATTTAAAGGAATTTCAATTGGGCTGAGAGAGGATGGTGTAAACCCTTGATAATTCATTCCATAGGAAAATATTAGTACCTAACAACCAAGTGAACACTTCATCCAATCGTTTCTCTCTGATCATTCATAAATACAATATACATATAGCCTCTGCTACTGCTATGTTCTAATGCGAGTGCTCTTTGATTTTGAAGCAGTAGCCTTATATAACATTGTTGCTACAGGCTGCAATGTGAAGTCGCTGGACATAACAATCATTAATCATTACCAGTAGTAGTCTGCATAAGATATGTTTAGGAAACACTGGTAAATTGTAACATCTGCCGATAGTCTGCATATGAGGTGTTAAGGGGACAGCTGTGATTTGTAGCTACAGAAAATAACCTGGGGTTACACTGAAGTTACTTAAGACTAACTTGGATTAACAGGTGGAACCAGTTATTCTCCTTCTATACTTCATATATTGCATACATTTCATTTTCTCAATAAGGTTGGAGAAAAAAAATGTTACATTTCTGGAAGATTATATTCTTCACAGCAGGCAGAACCACTTTGAGCAAGCACTTTGAGCAAAAGAAAATTACATTTTAATCAAAAGCTTAAGGGCATGTAAATGCACATCTTATCATTTCACGTTATTCAGCCTTAATGTAAACAGTTAAGTTGGAATCTCTAATTAGAATTATTTTAATTAGATTGAGGAAATATTGTCTGTGTAACCACAGCTAGTATAAGTATCTTGACTAATGAGGAGCATTGAGAACAAGGCTAAAAATGCTAAAAAAAAAGTTTGAATATTCTACAACAATAAAGAAAGTTGATGACACAAGATCATGAATCAAAGCCCCAAGAGGTACCATAGAGTTAAATCAACCACTCCATTGACTGAAAAGAGAGTGACCCTCAGAAACACTGGGAAAAAAAAGTTTTGCAAAGGATTAATTGCAGGGCTGTTTCACTGAACTGATTGTGTACAGTATGTGTGTCTAATAAACTGGTAACTCACTAAAGTTAAATCTCTGTTACTAAATTTGAATTGCTGGCCATTACAGAGAATCAATATGCTCCATTACTTTTAATGAAATGAAATAGACTTCCTTTACTGAGAGCAGTTATGGGTCAAAAAAGATTAAGCTCTAACTCAGTTTTGTCCATTAGGAGCTTTCAAGATCATTTTATGTGTGTGAGTGGCAGAAAATATATTTCTCTCTTATGATGTGCTATTCTTGGCACTTCATCGATAGGATTCTGTTTCTGATTTATGATTCTGTTTTTTATTAAAAAGAGTCTGAAACCAAAAACCTGGTGTGTCAGCTCAGCATCAGCATATCCGAGTAATCACAAACCATTCCACTGGTTTTCTGTGTGATCATTTCAGGTCCATTAAACAAAAGTCAAAAGAGTAACAGCAGCTTAGTTAATAAGTTTAAGAGATAAAGTGTATTTGTGAGACAGATTAGGGTGATGTACACAGTCTCCATCTCACTCTGATTTATTATGGGAGAGGTGTGATGGGAGAGAGGGATGGAGGGATGCTGGGAGGTGGGGAACGAGGGATTGAGGTGATGGGGTGGTGGTGGGTTGGGGGGGGGGGCTGCAGGAGAGGAAGACAGTGATAGAGAGATAGAAGGAGGGATAGATGAAGGGATGGTGAAGAAGAGAGGGAGGGTGTTGGCCATCTGTCCAGTGGTGAGAGCACCGTCTGGCCAGGGAGAGAAAGTGGCCCCTTGGCTGACAAAACACACGCACATACACGTGCACGCTCACATATACACACCACATGTATGCAGAGACTGTGCACAACACTCACACAAACACACACAGGTATGCATGCACATGCAAACGCACACAGACCAGAGGCCCACTCACTGGTTAGGTAAAATAAGCTCACACAAACATACGTGTATGTGCATGCTGAAATGTAAAAATGCAGTTGTGTTGTATGAGTGACAACAGTTCAACCAGATCGCATATAGGTGATCAGCATGTTGCTCTACCAACTTAACCAAGTAACTTCAAAGCACAGGAGAAGATTGTGTGCCGCAGTTGCTTCACTTGAACAAACACACAGTGGTCTTTGGTATATGACCTTATGCAGGACAACATAGCACCACCACTTTTCATGCTTGTTCATAATATGATACACATCAGCTGACAACTGATTGAATGAGTACTCGAGTTGGGTACCACACTCAATACTTGTAAGGGTACCGACTCACGATAAATCCACAGTGCCGAATGCTGGTACCTGACAGTGCATCTGGGTAAACTCACCGGGTTTAGGCAAGAGGCTGAAGTGTCACAAAGCACCCCAAAGCCTGGAAGCCAACCACAGAGCTCCACAGCAGCTCCACTGACCGCTCCACCAGCTTCCCAGTGAGCTGAAACTATCAGTGCAGCACCAGTCTCCTGCAACAGCTTTGGTGTCTGGTCTATATTTTTTCCTATATTATGTTAGTAATAGCCTAGTGCCACTGCTAGATAAGGACACACACAAGCAGACAGACAGATAGACAGACAGACAATTATCTATAAAGCCCCTTTTACACTGCCAGATTTTCTGCAAATGTTGGGCCGTTTTGCCGGCAAGCTGCGAGCGTTTAGACACACAGAGCCGGATTGGCGAGTTGATCCGAGGTGCCCAATTTTCCATCTCGTAGGGTCGTCATATTGGCGGAACGGTTTTGGTCTAAACAGAGCGAGGCGGCTCTCTGCCTCGGGAGGGTCTGTTGATGACTTGTGGGAGGGGCTGTTGATGACGCTGCACATTCGACCCACTGGCATGGACTTCAAACCCGGAAAAAGCTGATAGCAGGAATGAGTATCTAGCAGCGCTAAGGAGACACAAAGCAGATGAGCAACTGGGGAGATAAAGAATTGCGCGCCCTCCTTGCGCTCACTAACGAGAAGGCCATTAACCGTCAGATGACGGGAACCGTGAAGGACGGGCCGATGTATGAGAGAATCGCCGAAGGACTGACCAGCCGCGGCTTTCCTCAGTACATTACTGTTTACATCACACGCTGAGCTACACATTTTGTTACTTGCTCATGCCCCCCATTGCCCCGAAAAAGGCACATTCTGTATAAACAAAAGTAGGCAGGGGGCATTTTGCCGCACTCCCCGATTTTGTTTTTATACTGCCAATGCAGTAAAGAATGCAGGAAAGAAGACGGAATGGGCTTTCCTGCAAATTTGCACAATTCCTATGTAAAAAGGGCTTAAGTCTAACCAGAGAAGAGCAGAGGAGCAGAATTACTTTGTAGGCAAGTATATCACTCCTGCAGCTTGTTCAAACCCTAATGAGAAAAGTCCAATCTATTATCTCAACTCAGTGACAAAGATCAAGGCCAAGACCAGCATTTTTGGTCAAATAATTAGATCTACCCTAGTTTATTTTTCCACATTTGATTTAAAATGTTGTATTACATGTTCTTATTCCTCAGTTTTAGGAGTGAACAGAAAATTTCTGATACTCATCCCCCACTTTTCCTGTCATTCTCATCTCAGTTATGGCAACAGTACAGACTTCGATTATTTGTAATGCCTTTTGGTTAGAACTACTTGGAAGTGTAGTTGTGCTGCAATACACAATGCAAAAATGAGTATAAATTACTTCAACAGTGTTGTAACATCAAATTTACACAATAAAAAGTATTCATGAAGTATTCATGTTTACATTTATTCTTAGTCTTAATGGCATCTAGTGATGAGGATTGCAGACTGCAACCACCTGAAACATCCCCCATGTGCTAAGCATGCAGTGCCAGTCTCCTGGTTAGAATTCTTTCAGTAGTCATTCTTCCAAAGGTTTTTACCAGGAGCTGACTTATCAGCAGTGTTCTCCTCTCTAAAACAAACCAACCCAGTGATTTAAACCAGTAAAAACACTAATTAATGCAGTTTCATGTAAAAACAGATCTCTGTTTTCTGACGCTGCTCATCGCAGATGAGCTGGTTACTATGGAGGCAAACACCAAAAAGGTGAAAATGCAAATGGCCATATCTAGAGCAAGTGTTTAATTTGTCCATTCTGGGCTACTGTAGAAACATGGCAATATGGCAATCTCCGTAAACGAGGACCCACTTCCCATGTAAGGCGAAGAAAACACA
This sequence comes from Cephalopholis sonnerati, assembly GCA_019142605.1. NCBI lineage: Eukaryota > Metazoa > Chordata > Actinopteri > Perciformes > Serranidae > Cephalopholis > Cephalopholis sonnerati. The sequence goes on along the minus strand of JAGQAX010000005.1, from coordinate 5,419,941 downwards.
ACAATTCTTATTTTCAGGTCATTATACACTAAAGAAAACATGTTGCTATATTATAAATCCATTACACTGGGCCTTTAAAATATTGTCCTTTTACTGATGAGAAAATTCTGCTCTTTTCTAAAGGAACTTTGTATAAAATGTTAACATCTTATGATAATGCAAATCTCTTATTTTTAGGACAAAAAGACTCCATAAAGTATGGATTGGTACCAAAACAAATGCTCCCTTCAAATTGGTACGTGTTTTCTCAGTACAGCATCTCCTTCATGCCTTTCAAAGAACACACATACACACACGCGCGCGCGCGCGCACACACACGCACTCTCCCCAGGGTGCCCTGATGCCAGAGGTGAGGGCAGTGCCAATTCCAGTGCATGCCAACACAACCTGCTGTCATAGCAACAGAGGGAGGAGCCAGATGAAACCTCTCCATCTTGCACCCCTCCGTCCTCATCTCTCCCCCCTTTCTCTTTGAGAGCTTGTTTTTTTCTTGTATACTCATCCTTTTATTTGGTCTTCAGGCCTCAGTCACAGTGCAGTGGGATAAAGAGAGAGTGAGATGGGTGTCAGAAGAGAGGAAGATAAAGAGACGAGAGAGGCAAACACAGTTGGTGGTGTTTCTATTTGCACATGGGTCTCTACACACGGACGGGATAATTATGTGTCTTCTTATGGATCTCACAGAGAAGTAGATGGGGGGCCTAAAAAGAGTAACTGTCACTGTAAGATCCTAATAGATACTGTAGCTGTTATGATCATTACCACTCTGAAACAGTTGCAAAAGACCTGCTGGGTAGGCCACAGTGTGCATGTGTGTTGTGTTTTTAGCATCATGTCATGCCATGACGCTAAGTTTTTCAGTACAAAGGCAGCCTAAAATAGTACATTCTCAATGAGTCACTACCAAAAGCACAGGTGCACACACTGGGTTGGCTAAATCTGACAACAAATCTGTCCCTCTCCATTTGCCCTTCCATCCACACTAAGCCATTATTTTTTACATCCAAGACTGAGCTCTGTGAAAACATTCCTCAGAGTGACTAAATGTGAAAACAACTGTGTCATGTTGTGGACAGGGGGAAGGAAGCTCGTCCAAAAGGAAGACACTCAAACACAGTTTAGCCCTTGTTGGCAGAAATGTTAAGAAGCCCACTTGCTGTTGTCTCAGTCTGTTATCTCTCATTTTATAAGTTAAAGCAAAGCACAATACAGCTGTTTTCATTAACCTGGATTTATGATTATGTTGTCAGGGATCTTTGCAAGCACAGAATAGTGATTTCAGTGATTTCGTTCAGTGTAGCAGCACACAAATTATTGTTCATTTATGATCCACAACCTAATCAAGTTTATACTCATTTTGCTGTTTGACAACAGAAACAAATATGTTCATAAGGGTTTCTCCAGTGTGTACAGAAAGGTTTTTAAAACCACCTTAGACTGCTAATGTGGATTCATATGTGAAACTATATTCATTTGAACCAAACCATCACAATCCAGGGGTCACGGTCCAGTACATGCAGTCTCATGGAGAACACATAGCATGTACGGTGTGTAGATTGATGCACATGATGTGAAAGTTCAAAAGCAAGTTCCACTCAGAAACTTGCTGAGGTTAATATAACAAGCAAGCATAAATGAAACACCAGAGCTGGGCAACTCGCCTGCATGTTCCCAGTCAGCCAAAAGTAACAAAGAGTTGTGTATGAGACAATGACGTTGTATAGCTGTTGCTCCACCATTGTAGAGTATGTGAATGGAAACATATCCAACATGCTAACAAACAGGACTGATGAATGTTCAGGTGCTTTGAATGTTTACGGGGTGTTTTCATATCAGGTACAATTGATTCACACCCTTCCCCCAGTACACCCCCTACCCCCCTTTCTACTCCAATGCTGCTCAGCTTTCACACAGCCTTCACAGCGAGGAGAAGTTCTGCCCCTGGCCGAAGGAGGAGCTGCTGCTGTCAGGTGCGGAGCTCTCCACCTTCCTCCAGAGTTCCAAGTGCCGTCTGATACAGAGGCATTAAAATTTAACTGAGATACTTTAAATAGCAGTCCACCTCCATGTTTTGGTAGAGTTGGTGTTCAGACCTGATGTGTACCATACAATACACATGAACTATACGCATACCACAAAGTGGAATTTGGGGTCAAGTGTACTTGGATGCGAGCACGGGCCCCTGATGTAAAAACCCCATAAATATAGCAATGATGGACCTCTTTACAACACTCCTCATAATGCACAAGTTTTATTTTGTATTATTCTATGTATTCTGTATTTTCAATTTCATATCATAAGAGATGATTTTCAGTTTTATAGCCCTGTGACCTGTTGCCTTTTGGGAAAGTATTTGTTCAGTGTCTGTACAGTGTAAGACAGTAGTGTTGAAATGTTTCTTATCTTTATAATGAAAATAGTTCACCAAAATTGCCAGTAGGCAAAATTCTCCTTCAGTCCCCAGCAAGAGGATTTTGTCTGGCTTTGACACTTACATACTGTCTGTTCAAAATACATTTAAAAAAAAACATATCTTCATGCATTTGTTATTTTTTGGCTGTACTGAACTCACAGTGAACTGTGGCTTCTTAACTGGGGTATGAACTAAACTGTGACTTTTGTGTACCTCTACGAACCTACTGGACATAGCTTTATAAATTCATCTGTCTTGTTCATCTTTCTTGTGTTTTTCACAAAACTCCCTCACATCTCCTTTCTCCTTTTCTACAACACCCAACCCCCACCCCAACCACACCAGAAAGAAGCAGCAGGCCTACTTAATGAAAGCAGGCAACTCCCATGGGTGCTTAGGGTGCGGAGGGGTGTGCGTGTGTGTGTGTTGGGGTATTGATTGAATAGTACGACAGTGGTCCCTGGCAAATAGCATGTGTGCACCATCCGTTCGCAGTCTTTCTTTCACACAGAAACACACACAGACACACACGCATCAGCAGCATATAGCTATAGTCACTCATAGACATACGAACACACACACATGCACACATGCTCTACAGAGAACCATTATCTCTGAGTCACAGACTGTCCCTATGCCAGGAATAACTGCACATTCTCTCTCTCTCTCACTCACACACACACAAACAAACACAAACCCTCCAATCCCAAGCCCAAACACCCTGTTATATTCTTACGTCATCCAGAAACACACAATAAGTCAAAAACACAGCTGGCAGTTCAACGACAGAAAATACAAAAATATACAAATTTCTGTACTAATCATTTTCACTTAAAAGAGGAGGACGGGTTTATTACAAGCCCTTGAGTCACAGAGCCCTACTGATTTTTACTCTAGCCATGTAATGAGGGACTGAATCACACCTAGGATGCAGAGTGAATGCAATTAAAGGAAATTAACTAGCTGGTAGAAAAGAAAACCAGCAGTATTCTGGGTCCCGAAGACTAGGATTGAAAACCATTGTTTGGGTCTGCAGGAAAAAAGGGTATATATCTGCACCAAAATAAAACTTAATTGAGTCTCCTTGGCATTGCCACCTCCTTGTGAACAACATTATACAGATGTGTTAAAATGTCGATATGGCATCATAACCAGGACTATAGTGCCTGGATAAGGGTACTGGTCACATGATAAAAGAGCAATGTAGCAGAGAGGACCACTTCCTATCATGCATCCACAGCTATTACCACAACATAAATAACCAAATCCACTTAATGACAGCATCACTTCAACATTTCATCCTTCATCTATCAAACTTGGCCCCTCCTCCCCGTGTACTGCTTGTATACGGCAAGCTACTGTACTATTGTAGGAACATTATATTTTGAGGTAATGGTAAAGCAAATACTTCAGCAAGCAACCTAAGCTATCTGCAAACACCTACCTGTCCAACAGAAAACAGGCCAACTCTGAATTCCTTCGGTGCTCATCGGCGAAAGTAAAGGCAAATCCCAAGTTTCACTCTCTTTTCAGAAAAAGTTTAGTTCATTTGGCATTTTGCCTTACTATATTTGCGGGGTTTGTTCAGTGTTGTTTCTACAATTCTCATAGTGTAGCTTCCTCTCAGATGTGTGCTGCTGCTACCTGATTGCTTTTTTAAAAAGTCCTGACCTCACCTGCGCGCTGTCTTGCTGGGAGCTACACCCCCATAAATGCTGCTACACCCCCACAGCAAAATATGAAGAAAATAAGAAAATAAAGGCAGAGGGCAGAGCCTCTGCAGATAAATTCACTGCCACACACTTCTAGTGAGCCATACGTGACGATTGAGGGGGACTGTGAGAGTCATCTACATCGTTGTTTGGGAAAATCCTGCATAGCATACCTTTAAAACATACAGCAACAGCACCATAATTGTATCGTTCCTTACTATATTGATCTATGAAGGTCTGGGGCTGTATTCATGCGCAATGAACTGAACCTGATGGCATTCCAGAGAAAGTCATGCTACTAAGGCCTATTTTTAAGATGATTTCCATATGCAGGTATCTGTGTATGACAGCAAGCAACATCAGGCAAGGATGTGGAGGAAAGATGTTTTTACACCGTGCGTCTCCAGAGGAACAGTAATAAGCCATATTCTTGGCTGTACCCACCAGCCTCAGTAACCTGAGGACAATGGGCTGTTTATTAACAGATAAAAATATAAATATATAAATGGATACCTCAGAAATAATGAGGTCACTTTGCATATCTGCAGGAAAGATATATGCAGGTGGTGTGTCTGTGTGTGTGTGTGTGTGTGTGTGTGTGTGTGTGTGTGTGTGTGTGTGTGTGTGTGCAGTGTATTGGTGGATCTGCGTGTGTGTGTGCACCCTGGGTAATTAGATAAAGAGAAGTGAATTAGCAGAGTCCACAGTGCAGAATGATGTTACACAGCCTAACCACGCCTAGCTGAGACCCACTAATCACCACTCGTTAGGCTCACAGAAGAGTCTGTGTGGATGTTTGTGTGTGTTTGCAGCATGGGTGTGTTTGCTAGTTGTGTGTCTTTCTCATTACCCATGTTAAAATGAGTTCATTGAGGTAATTAGGGAGCTAAATGATAATAAGCCCTAAACAGACTGAATGGGAGAGAGAAAGACAGACAGAATAAGGCAGAGGTTTTGCCCCTTTCTCCCCTAATAAAGGGGATATGTACTGAACAGAGAACCTCCAACACTGGATCCATGTATACTTCATATGGATACACTCCATCCCACAGTATGACTTTGGTTTCATGGTAGAGTTGTGAGCAGTTGCCAAGATACACTAGTGGAGACACAAACTAGAACACCAAAAATCAAACGCACAGTCAGCATGACCAATGTACATCTCTATATATCCTGTGGGAAGAAAACTAGGGAACTAATGAACACTGGGAAATGTTCCTGAACTGCCCCTGGGTGATAGAAGTGCACTGAAAGAGAGTGCCAAAGCTAGAGAGAGACTTAAAGGGGAATAAAACATACTGTAATACTGCAAAGGTAAGGTAGTTATTCAAGTGTTAGATTTGGCAGCCAGGAGCTGGTACTGTGGCCTGTCTGGGAAACACTCCGCAGCTCAGAGAGATGTATATCTGTCGGCCAAGCATACATAAAACACACGCACGCACACACACATATGTCTGTGTAAGCCTAAAACAGGCATCAAAAGGTGGAGAAAAAGTGTGTGTGCAGCTTCCAGCAGTATGTTTAGAAACCAAACAGTCCTGACACAAGGCTTTCATTCTGCTCCACATCGCACTCCACACTGGACCAGGTTTCACAAGCACCTGGCTGGGCACCACTACCTTCAGCAGGGCTATGAACGAGCCATGAGGTTAAAGTCAGACCTGCATCAAATGGCTTACCTTGTCAAGACCTTTTAGTCAGGACAATTCAGGGCAAGTCATATGAGTATTATTCCTCTTCACTTTATTTTATTCTAAATAAACTACTTCCTACGGTATTGCTGGGCCATACATTGAATTTATTCAGTTTTTTTGTTTTTGTGCAATGTGTATAATTTCTACACTGAAAATTGAGCCATAGATGTGCACAACAAAGTTACTTTTGGTCAAAAATTAACATACAGGACAGTTGGCCACATACACTGTCTTAAGTCACGACAGTCCTATCATCTGTGAAGTGAACAGTTACTCTTTAAGCACATGCAACACAGTTACGGGCTGCTGTGACTCCAAGTGGCTAGCTACCTCTGGCTATCTTGTAATGGCGCATCTACGAGAGGGCCGAGTGAAAAAGACTCTGCACTAGAGCTTTAATTCTCTGCCCAAACTTAATTGGGCCAAACACAACCCGCCAGGTTTGAGCCAGGATAGGCAGTAGTTTCCTGAATTGCCTCGGGAATGAATCGGATCCGGTTGGCTCCAATTTTCCATTTTGTTTTTTTGTTTTGTTTTTTGTCCGTTTTGTTTTTTTAAATGCAGACCATATAGTTTGTGTAATATCATAAATATGTATGAGCTGTGTTGGCATTATCCTATCCCGACTCTTGCCTCCCAGTAATGAGAAGAAATGTTATCTCTAGTTAATTTAAATGGCATATGACTGTTTCACAAATATGTGTTATTGCACTGAAAAGAATTATATACACTCTATACCAGTGGCCCTCAAATGGCGGCCTGCAGTCCGCATCCAGCCCGCGAGCTGCCTATTTGCAGACCGCGAGCCAAACATGTGACTCCTTCACTGTGTGCGTTTTGGTTTGGTCAGCATGTGTAAATGGGCATTCATCTCCATGCCAACAATTCGCTGATAGGCTGTTAGCGAGAATGGCACTTTTTTACTTTCGCTTTTGAAGTGGTACGCTTATCGATACTTTGCCAGCAGCAGGAGCCTAGATTGAGTGAAAATGACATGTTCCAAGTTCGAAAAGAAAAGAAAGGTGGACAGTGAAAATTGGCAATTCAAAGATGAATGGACTAAACAATTTGCATTAATTCTCCCTCCAACCAGCACAAGCCCAATGTGCCTTATATGCCAAGAGACCGTAGCTATGGTGAAGATTTCCATTTTGAAATGGCATAATGAGACCAAACATATGAATTTTGAAGAGACCTTTCCTCAAAATTCAGAAGCAAGAACAACAAAAATCAATGTACTAAAATCTAAAAAGAAAAGGTTTCTTTAACCCCCGTCCTGATATATTTGTTTTGGATTCTTTGCAGGAGTTTTGTTTTGTTTAGTTTTATTTGAGTATTTATTTGAATTTATGTCAAAATGTAAATGGCTTTTCTTTTTATCATTTTATTTTAGTATGTATTTTATTTGTTGTTCTGTAAAAGAAAAAAAAAAAAAAAAAAGGACATTTTGTTGTTTGTTGAAAAATGTCACGTGGACGTCCACGTTGCCCCCGCCCCCGGACCTCTGACTCATTGAAAACTGTCTTTGTGGACCTTTAAGATTTGTATTTGAGTACCCCTGCTCTATACTATAAACTGTTGTCGTGGTTCAAGCTCAGATCAGGCATGAACAGAAACTATGTGGGTTCATGTAGGGTCAGTTTAAATTTTTTCATAGCTCTACTCAGCACTAGGGCTGCAAGATACGCAAAAAAAATCATATTTTGATTATTTTAACAGATATTGCAAATGCAATATGAGTTGAAATTTTAATGTAAATGGCCATTTTTGCCTTTCATTTTCACTGAAAAAAAAAAGATAGTGATATGACTTTGCTGGTTACTGCACCAAATAAGCACACTCCCTTACATCTGGAATTTGACTTGTAGGACAAGGCATCTCTGCAGCACCATAGTGATTAACATATGGTATGGGTTAGTTCCTGCAATATTGATATTGCACTTGGCCATATCTTGGTCATGATTATGTGTCAATTAAATGTGCAGCCAGACTTTGCACACAAATCTGCTCTTACAATTTGTTTTTGTTGATGTATTGTTGAATATTATCTGGTTATGACAGGGATTGATGGAACAGCAGATTCTACTTCATTCAATCTGTCCCCATCAAATTTAGCTGAAAACACCCTTAATTTAAACACAATATTACTGTCAGGTGAGACTGCTGGTGAAACATCAACTGACAGCACAATAACCCACCTATCTGAGCTCAAAATGTTGAGAGGCGGGCAGATACAAAGAATGGTGGACACATTTGGCACAGAATGCGCACTCAAATGCACACTGACACACACGGGCTGAACAGGTGCAGCTGGACACAACAACACAGGCCTGCTCTCTTGTCTCTCAAGAGAATGACTCCCCCACCCTTCCCTCACCCTCTGCCTCGCTCTGTTTGAGAGTGTGTGTGTGTGTGTGTGTGTGGGTGTATGTTAGGTGGCTATATAAAGAGGCCATCTCTCCTCACCTCCTCCCCTTGTCCACCCACCTCCTGTTCTTCCCCCCACCATAGCCTGTGTGTGTGTGTGTGTGTGTGTGTGTGTGTGTGTGTGTGTGTGTGTGTGTGTGTGCGTGTGCGTGCGTGCGTGCGTGTGTGTGTGTTTTTACAATACAAGGCCTCTCCTCCCGGGAGGTGATCTGCTGAGCCACAGAGTACCCGTCTCACACAAACACAGACACACACTCACACATGTATGTGCACACACCTACACACACCGACCCCTGGGACGTGCTGCGGCAAGGGAGAGCAGCACCCAACACCAATGTCTGGAAACAGGATGATGAAAGAGCCACTCACGTCATGGAAGGTAGCAGAAAATACACACTCACACACATACAAACACACACACAAACACTATAGATACAAAAACACAGCTTAAAATTAGCCACACACACAATGTACAGGCTAACGCATATCGGCAGAACAGCATACTCACAAATCAGTTAAAAGCTGCTCACTTATTTGGATTTTTGGTGGACTGACACACACCAAGAAAAATTACACAGACACATGCACAAAGGGCTTAAATGCTGCAATACAGACAAAAACACAGATGCACTGTGCACTGTCACAAGCAGGCAATAATAGTTCACACACATATACACACACACACACACACACACAGGAACTGTTTTCCTGTGGTAGCCTTGGGGAAATTAAAACTACATTATGGACCTCCAGAGGGTAGCGGTGAGAGAGGGATAGAGGAAGAGGAAAAGAGAGAGAGGAAGCAAGAGAGAGGAGGGAGAAGGGCCAGTGTCCTGTTTTTCTCAGCTCTGGTCATCAAGACATAACAGTGAACCTGGAGAACAGTGATATTGCCTGTAATCTCCCTCCATTCTCTCACCTACTCATTTGTAACATGTTCCTTTTACTTTTTCTCATAAACATTTACCTCACTGCCTGACATTCCTCTCACTCTCTATCCTTATGGATGGGTGACAGATAGCCTAGATAGACTTGTGTAAATCCAATCTCAAATCTAACTATCTTGACCTTAAGATTGGACTAGTTTTTTGCCATTTTGCCTTTTGAACTAAAAACAAGCACAAATGAGCACAAATGCACCTCTTCCCACTGAGTCTTTCTTATAAGACTGCATGCAACAAGGCTATTTTAATTTTGTTGTGTTCTGCTGCCTTTGTCTTATATCTCGGGCTTGTTTAGCTATGTGACCAACGTTTGTGGTACCTGTGTTAGAGCTGGGATATATCAATATCATGATATGAGACTAGATATTGTCTTAGATTGTGGATATCGTAATATCGTAAGTGTTGTCCTTTCCAGGTTTTAAAGGAGGCATTGTACAGTAGTGTAATTTTTTTGAATTTATCAGACTGTTGTAGCTGCACTATTATGGCAGCCTTAGGGCTGGGCGATATGGCCTAAAAAAACAAAAATCTCTGATTTTTTCACAACAAATCCGATTCACAATTTAAATCAACAAGTTTTGCTATTCTGTATATTTCCCCTATTGACGTTGATAAAGTAAAGTGCAAACATAACTTTCAGTTACCTTAACATGTTTTGCATAATAAAAAGGTGCCTGTGGTATACAAAAACTATTTGGTCACTATTTTGATTCCCTGAATCATGTAAACAAAATTAAACATCTGCATTCACTGCATAATCAACAGCATCAAATAGTAGCCTTCCATTGTAAACAGTGAAATTGTAACTTTTCAGTAAGCTTTTCTAGTTTCAAACTGACAGTGACACAATGCAAAACATAAAATGTATGTGACCCTGTTTTGATTGGGCACCATATCTCTTGCAACATACATCGCGGCTGCATCCATGATCGCTTTCCACTGGGCCCCCTTCTTATCATGCGGGATACAGTTTGTAAATGTTTCCAAGACGGTAGGTTGTTTTTTGGCGGCGGTGCTCATTTCGTAGAGAGCAACACCACTCCACTCGGCAGCATGCCTCTGTTTGAGGTGCTGCAGTAAATTTGTACTACTGCTACCTTTGGTTGCGACAGCCTTCAGACACACTTTGCAGTGGGGTGCTGTTTGTTCTGTGTCTGACGCCACAAAACCAAACTAATTCCTAATAATTGAAGACACACTCGCTGCCATGTTGTTTGTGTATCAAGTGCGCGCGCGCGGGGGGGCACTCTGAACTACGGGAGCCCAGCGGGGAGCGTCGGAGGCGGATGTTAAAGAGAAACTCGATTTTCATTAAAACATATCGACCTAAACTACAAATTCGAATTAATCGATAAAATCGATTTATCACCCAGCCCTAGGCAGCCTATATCCATCCAACCCTTCACGAAAAAGAAATTGGCACTGTCAAAAATGAACAATCTTTGACTTCAATACAAACGGGATAACTTGAGTTAAACATCTAAGTCAAAGTATTAGACACCTAAATAAATAAGTAAATCTGGATCACTGAATATCAAACTCTAAGTAATAAATACCAACATAAAAATAGAAATTTGGAACTGAACATGATACTCAGAGTAATTATTGAATAAATCTGAAACTTAACATCAAACCAATTGTTAAAAAATATAGGTAGAAGATATTTTTATTTTTTGAGCTTTTATTTCACTCAAAGTCAACCTGTGATTCTCAGGTAAACAATGACATTACCTTGACTTTGTGTATGGAGCCTCCATACAAAGCAGTGATCACAGATGGGCAGTATTTCTGTTACTTGTATTTGAAACAAATTTTTAAATTACTTTAGGACATTTTGGAACTGGTATTTGCCAAGAATAATATATATATATATATATATATATATATATATATATATACACATATACATACATATATATATTTATTTTATTTATTTATTTATTTTTTTTTTTTCAGACGTAATTTGTAAGAAGATATGTAAGAGTGGAGTAATTTAGCAATTTTTAATTTCAACCATAACTTTAATTTATCAATTTTTCAAAATATTTTTATCATGAGCCAAAACTTTATGTAAATACATCTAAAAATAAAGAACAATACACTCAGACACACTCACACAACAGCAGGAACCCACTTTCTCTGGAGCTGTACCCGTTGACTTTTAACACAACCTTTACCTCTTCATCTCCAGTCGATAATGACTAGTGGAGGCCGAACAGACACTGACCACTATCGGAGCCAAGTTCCACCAATAAAATGTTCATAAAATGTACTATTTATGCTAATTAAATGGTCAAACTGATACATCTGTCGACCTATGCCACTTCATCATTACCCTAATTTTAATGGGGATTATTTATAAAAACACTGATTGTGTACATATCTTGTGAAAGCGCCAACAGTGAACTGTTGACAATATCTTCACAATGTCAATATCAAGGTATTTGCTCAAAAATATAGTAATATTTGATTTTCTCCCTATAACCCAGCCCTATACTGAATGTTGTTTTAAAGATAATTCTGCGATCTTTTTTTTCTATAAAGTTCTATAGAAGGGTATTTTATTTCATGTTTTATCACTTTATATTATTCTAAAATTAAACAATTAAGGTTCTGGAGAACATGCTAGGCAAACTATCGAACCTCTGACCCTTGCAATGACATACAGTAAGGTAGTATAACACTGTGGTGCATCTTTCTTATTGAACTAACAACCATACAGCTCATAAAATGTATTTTCACCTGTAGCTGGATTTGAACAAAGAATCTAGGTTGTTACACAAGAGGAAATACCTCTTCGCTGACATTTTTCAAAATGGTAAATACTCCCACAAGAATACTGGAGAACAAGTGCACACGGACGGACACACACACACACACACACACACACACACACACACACACACACACACACACAGGAGTGTGGTGCTGAACATAAAGTATGTGAAATGTGAAAATGCAATTTTTTGTAGTATGTTTAGAAGTGAAGTGACAAAGCATTCACATTTGTTATGTTCTATTTTTGTTGCTGTTTGTATTTGAAATTGCATTAATGTAAACTGATTTGATCCAACTATGTTCTAACACACACACACAAACTTTCTGTCATCTGATAGGTGGAGGCAACTTTCTGGCTAGCCAGTCACGTCTGTGTCCCCACATACCCATAAACACGAACACACATGCGCATACACTCACATTCACAGTGCTTAAGCTGAGAATAACAATAATGCAGTAAGGTCTCAGTTTCTCAGTTTCAGCTTGGGGACCTGACAAACCTTTTCCATGATGACTCACTGGCTCTTTTTGTATGTGACTCTGTGTGTATGTTGTCCAAGAGAAACAGTAAGTGTGTGTGTGTGTGTGTGTGCATGTGTGCGTGTGTGTGTGTGTGTGTGTGTGTGTGTGTATGTGTGTGTGTGTGTGTGTGTGTGTGTGTGTGTGTGTGTGTGTGTGTGTGTGTGTGTGTAGTCTATAGTAGACTGTCAGACAAACATTGAGAAAAACAAGACTCTAGAGATAGACAGGAAGATTTCAACATAGACATTCACTAAACACACATAAGCATACACATACACAAACACAAACACACACACACACACACACACACACACACACACACGCATACACACACACACACACACACACACACACATACACAAATGACTCTTAAAAACAGGGCAACTCTGCTGTTACCTGCCATTCCCAACTCCCTCTCTCATTTCCTTTCTCTATCCTTGGCAACTTTGCTCTTTTTCTTCTCCCAGCACACTGGGGGAGCTAGGGAATGAGGAAACAAGGGAGGAAGGGGACAAGTTGTTTTTCTGTCCCACTAAGGGCTGGTGTGAGCAGAGTGAAAGAGAGACAGAGGGTGTTGGGGTACCTTCGACCTCAGAGGGCTCCTCTCTGGGGCAGACAGGCCAGGGAAGAGGGAGGAAGAGGAGGAAAGGAAAGGAGGAGATGTAGGAAGGGGGGAGAATAGGTTGGCTCGATGCTATTCCCTTTGAGTCACCCTCCAACCTCCCTCCGCCTTCCCTCCCACGGGTCTTTCCAAACTTAACACACATTTTCCAGAGAAAGCGAAAGAGAGACAGAGCAAGAGAGACAGAAGAAAAGAGTGGAGAAAGGATAGAAAAGGGCTGGAAGTTTGTGAATTTAACAGCAGGACGGGAAGGTAAATTTCTCCATTCTCTCTTTTTCTCTCCTTCTTTCTCACCCTGTCCTTGTCGACACCATCTCCCAGGGAGTAAAAGAAACAAGGTCTTTTTCCTGTGAATCTGCTTGGCTAAGGGATAGGCAGCAATTCTCACTCCTTCTTTCTCTCAAACACACACGCACTTACTCTAATATGAGCACAGATAAAAAAGTAGAAAAGTTAGGGGGACAAAAAAAGACAGACAGACGATGAGAAAGAAAGATACATAGAGATTTAGGAAGGCAGAAAGCGACGAGCATGCAGAGAAAGAAAGAAAAAGTGATGCAGAGGATGCTGGGACAGGGAATTGATGGTAAAATCCAAATTGAAAGAGTGGCTGAGTAAGGGAATATGGGACAGTATGTTTTTATGGGAGGAAGAGTGTGAGATAGGTGTGTGTGTGTGTGTGTGTGTGTGTGTGTGTGTGTGTGTGTGTGTGTGTGTGTGTGTGTGTGTGTGTGTCATGGGACTCTAGCTTCCTGCAGGAACTGACACACACAGCAGTTCTAGTGAGCCACCCAGGACCTCAGTCAGCACCCCCCTTAACACGCACATGAGAGATACACACACACACACACACACACACACACACACACACACACACACACACACACAGAGTGCCCCTGGAGGAGAGTTAGCACAGGTCTGAGGAAGAGGGGGGGCAAGGATGGGAGGGTTCAGTACGTCATAGACACCCCAAGGGTCATACTTTCCTATCCTTCTATCCCTGTAGAGCTGAACGAGAGACAGGGCAGGAGAGGTAGAGAGAGAGATAACTGCATATTTACCACATTCAGCAGTATCTTATTTCCCTGTTGGGATCTAGTCAGAGGAAGTGTTTAACTGTTCTCTGATAGGCTGCAAACCAGAGCAGAAAAACTAGCTACAGCTGACAAACAACTACAGTAGTCAAACTGCTTTTGCCATGGTTTGGAAAAATGTGTTGTTTGGTCTTTACTAAGTGTAAATAACAACAGTGAGAGAAATGTCAATAGCCACGTTGTGCTACAGTTAGCATATGGAACCAGCAGATGTACCATTTTTTCACCCAGAAATATTTGACTCACTATAGCAGTTATGATAATGATAAAAAAAAAAATCCCATATACAACGCCTAAAAATGATGATACCATCCAGTCTACACATAGCCAATTCAGTCGTGTCAAATACCTTAAATTCTAAAATGATGAACTGATTGATCAGTCAACTAACAGACCATTAATCTGCAATAATTTTGGTAACTGATGAATCATTTTGGCATTTTCCAAACAAAAATGGTACTAGATTCACTGGTGTCAGTCCCTCTAATGTCAACAGTTTTTAGTTTTCTTTGCCTTCAATGATAATAAACTGCATATCTCTGGATGTTAGACAAATGGTTGAAAAAAAAAAAAAAATAGTTATATGTCAACATGGGCTGTGCTAACTATCTACTGGTATCCTCTGGCCAAAATGATTAATCAAGAAAGTAATCAATAGATGAATCAATGTTTACCATTTGCAGCTGAAGTGAATTCCAAAGCTTAACCAGGGATGGATGAATTCTCTTTAAACAGACACCCTACACGCTGTTTATCTGCTGAATTCCACTTTATGTAATATACCTTTATTGTCTCTCTCAATTAAAACATACATATTACAAAATTGTGTGCAAAACAGATTTATGTTTTCCTAAATTCCGATTCATAAAACCACACAGACAGTTCCAAAATACGGTTAACTTCCTTAATGAAAATTGGTCTAGGGTTCTGAGAAGCTAGGTTTCACACTACATTCTTATTATTTTCATAAAAATATGTGCTTTAATCAACACAATCTACATCTACCATAAGGGTTGCACATATCCTACTCATATGTCCTCTGTATTGTAGTTGTTTGGACATATTTTAGCCTGCAAAATTACAATAAACAAAAACACATTTAGTAGGGGTTTAACAGAATGGCTGACTATCAAAACCACTTGTCAATACTGTGGAGCGTGCGGTACTGTAGGTAGTTGTTAACAAGTTATAGTTGAGATGACCTTCTAACGACAGAAAATGAACATAACTTTGGTTGGTGTTGAACATAGATTTGTTTGAACAATCATTTTCTCTGTTATGCCATAATAAATAAACCACATTTGCGGTAGTTAGAGAAGGTAAGACTCCTGCTATCCCTGCAAGAAAGCAGGCACGTTGTTATTGCTAACAGTGCGCCGGTGCACCACTTCACATAACAGCAAGTGCTGGGAAAATTGTTTTGATGGAGTGTAATCTGTCAGCCAGCAGCAGCACCTCCTAATTGTCAGCTGACAAAACAAACAACAATGTCGGCCTATAGGGCAAAGCCATGGTAGCTTTCTCTAGCTGATAAGTAATTGCCTGCATTAACAGCACTGTTCCCGGTTTATAGATTTTTAGGTTTTGCTGTCTCATCAATCTGCCTTGACTTGTTTGTGTTTGTACAACCATGTGACCTTGGTGATGTAAATATCGCTATCACCACTGAAATTTAGCGGCGGATCTGGTGTATCAGCTGGCTACGATAACTGTCAGCGGTGTGCAGACTACTCAGCCCACCACAAGCGTACACCAGTGTGGTAATGCTGCAGACCCAGTATCTAAGCCAGACAGGGTGCTGGGGAGTTTAGTCTAATATGATCACGACTCACTGGTAAACAGCCTCTCAAAGCCAATGAAGGAACTCTGCCATTTCATCCCAAGTGGGTCCCGCCTACCTTACTTAACCCTTTACTGGTTGTGTTTGTGACCTTTTTAAGAAGAATTGATCATTGTTATTGGGTGGAAAAAAATGATACATCTCCCGCGATTCATCAACTAGTAGACTGCTTTTTGAGAGTAGTCTACAAAATTCACCAGTCACAAATGCTCTTAGACCTAGTGAATCCACTACCATCCATCTATCTAGACACATAGATGAACCTCAGAGCGCAGCTGGTTCAGTTCATTTTCCATCAATGCAAAAGGGCGAGTGAGGATAATTTCAAATTTCCATCTTAGGGTGGAAACAAGCGAGAAGGGAGGACAGAAGAGGGGAGGGAGAGCCAGAGAGGAAGAAATACAGCAGTTGGTTTGGAGGAACCGCAAGGAAAAACAAAATCCAAGAAAAGAACAAAAAGAAAAGAAAAGCCCTACCATCTCTCTGACTTCCTCCCAGGATATCACCAGACCACAGAGAGTAGTGAAAAAGCACACAAATCTCTCTCTTGTCCCCCCCTCCACCCATCTTTCTCTCTCCATATCCCCTTTGTCGTCTCTCTTTCCATTCAGTCTCACTCCTGAGACCAACAAGAGCTCTGTCTCTTTTCACATCTCCCTCCCGTTCCTTCTTTTTCTCTTCAAATCTCCTCTTTTTTTTTTTGCTTATATGGTTTTTCTTTCTCCTAATACTTTCACCAATCCCTCCATCCTAACTCCTCTATGTTCACTTCATCTCTCCCTTTTTTTCCTTTCTTTTCCTCTTGATATCCCTCTGAGCAGACCATTATAAACCATGTGGAATTGATATTAAAAATTGTGTGTGTCTGTGTGTTTGTGTGTGAGAGACATATAGACTTAAGCCTCTCGTGTGGATCTGACAACTTGCTGGAGCTCTATTACATTATGTGAGTGTGCATGTGTGTGTGCACAAACCTGTCTGGACAGTTGATTCATCCCAGGTCCCTCCACACTCTGAAGACTCCCCTTCTTCTACCGCTGAGGATAAAGGAAAAGGGAGAGAAAGATAAATTGAAAGGTATGTTTCGTGGTTTTATTTCAATCAGCAAGAAAAAGTTCAAAATGCTCTACATGAAGAGCAAATTCAGTCTGTACTAAGAAGAGTCAGAGCCATGACCAAAAGCTAAGATCACGAGCAACAATGTGCTCAGTCTCAATCACACCTGAAAGTGAATTAATGAAAATGAATCAACAACTATTTTGATAATCTATAAATCTTTTCAGTAAATGCCAAACATTATTTGGCTCTAGGTTCCATATTTAAGAATTTGCTACTTTTCTTTGTTTTATTTGACAGTGAACTGAATATGTTTAGGGTGAAGACTGTTGAGACCTTTGCACACCATGTCCGTATTTTGGTGTAAGTCCGTCATCTGACAAAAATCGATAGGCACACAAACCTTGCACGCTGAGTACGACCCATTTAATTGTCCTATCTGTTGTGAAATTTGCAATTCGAGACAAATTGGAAAGACACATTTGCTCCCTTGTTAATGTCCCCTAGAGTTACCTGCCTGGCAGTCGTCACTCCCTGCCCATGTCTTGCATTTGGCACCGCTGCTACCTGAGTAATGAAATGTTACTGTGTGGCTATTAAATTGTATTCTGCTGTAAGCAGCATCGGTGCTGTTGTGCATGTCTGCATTCTGTTACCCTCTCTTTGTTGTGAA
Organism: Cephalopholis sonnerati; assembly: GCA_019142605.1. Taxonomy (NCBI): domain Eukaryota; kingdom Metazoa; phylum Chordata; class Actinopteri; order Perciformes; family Serranidae; genus Cephalopholis; species Cephalopholis sonnerati. Next base: position 5,402,166 of record JAGQAX010000005.1, on the reverse strand, counting down.
AGATTTAAAGAAGCAATCTGTTTCCATATACTTCCACTTATTTTATCTTCCTGGACCCCTGTCCACTTCAGTCCTGTTCCTCTCCATAGTTTTGGATGTATGTGTCCCACAGGTAATGCCACATTGTCTTCACTGCTTCTTGTTCAAAAAACTCTCTTAAGGCTTTTGACAGATATGAAAAAAATAAAATAAAATAAAAGTTGTTCCCAAAACTTGAATGATGGAAAAGCTTTGATGTCAGTGTGTAAATGTAACTGACACAAAGTGAGGTCATATTTATTTTAACATGTGACAATGTCAGATGAAAAATACAGACTTGGTATGCAAAGGCCTTTAGACAAATAACACTAACACACTTGTGGAGTCTAAAGCGTTGAAGCTAGACTACAGGAGTGTGCATAATAAATCTAGTAGTTTCCAGTAGACTTTTCCAGTAATGCAAGTTTTAGTTGGTTGTCTAAATTTATTTTGTGTTCCTCCTTGTCTGCACAACTTAGGATTCAAAGTGCAAGCAGCCTCTGCAAAGCATGACCAACAAGCATCAGTAGTTTTATTGAAGGGTTATGGAGTCTGAATCTACCTTCCTCTGCAAATGTTCTTACTCTGTTAATGTGTGTTATTTAAAATTCCAAAAATAGACCTGGGAAGCAACAAACATGCAGGTATTAACGATGACAATGTCCCAAGATCTCTCTGATATACAAACACAGAGCTGATCAGAGCTGGAATGTGACACTGACTTCCTGGGTACAACAGGAAGGAGGGAAGTACAGCTGGCACACAAACAGGAAATGGCTGGAGCCACTTCACAATGGGGTTTCCTGTACAACCCCCTCACCACCACACGATTCCTCACTTCTCACTTACTCACCTCTGTCTCTGATCTCTCAAAATCCTAGTTCTCATCCTGCTCTCTCCAGTGACCCCCCCACTGTCCATCTCTTTCTACCTCTCCTCATATTGCTCACTCCATATCCTCATCAGCTCCCTCTTGACCCAGTCCGTCCTCACAGTTAAGCTAAGCCAAAAGCTCAAATATAAACAAGAAGTTATAAATCAATGAAGTGTTCCTTTCACAGGAAAAAACGATCTGTTGAGATGTTCCTTGTTTCAGTGAAGCCCCTTGTGTTAACTTGTACACACAGTCAAATATACTGTGTGTGAAACCAAATATAAGGAAAGAAGTGGTTGCTGAATAAATGGGTGTTCAGTTTTCCTGGTAGTAATGTAGACCACTAAAACTATAATTAGAAATTGGTATTGAGATGTAAGATTCTACTTGGCAAACCCACAAGACCAGCCCAGTTTGAGGACAGTATAAATATGTTTAACATAATACTTCTTTAAGAAATTCAAATAAAGCATTTCACAGGGCCCAATATAGAGTGGTGAAGTCACCACACTCATCACATCCAATGAAAACAGAGACTAGGCTGCTAGTCATTCCTTTATAGCCATTCAAAAGTCAGAAAATACTTTGATATCCATGAGCAGTACAACTCTAACACCATAATGAACAACACTCAACAGGCAACAATAGTTCTAGAAGAACAATTGTATTGATGTCTGTTGATTTAAATCAGTGTTTTAGCCAAATTGCAACAGTTAAGTAGCATTTTACCTGCAGATAAAAAAAAAACTGCAAGAATTTTGCAAAATTAGAAATAGTTAGCAAAAGCTGAGTTAGCAGCAGTTGATTTGGGTCGATTTCTGGTTTTGCCAGTCCAGTCCGGTGTGCAAGCTTAAACCGGTTTGATTTTAAGTAAGCAGGGTGAACCACCATTTGCCATTATGACACATTCTGGCAAATTAAAAAGTAGCCTACATCAGCAATCTGTGCTGACGATGTCAAGGCACTAAATACAACTCATATAGCATTAGTAATGAGCAATATGGCAATGTGATTATATAATATTACGTTTATAAATGGACTAATGGAGCCACTGTCTGATAGGCTGTGTGCAAGTTACTGCCAAGCACAGGGCAGTGTCAGCTACATGAAGGAGATCATATTTAAGTAGCAGTGGGAGGGGGGACAAGCGGCAACACTGTGCTTGTATAATCAAGTTCATCTGTTTTTTGGGGGGACAAAGAGGAGAAATGGCAGAGTAAGTCTCCCAAGAAAACTATATCTGCAGTAATACAGCAACATTTTGGATTTAAAGCTGACAAAAGAAGTGTCGTAACTGGCTGTAAGCACCATTTTGAGCTGAACTTTCGTCACACACTGTGTTTTTCTTTATTCCTACCACTCGCCTTGATAATGGAGTAATGTACAGGGATTAATTAATAATCTATACAATACTTTTATATTGCACTTTAAAAACCTAAGTAAACTGGTAGCCGACTGGAGGGATCGCTGGGGTGCTGAAAGTTTCTGTTAAGCTAGATAGCTGTTGCCAATAACAAGCTGGGCTACTTGCTGTTGGCTATATTGTGTGTCATTTTCGGTAAATATCAAAATATAAAACGTTTTCCGTTTTAAAAAGTAATGTTACAAACATGAAGATAGCAATTAGTCTACTTACCCATCTTTTAAGTGGTTACGTCTCCAGTCTGATCTGCACAACAAACAGCTGATAGCTACATGGTTTGTTTACATGATGTATCAGAAGTGCGCATTTAATGGATTCAATGTGAGCAGAGCGCTCCATTGTTACGCGATGCTACATATTAGTCAGATGCTAGTTTCCTGTTGGGATACAGTGTCATTGTGTGCCACTCAGGGGTAGCATCAAAGTCAAGTGGGACACTTGATAAAATTGAGGATACTGGTCTGGTCCAGTGTTTGGCATAAAATCAAACCGGTTTGAACATTTTCACACCTACTCAACTCTACCTAAGATGTTAAACAACCCTACCTAAGGTGTTAAAAAATGACTGTGGTGATGGACCTTAAGTAGAATCCAAACTAGGCCCAGCCCCGTGAGATACTAAAACCACAATCATTTCTGAGCATTTATTCCACAAAGATATGGGGAAAATCTTGATTTACTGCAAAGTCAGCTGCCTTGTTTATTCTACATCACAAAAACACACACAAGCTAAGAGTTGTTCCTCCCATAACTTGCAGGCAAACATACAAGTACATAAAAATTGCATCTTTTTTTCTCTTGCACAGATGCAGTGGCAGAAAATAACCACAAGCATAATTCAAATTAATCTTTTTTTTTTTCAGGCCCCAGATCGTTTGGTACATTTGGTTAAGTGAGAAATCTGCTGAGGAACTAATTTATGTCCAGAAACACAGAGTTGTGCCCACATTAAAACAGTGATCCTGAGCCTTACTTTCAGTATGTTGCATGTTGCAGGGATCCACAATTCAGAAAGACAGACTCTTCCTTCTCAAAAACTAAAGAAACAAACCTGGGCCAGCATTTGGATCAAGTCTGAAATCTTGCTGCAAGAGTCTGGGGCTGGAGCTGGTTCTTAGGGCCAGATGTAGACCACAGTGCGCTAATAACGAACTAATGGATCCCTGGACAAACACATATACACACACAGCACAGCACACACAGACGTGTGCACTCGAGACAGACCCACACAGGATTTTGACTTGAAGGCTGTACGTCTGTCTGAACAGAACCCAGCGCGGATAGAGACCTCCCACCATGACTAACATTACTGCCAAATACAGCAGACAGAAACAGATGAGAGAAGGTATGGGAAGAGAAAACCAGAAGAAAAACAAAGTATTTCCTCAAAGCTAATAAAAAGAGGCTTTCCTCCAAAACACCTATACCACATTACCCTGCAATGAAGCCATGTGTTGTGCTGTATGATTAAAAAAATTCTAAACCTTCAGTATCTTTAGCAGCATGCAATACAAAGTACACGTGTTACTAATGATATTTGACCACCTTTTATGGCACAGCACCTGTTTAAGAGCATAACACACCTCAGCACCATGCCAATATTATGCTGCCTCTCTGACTTTAAGGAAGAAGGAAAAATCTTCTGAACCTACATGAAAAGAGGGACCTGTTTCACTTATGGACAGAGATCTGAATCAAAGGCTTCACTTTCTGACAAGCAGTGTTCCCTGCTGAGACCACACTCTGCTTGAACCAGGCTTCCCTGCTCTTGTTGTGACAGAGATGCTCTGTATATCTTCCCTGATAAATAAAAAAAAGTTGAAGCCATGATAAACCCCTGTTCTTTCATTGAGTTTTGGATGTTATAGAAAGACCTAGATGTACTGGTAACTCTGGCTCTGATAAAAACCCATTTTTCCTGATGAGACTGTAGGGAATACAGTGTGTTTCATTAGCCAAGCACACATAGCTTTATTTAGATTCCCCTATCCTCCTTGTTCCCCCTCAGAGACACACACACCGTTACTGTGAACCCTGCACACACCAGGGGGTCGGTGGGGGGTGGATGCGTGTGGTTGTGTGGGAAGGGTTGAGCTTGCGTCCACATACCATAGGAGTAAAAGGACGGAGAGTTCAACTAGATGTGTGAGTGTGTGCTCGAAAAGTGCGTGCCTGCGTATGTGTTTGTTTCTGTATCACCATATACAGAACAGGCCAAAAGTTTGGACACACCTTCTCATTCAATGCATTTTCTTTATTTTCATGACTATTTACATTGTAGATTCTCATTGAAGGCATCAAAACTATGAATGAACACATGTGGAGTTATGTACTTAACAAAAAAAAGGTGAAATAACTGAAAACATGTTTTATATTCTAGTTTCTTCAAAATAGCCACCCTTTGCTCTGATTACTGCTTTGCACACTCTTGGCATTCTCTCCATGAGCTTCAAGAGGCAGTCACCTGAAATGGTTTTCCAACAGTCTTGAAGGAGTTCCCAGAGGTGTTTAGCACTTGTTGGCCCCTTTGCCTTCACTCTGCGGTCCAGCTCACCCCAAACCATCTCGATTGGGTTCAGGTCCGGTGACTGTGGAGGCCAGGCCATCTGCTGCAGCACTCCATCACTCTCCTTCTTGGTCAAATAGCCCTTACACAGCCTGGAGGTGTGTTTGGGGTCAGTGTCCTGTTGAAAAATAAATGATCGTCCAACTAAACGCAAACCGGATGGGATGGCATGTCACTGCAGGATGCTGTGGTAGCCATGCTGGTTCAGTGTGCCTTCAATTTTGAATAAATCCCCAACAGTGACACCAGCAAAACACCCCCACACCATCACACCTCCTCCTCCATGCTTCACAGTGGGAACCAGGCATGTGGAATCCATCCGTTCACCTTTTCTGCATCTCACAAAGACACGGCGGTTGGAACCAAAGATCTCAAATTTGGACTCATCAGACCAAAGCACAGATTTCCACTGGTCTAATGTCCATTTCTTGTGTTTCTTGGCCCAAACAAATCTCTTCTGCTTGTTGCCTCTCCTTAGCAGTGGTTTCCTAGCAGCTAATTGACCATGAAGGCCTGATTCGCGCAGTCTCCTCTTAACAGTTGTTCTAGAGATGGTCTGCTGCTAGAACTCTGTGTGGCATTCATCTGGTCTCTGATCTGAGCTGCTGTTAACTTGCGATTTCTGAGGCTGGTGACTCGGATGAACTTATCCTCAGAAGCAGAGGTGACTCTTGGTCTTCCTTTCCTGGGTCGGTCCTCATGTGTGCCAGTTTCGTTGTAGCGCTTGATGGTTTTTGCGACTCCACTTGGGGACACATTCAAAGTTTTTGCAATTTTCCAGACTGACTGACCTTCATTTCTTAAAGTAATGATGGCCACTCGTTTTTCTTTAGTTAGCTGATTGGTTCTTGCCATAATATGAATTTTAACACTTGTCCAATAGGGCTGTCGGCTGTGTATTAACCTGACTTCTGCACAACACAACTGATGGTCCCAACCCCATTGATAAAGCAAGAAATTCCACTAATTAACCCTGATAAGGCACACCTGTGAAGTGAAAACCATTTCAGGTGACTACCTCTTGAAGTTCATAGAGAGAATGCCAAGAGTGTGCAAAGCAGTAATCAGAGCAAAGGGTGGCTATTTTGAAGAAACTAGAATATAAAACATGTTTTCACCTTTTTTTGTTAAGTACATAACTCCACATGTGTTCATTCATAGTTTTGATGCCTTCAGTGAGAATCTACAATGTAAATAGTCATGAAAATAAAGAAAATGCATTGAATGAGAAGGTGTGTCCAAACTTTTGGCCTGTATTGTATACATTTGGATAGAGACCTTAAGTATGTGTGTCTGTAAGGAAAGGGAAAAATACAGCATTCAAGGTATCAATGTATTTCCACAAATGTGTTGCTCCATCTCTTTTCAGCCTTCAGTGCATCTCAATTCCCTTTAAACTCCAGGCTTCCAATTTGAAAAATGTATACTTGCACAATAAGCTGATTAACACCCCAGCACTACCAGAGTTTCATACAGGCACTAATGAAATATCCTCTAAAGCATGGGTTAATTTTTCTAAGGCACAATGAGTTGAAGGATGTAATGGGGGCCGCTCTTTGAACAAAATACTGCCCATTTGTAGGGGGGAGTTTTCTTATTTTTAGAATGATACTAGATACATATCAGATGTGATTTGATCTGTCAAGGCTGCTCAGGAGGGCTATAGTGAAATGATCTTCGAAAGTGTTATGCTTAGTTTGAACAAAGAACACAAGTTCGAGATACCAGTAGCTAAGAGTCTGTGGTTGGTGCATGAACAAACGTATGTGCTTTACTTATTTTGCCTGATTGCACCACTTATGCTGCATTCCAGAGACCTCCGACTACAAAAAATTACAATGGAACAGCACCAAGAGTTGGAGTTCCTACTTGTGAACTCCGAGTAAGTCAATCCACAGTACCCAACTTCATGAAGAAGCAGTTGCCTCACATTGTACAACAATGACAGCACCCATGTGCAAGCTCATTTCAATCAATAGGGGAGGGGGGCAAGTTGTATTTGTAGACTACAGTATTTGTATTAGGTTGATGATTAGAATATTTAGATACGTCTCCAAGAACAAAAGTGCCATAAAATGAAATATATACATATGTATCCAAAATAACCCAGTACCAAGTAGTATCAAAAAGTAGTATCCAGTCAAACCTGAATTTGGTCCTTTTTGTACCCAGATCTAGATAAAAATGATTATTTGTATGGTTTTGCTCACAGCCAATCACTGCAAGCGTCAGTTTAAGGCAATGTGCGATTGGTCCCATTCCACGGCAGCTACAACCCATAAAGCCTGTGGTGTGGTGGGGTCGAGCATGGTGTATTTGACAGAGTTGGAAGTTCAGGGTGCCAAGATGCCACCAAAACATTTAAAAGTATGTCTATACTACATGCCCGAGGCATCTTTGGTGGCATTTTACACAACTGAATGTCTCCATTCACAAGATGGGTATTAAATGAAGTACTCTATTGGTACTGGTATCACTTTAAGGTTACCGTCATTGGTACTGGTATGAATGATACCCAGCCATGGTAATTAGGCAGTGACTTTAACAACTAATGTTAAACTGCCATCAAACAAATCCTACTGTCCTCAAACACAAAACACTGACATTGCTCTCCACTTGTTAACTGAAGTAGAACCTGAATCTTGTTTCAGGCCAAAGGATTTTACCAAACTCAACATTATTAATTAACCTTTACCTGACCTAATTTTAGCGATGCTCACATGTTCATTAAATCAAACCTTCAATACACCCAGAAGTACAGAGAATTAATAAGAGGAGAATATTGCACAGGTTCACATGTCTGTAAATTTATTTCAGATGATATTACCCTGGCCTATGTAACATGGTCACATATACGCAAACACACATGCAGAGGTAGTGTACCTGTAGGCAAGCCAATAATTATTGAGACAGCAGAGGCCTAAAGATCAAACAATCTGCCTCAATGACATCACATACACACTGCACAAACTCAGCACAAAACACAAACCCCAGAGCATGATATATGTGTGACACAAAGCAAACAAGATGCTACTGGGAATCCTTGGAGCATCTATACACATTTGCACACACACTACAATTAAGCCTTGCTTTTGCTGTTGCTTTTGTTGACCCCTGAGACACCTTAGTCTATCAAATGTGTGTTTTAGATTTGTGTTTCAGCAAATACACCCAATGTAGTTACTGTTAATGAGAACAGGGAAGAAATGATTTCCCTGAAAGTGGGGTGTACTTTGAAGGGGGGTGTACTTTGAGTCTGTGTTCCTTGCTAAGGTTTAGAAGTAGTTCTCATAAATGCTGTCTCACAGCATGAGAACAAACATGGACTATTTGTGTTTATTTATTTGGCAGCCTGAGTAAGGTCTGCAGATGGCAGGGATGTCAAAGACAAAGAACAAGGTGCTGATTTGTTTGTCACTTTTTTTTAACATGCAATCACAGACATTAGAACAGAGTTTTAAATATCGTTCATTGGTTGTTGTTGTTGTTGTTGTTGTTGTTGTTGTTGCTGTATTTGTGAGTGAGTGAGTGAGTGAGTGAGTGAGTGAGTGAGTGAGTGAGTGAGTGAGTGAGTGAGTGGGTGGGTGGGTGCATGCTTTCAGATATTCTCCCTCAGGCTGAAGCTGGGGGCATAAAAACGGCAGCATACGAGAGCACCACATTATCTGTTCTGTGCAAATACATACACAAAGCCAAGGCAACATACAATAAATGGTGTCAACTGCACCTGCAGACAACACGGTCCCGATAAACAATCTGATGCAACCACACAAACAACAACCATTACACCAAATTGCAACACAAAACCGTATGACAATCCTGTCCGCATTGTAATGGGCTGCTGCGGTTCATTAGCCGGGCATACAATTAAACCAGGGTGTTCACAGTGACAACACACACACATACACACATTCACATTTACATGCATAAGCAAAATAGGTCCCAATATGAGAATCTGCAATGCAGAATTCCCCAATATCCAAGTGTCAAGTCTCCAGCTAAAATTATACAGGAATTACAAATTAGATCTTTGACCTTAAAGCTGAAAAGAAATGTGTCATACAAATTATTTTTTTCTTATCTAACAGAGAGTGAGGAGTGTAATGAGCAGCCATGTCATCAGTAAACACCTGCAGATAGTAAGACCAGGCAGATATCAGCACATACGACATATTGCTGCATCTCCTGGGACAACATTATTATAATAATGACTAATGTTGGCACTGTGCAATATTGGTACTTGTTTTATTAAACTCAACTGCTCAGTTCACCTCTCACAAGCACAAAGGCAAGTCAATTACAAAAAAACTTGTTAGTATGATTAAGACAGAGTCTGCACTGGCTTAGATTAATGGTTGAGTTATCCACAACTGCTTGTGAAATATATGAGACCCTCCTCTTTCAGGTGATTGAACACCTGTAGCCATCATACAGCTCAGGAATGATATGTTAGTTCCATCTGTAGACTCTAATTTTAGCAATGCTCTGCAAATATTTACACATGGGTTTAAGACTGAGGGCTATTAATTACATTTTCAGACACAGCACCTGAATCTAGATGAACAGACTTACTGTTCTGCTGCTTGGTAAGCTATTCCAACTTCCTCAGAAAGAAAGAAAGAAAAAAAAGTGATTCCAAACTAGACTTGCACCAATTGCAATTTTTTGGGCCGATTCCGATTTCCGATTTTCAGAGTGTTTGGATGGCCAATACTGATTTTGGTATCGGCCATTTTACAGCACATAAGATATTGCAATATTTTCCTTTATTAGAACATTTTAACCAAGATACAACCAGCTTTTCAATCATCGTCTCAAACAAACAAAAACAGTGACACAGGTCACCTGTATGAAAGCCCTTAGCGCTGAGCACGTGCCCGCCAGTAAGCGCACGGACATGCGCATCTTCCACACACGGACACGCGCCTCGTCAGTTTGAAGCGGTACAGTACAGCAGAGAGAGCTCCGCAGTTAAGTTTAACATGGACAATTAACATCTTCCTCCTCCTCTCTTTTGATGTGTGCGCGCGAATGATTAAGGTGAGATGCCGCCCATGTTTCACTGACATATACTTATCACAATATCATCCACTGTGCTCCTAAAAAAGCTATTTTTCCTTTTGTTTATTTCAGAACCACACACACACACATACACACATGTTGTGAACCTCCCGCATTGAAAATGAAAGTATCCTCTCGAACCTGATTATCTGTCCTACCCAAAGGACCCTGAGGTCCCCTTCCTCACATCGCTCAAGCAGTGAGTTGCACATATGCGTGTGTGTGCGCATTACACGATGTCAGTCATGCGGCGCGACAGGGAATTTGACCGGCATTTTAAGTCAGCATATTTTAGACTGACCAAACATGACTGCAGTGTGTCTTGAAAAATGGCAGTAATTTGAAGAGTACTTGAAGGGTGATATGATCTATTTTGGTCTATTCACACCCAATCCAATCCCCTACAACAAATGTTAATTCTGGGTGGAAAAGAGGGTCTTCCCTGCTTCTTTTAAGTTTATGTGATAGTGAAGGATGTAAACCCCCTTTAGTGTACTAAATTTGAGCACCTCAACAAAGAGGAGAGGAGAGGAGAGGAGAGGAGAGGAGAGGAGAGGAGAGGAGAGGAGAGGAGAGGAGAGGAGAAGGGAGGAGAGGGGAGGAGAGGAGGCGAAAGGAGATGAAGGGAGAGCTGCTAAGTGAAAAAACAAAATAAAGTTATGCCTCTGCATCATGATGTTATCATAAACAAATATTTGCAGTTATTAATTATACACATGCACACACACACACACACACGCACATAAGCGCTCCTTCAAAGCAGTACAACAGTACATCTCTCATCGTCCCCTTCTCTACCTCTTTCTTTTTCTCCTGCATTTACAACCTTGTCTATTTCCCCTCCCTCCCATACCTATCTATTATGTCTTGCCTTGTTCATTACCTATATCCTGCCACCTTTCTTCACTACTAATAATAATAATAATAATGCATTTTATTTGTTAGGGCGCCTTTCACGGCACTCAAGGTCGCCTTACAGTAAAAGCATACAAATACAGCACACAGTAAAAAACACAACATAAAAATACATTCATTTTACTGTCTCTTAAGTGTTTCTCCTCTGACCACTGCTTACCCTCCATGCTTTGTTGTAACATCCATCCTTCCCTATCACCCATTTTCGATGTCTGTTTTGTCCCTCTGTCTCTCCTTTTCTCCATCTCTCCTTCACACCTCCCTCTGCATTCCCCCTCTTCTACCACAGTCCCACTTGCTGCCCTTCTATCTTTATCTCTCCTTCTCTTATGTCCCATGAAAGCACTTATAGCCTCAATAAGACAACCCTTTGTCTTTTTTTTCTTCCTAAAAACAACACATGCATACACGCACACTATCAGGGCCACTTATTCCCAAGGCAGCCCAAGGCTCTGGTGTTCCCAGATCTCTTTGACGAACGGGTCACTGTGGCCAATCATGCATTGGCCAGGCGGCCCAGAGAGGCGGGATGTAGGTCAGTGTAGCCAATGATACGCTGGTTCTTTTCCCAAAGGGGCAGGCTGATTGACAACTGGTGCTGGACAGAAGTCAAGAGGGTAATTGTCATCCGACTCTCTTTCTCTCTCTCTCGCTCTCTCTTTATCTGTCTGTCTCTCCTCCTCATCCTACACTCCTTTTTTTCTTCCTCCCACCTCCCTTTCTGTCTCCCTCCCTCTCCCCCTCTTACTTCCCCTCTCCAACCCACTTCCTAGCCCCCACCTTCCCTCCCCAACCCGCTTTCTCCCTATAGCTCCAGAGGGACTCTCTCATTGGCTGCCCTTCCTGTCCCTCAGGAACGACTTTGTGACGCTACTGGCCGAGGGCTGATGCCAATCTCCATCCCCAGCCCGCCCCCCGGGAGTCCCCCCTAACTTCAATGGCCTGTGTCAAGCACACACACACAAGCAAGCACTTCTAGCCAGGGGACAGGGACAGAAGCTGATTAACCAAATACTTTTATCAGCAGTAAAACCGCTCTCTCTGCCTGCCTGCATTCTGAACAAAACAGCCTTAAAATACATAAACACACATGCAGACACACATCCCAAGCACTGAGCCACTGGCCAGAAACACCAGGCTAGTCTGGGGTTTGGGACAGTGTGAGTGTGTGTGTGCATGCATGTTTTTGTTTGTGAGAGTGTGTGTAAAGGGACAGAGGTAGCAGAGGGCTTAGATGGATGGCAGAGAGAAAGAACAACAACCACACAAAGCCTGGCGGACAAGCTTCATCGCACTCTCTATCTTTCTCTTTCTGCTGTCTCTCTTTTCTACTCTTCCCCTCACTCATCCTTTTTCTCTTTCTCTTCCTCTTTTCTGATCTAAAATGCCTCTACTATCTGATTGTGCTCTCATAGTTTTTGCAGTTCTTTTACTTTCAACTATCGCTACATTGTCTTCCAGTTATTCTTCCATCTGTGCTGCCATCCCAGCTATCCTCATCTCTTCACCCAATTTTACTCCTCACACCTTTTCTTTGGTTCCTTGTATATGAGGTCACTGTGGTTTTAAACCATGCTGTCATGTCCAATTGAGTTGCCAAGCAACCTCCCCAACATCCACAAATTTACCCCCAACAACATGTGACAACATGGACACACATGCTCTCTTGCTTTTTCTCGGGGTCCTCACACACCAAACTAGCGGTCTACTGTTGGTCAATGTCAGGCCGTCAGTAAGTGTCTGTCAAAAAGAGAAATGGAGGTGAGGAAAGCAAATAAACAACTAAAGTCAAGAGGGCATGAGGTTGAAACAGGTGACTAGGTACTAGGTAAAATTATGATTTGAACCATTAAGTTCTTTATCAGAAACAGTTTGTAATTGTTTGTATTGTTGTAGTGCAAAGTAAATATCATTTGTTCTTTCAACATTGTCTTCCAGTTTCCCTTTTTAATGACAAATACAGACTACCGCCGTCTGCTGGTATGGAGATTTATTTCCTCTCACGGTGACGCAGAACGTATGTGCTCGCTGGCTATAGCCTTTGCGGTGTGCTCAGGTGCACCTTTTTCGCAGAGACACAGGGGATATGACGGAAGGCAACATCAGCCTTCTTAGCCACTTGTTCTTTTATGTTGGTTTGGTGTGTCTGTGTCTTTACACATGCATCAGCAGCTCAACATCCCAAAGGCATGTGTTAAAAAGATTATTGATGTAAGACGGAAAGACATGAAGGCCCAAATCAAAGTGAATAAAATCACCAAAACAGGTGTAAAAATTAGAGGCTTTCTTGTTTTATCTCGAACTGTTTCTACTTGTGTAGTTGGTCTTCCATGTGCACACACACAAATGCATGGATGCAATGTGTGCATGACGTTATCTGAACACAAAAACAGGAAACACACACAGATTTAAAACTACGAGCTGCTTATTAACACACTGCAAATACACCTCTCTCAACATAGGGAGAGAAGAACACTCATTTTTACACATGCACACACAAACACACACACACAAACAAGCGCAGAGTTGATGTTCAGGGCCAAACAACACAGCTTGAGATTAAAGAGCCTCTCTGATCTGACATTTGTTTTTCTGTCTGTCAGAGAGAGTGTGGCGGGAAGAGGAATCGATAGCAGAAGAGACATGGAGAGGAGAGTGAGGAGAGTGAGGAGTAAAGGGGGAACAAATGGAAAGATATAAAGAGAGTGGAGTAAGAAGTAGTAAGGATAGGGAAACAGGAGGAGGAGAGGAAAGGTGAGGGAGAAGTGAGGATGAAAGCACCAGTGAGGTGGAAGCAGAGAGGTGAAGGAGGGCAGTGAGGAGAGAGATAAGGAGTAGGACAGAGAGAGAAAGAGAGGGCAGGAGGAGGAGAGGGAAAGCATTCCTCTGGAGTACCTCGACTCTGGGGAAGGCTCCAGAAATAACTGAACTAGAAGTTCCCCCAGCAGCCTCCACTCACCATTACAGACTGGGACACACACTCAAGTCATAGAAAGGCTCCAAGTTCACCATTAGAGGGCTGGGCTTCAATGTCACCACACAGACTTAAATGTTGCCAAGAACATCTCAGACAAATTATGAGGTATAGCAGTTATAGTGCACGCATATCCACACACACAAACACACACACACACACACACACACACACACACACACACACACACACACACACACACACACACACATATACATAGCGTACATGAGAGCAGTAAGAGCTGGAGGGTGGAGGGGTAGGGAGGGGTACATAATTGCCTTCTCTTGTAGTACAGGCTGGGGAGTGCTTTTTGACTGAAGACACCAATTTCACGCTAAGGCATTATTTAGCTTGATACAAACTTGATTAGGCTTTACAGGAGGAGAGAGAAAGAGAGAGAGGGAGCAGGAAAGAGAGAGAGAAAGAGACAGTGACACAGAGAGGAAAAGGGAAATAAACAGCTTTGTGTCATGCCGCATCGCTGGCGGATAGATTAACTTGCTCATCACGCTCCTTCTGGGAGTAACAAGAAAAATATACACACAGCGCGTGTGCGCTCGGAGCGTGGCTGGTTGTTTGTTTGTTTGAGTAGATGTATAATCAAGCATCTTATCCTAAAAACAAAATGTAGTTTTCATTTTTTATATTTTCTTTTATTTACTATTTTTTTCTTTCTGTGTTAAATATTCACATTATTACATTAAAAATGTAAAATAAAAATAGGCTTTAGGTCAATCGTATAGCTTCTTAGAGTAAAAATTGGAGGTTCTGGCTGTAGAATTCATGAACGAACTAACCATCCCAAAAGTTCCCCACTTTAGCTAATATTACTTGGCAGCTGATTTTAGTCCCATGGCTAAACCAGAATTACTGCCTCGTGGCTGTATGCAGCCAACAAGTCAAGTTACAGTTTACATCCATGTGCGGCCAGACCCAGCCATGACAGTAGACCCTTCAAATATGGATGCTGCTGCAGAAGCGACAAATTCTAAAACGCAGGTGCCTCAGACAACAATGCAGCACAGAGATCTGCACAATCATCCCAGCTCCAAGATGGGCACCCAAGATTGGTGTCCCCAGTTTAGTATCTGACCAAATTTCTCCCCTTCTGTTCTTGAGTTATGAGGATAAATAATAGCCATGAAGGTGTTTTTACAGAACATTATCACAGCAGGGTTTTCCACACATTAATTTATTTGTGGCAGCCTGACACAATTAAAACATGTGCTGCCCCCTTTGGATTTTCTGGAGCTGGATCATTCATAAGGAGTACTGCTGGAAAATATTTGTGGTGTGCCATTCAGTACCAGTGTTCCACACTCTAACAGTGCAGAGTGTGCTCTGGCCACAGATGGCCAGCAAAATGTCAGTTGCAGTGAAAGTGAAACCTAAGTATTCATTGTGCTGGGACTAATAGTTTGCCACTGCAGCAGCTGCTCCTCTCATCCACCAATCTAATCTGATCAGCTCTTAATTCCACAAACTGCTGCTGAGGAAAAAAAAAGAACTCATAAATGCTTCTGCCTGCACTGCGTTCAAGACCCACAAAAACCTCTAGATTTAGGGAGGGCACACAGACTGATACACAAGGATACACAGGCAAGAAAAAAAAGAAACACACATACATAGATTCTTATTCTGCAGAAAAACCAAAGCTGACCTTTGACCTGTTTGATATTAAATGTCACCACTTCACCATTTTACTCTAGTAGACATTTGTGTGAAATTTTGTCATAATTAGTGTGTGGATTCTTGAGTTATGGCAAAAAATGTTTGTGAGGTCACAGTGACCTTTTATCACCAAAATTTAATCCATTTACCCTTGAGTCCAAGTAGACGTTTGTGTGAAATTTACAGAATTCCTTAAAGACATTCTTGAGATATTTGCATTCACAAGAAAGGGATGGATGTAATTACGTATAGACAGACAGGCATACGAACAACCAGAAAACACAATGCCTCCATCTATGGCTGTTGCTGATGTGCAGGCATTAAAAAATCAATCAACTAAAGCTTGAGACACAGGAGTGACTAAGTCACAGACAAGGCAGTAGCCAAGTGCAAAATTATCAATATCTTAAAACTCACTGAGAAGAGGGCAGTCTATAATAAGCTTCATGT
Source organism: Cephalopholis sonnerati (assembly GCA_019142605.1). NCBI lineage: Eukaryota > Metazoa > Chordata > Actinopteri > Perciformes > Serranidae > Cephalopholis > Cephalopholis sonnerati. The sequence continues at coordinate 5,386,214 of JAGQAX010000005.1, read as the reverse complement.
TTGCTCACAGAGGTACTTATCCCCAAGTGCCAAAGTTCCTTTTAAGATAAGGCTATGCATTTAAGTTAACGTTCCATAGGTACCAAAAACCATGAAATGCTACTGATGCACTTTGGAAGAGAAAACCCATTGGCTCAGTATGCTGATGTCAATAAATACGAAATGTATTCACAGATATTGTTCACCTATTGAGAACCAATATCTTAGCTGGTCCAATATTTAACTATGTTTACCAATGTGGTAATCAGCTTTTTTAGGGTCAGAAAAAGTCCTTAGTAACAGAGAGGAGAGGAGAGGAGAGGAGAGGAGAGGAGAGGAGAGGAGAGGAGAGGAGAGGAGAGGAGAGGCTGGGTGTGCTAGTCCCTAGACTGCTTATCAACTCTGAGTCTAAGGCAGACAGCACTTGTGCATTTTTAAAACTGGCCTGCACTGACCAACACACACATCTTCTCACCAATCTCACCATGCAATCTCTTATTCTCTGTCTATTCTACCACTTTCCCTCCAACACTGTTTCTCAATTTCATTCTGTCTTGATACCGACATAAAGCTTTTATTAGGGACCAGACATACAAGAGAAGACACCACCTCCTCTGCTGTTGTTTCAGCACAGTACAAGTAAAGTCACTCTGGCTTTTCTGAACCTGCTTGTGCACTCATAGAGGCACACATTTGCTCTCCTAACTTCAGTGAGTCAGCCTTAAAACTGATTAATCTTGAGAATTGCAGGGGAATGTAAGTAAATGAATTTAACTTATATAAATGTCAGAAAAACATTCACTTCAATATTTCACAGTATTTGTCTGATTACAAGCTTTCTACTTTACTAACTAGAGAACTAATATTAGCTTGCTGCCTGATGCTTACTGTACTGCTGTGACAAACATTACTCATTAGTTAGATGCAAACTTAATACATTCTATCCATTACACTTTGTGAATGTTGACATTAATGGTAACAGTTTTAACAATTTCACTCTTTCTGGTGTTGAAAAATGCCTATAAAAATCAATTTATAATCACCAGATTTGCATAGAATATTCAAGTATCATCAGACAGTAGACTTATCAGACTAGTTAGGTTAAAAAAATCTGCTGAACAATGCCACTTCATAAGAGAATATCATTTTATGTTATGAAAACAGGCCGTAATTAATTTGGAAGGAATGACTGTCACCGAAAATAAAGATTATATGAAGGGATGATAAATAATAAACAATTTCTTATTTTCGTTCACACCCTCTCTATTCTCTCTTATTCAGCACAGTCTCTCTCCCTCTCTCTCTCTCTCTCTCTCTCTCTCTCTCACTGTTGCTTCTTTGCTCTCTCACTTTCTTCTGCTCTCTCTTGCTCCATTGTATGTCTCACAGCAGGGCGCCCTTGCCTTTTGACTGGGAGGTGAATGGAAAGGAGTTAGAAAAACCAACTGAAGACTCAAGCACTAAAAAGAAGCATTGGTAGGTCTATAGTGGGGCGCACTACAAAGACCCGGCAGAGTGTCCAATAAAAAAGGAACACAACACAAGCAGCTTGTTCTGTTGAAGAGTCCACACTCTGAGGACAATGCACATTAGTCTGGGTCCATGGTGTGTGTGCGCACATGCAAGCACAGGGAGCAAAGGCAAGCAGACAAAAATGATTGAATGGATGAAAAAAAAGGAGAAAAAAATGAAGGCCTTGGATTTTTTTTTCAGACAAAGCAGCGTGTTCTAAAAAGCTGCACATGCTAAAATTGGTAGACATGCAACCACAGTGCTATCAAGGTGGGACATACAGAAAAAAGTCTTCACGGTTTTCTGCTTTTCTCACTATTGAGACCATGCATGAGGCTACCTTTGTAAGATAATATTGCTTAGGGGAAAAATAGGAATTGGATACCTGATTAAAAAAAAACAGAAAGAACAAGTATTTTGCCTAAAAACCTGACTAAAGCAGTTACTTTTGACCTGGCCTGAAGCTCAGACTGAGGAGGTTATGCAGGGTCAGACCAGGGAGTATAAAGCTCTCAGTCCTCATAGCCTACACATACACACACACATAAACACACACACACACACACACACACACACACACACATATACACACGTACACACACACACACACACACACACACACACACACACACACACACAGATTTCCATTTCCCAAAAGTCACCCTTTCATCAACAGCAGTGTGTGTGTATGTGTGTCAGAGAAATGGAGGGAGGGTAGCCCAATAAATATATTATGCATCAGCCAGGTGTGCAGAGGGGCACTGCTAATTGCCCCCACCACTAATGTTTAATGTACAGAATAGGAAAGGGGGGGGTAGACAGCAAAGTAGAGGGGAGGAAGGAATTGAGGGGCAAAATGCATGAGGCTGCAAGAGAGGGAAAGAGGAAAGAGGGGGCTAAATTAGGCAGAATCGACTGTAATTATGTCCAAAATAATAAGCTATTATTCCTGTTCCCATACCAGACTCACATAATTTATCATAGAAATGGATGCCAGCGTAGTGCCATATCCACATCATAATCTTGTCAGTGAAATCTCTAAAGAATTACCAAAAACATTTTTTTCTGAAAAAACACTTCGTACATTTTTAAAGTAACCATTGATTTTTAATGTGTAAATACTTAAGACATACATAACAATAATAAATGAAGACAATTTTTTTAGATTTGCAGAGACCAATTACTTCATATTAATGATTAATTATATCATTCATTTATCTGTAAAAATACCAAGTAGTAACCTCCGGGGCTGAGAAATGCCGACATGGGCATGTCAAAAACTGCAGTTCTTTGAATGGCCACTTGAGGCTAGCTCCAGAAGCCAATCAGTCCCCATAAATCGCCATGTTAAAATGCTCAACTTTACAGCTAAAATAAACATGTTTACAGCCTGGTACAAAAAACGGTTTTGGTCTCTATAGCCAATTTCCCCCTTCATGACAACTGTACAGGGGGGTAATTTTTATATAATTCACCCATGTACATTTTATTAAGGCTTAAAATTTGAGTGACAGGCTGTCTACTGATAGTGTGCTCTGCTTCTCAGTCAGATCCACCCCTCACTCCTCCACAGCACCAACATTTCACTTAAATATGGCCACTTCTGACTCAATGACGAGGCTTCAAAACAGAGATCCACAAACCAATGAGTGATCTCACAGTAGCTACGTCCATTATTTTTACAGTCTATGAAAAATACCAACAATTGCTAGTTACACTTTCAAAGGCAAAGACTTGCTTTCCACTGCATGGCTTGAGACACTTGCATATGCACAGTAGTTTACATAAATTTTGAACTGTGCACGCATTTCACAGCTCTACATGCACTGGTGCACATAGTACAGGGAAGCCAACTCTCAAGCACTGACTGTGATACTCACACATTTGTTACTTTTCAAAAGCTCTCACACCACATCAATTTTCTCTTGCAAAGACACAAATGTATTACTGATAACGTCACAGCGGGAGAAGAGGACACTGACAGCGCACAGACAGATAAGACAGCAGCATGGCACCTTGGCAGCACCATCTAAAACCCAATCAAGCCAGCTACCACTTGAATTTTGATGCACGTCTTTTCCTGCTTTTACGGTACCACCACTTGAAGCAGCTTAAAAGGACAAAGAAAGTCTCACATTTCACCAGTAATTTCTCGTTTTTTATACCAAACACAACCGTTGGTAAAAAAGTCTTAATCTGATAAAACAGTGTCCATAGTAGGTTTCTAACACACTGAAAATGCCCTAATTTTTAAATGCTCATTAATCAAATAAATAATAAATAAATGTTGTGTAATGCACTTTATGACCAATAAAAGGGTCGATGTTGGATTTTTGGTCATATCTGGCCATGGCCAGAAAAGTGCCAGGAAAGAAGTTCAAATACACCGGTGGCAGTAAAAAAATTGTGCAGATAGAGACAACTCTGGTGTAAATAATTTTAAAAGTTACACATTAAAATGTATTAAAGGCCCTGCATCACTGTAAATCAAATTCTTTTGGGTGTTTGGACTGTTGCTCATCCCAAGTCACCAACTTTACATCACTCTGTGATTTAGTGACTTGTGATGAACATTAGTATTCTATATGAAAGACAAAGTGAATGATTAACATTGACTGATAACAAAATTCATCTTTATCTGCTCCACTAGTTATCTAATAAGCTTCAACTAAGACAACAGACAGCACAAGACCTGGACTTTAGACCTAACCAAACACCCCAAACTATAGAGACAAATACATTGCGGGCAAATAGTTGGTGTGGAACAAAGAGACATGCATAATCTCTTAGTAAAAGACTGTAAGGGATGCTTACACACACATACACACATGCATACACACTCAGCCTAGTAGGAAACTTAGAAGGGCCCACATCCTCTGAGACTATCTAGTGGTGGGGGGATACGGGCTTGGCAAGCTAGGTCTGGATTGACTAAGTGTGCATGTGTGTGTGCATGTGTATAGTCACACCAGCATCATCTTTCTCTTCTTAAAAGCTGAGGGCATGGGCATGCACAGAGCTCAGCTACACTGTATGTGTGTTTGTGTGTGTGTATACATGTCTCCAGAGAGGTGGGTGTGTGTTAAGGTCCAGTGAGTTTGCAGCTGATAAACGAGGCTAGCTAAGCCGCTACAATGGCACAGTCCTGGCCCATGACGCCCTGCTCTCACACACTCTCTCACACACACATGTACATGCAAAACCACACCAGGCTGGCCACTGATAAGGAGTTGTCGCTGGCATACTCACACCTCACTGAGGGGACTTCACCCTTTTTGGACACTCAGATGAGTTCACACACACACACACACACACACACACACACACACACACACACACACACATACACACACACCACACAATAAAAACCTAACCAAGCCTACCAGATGATATGACCTTCTCCCATCCATTATTTCAGACAAAACCTCATTTTGCTGCTCAACGGTGATGGAGGATTGGTACTATTCAAGTCAAAACCATTGACTTGAATGGTTTTACAGCACTTATCCCCAATTACACAACTTGACTTCTTTCTTTATACCTGAGGTTCTTTTCTGAGACTTCCAGTTAAAGGCAGGAGTATAAATTTGACTGTAACCTTTACTCAATTGGCCTTTTTCACAGCAGACATTTTGACGTTTCACAGGAAGAAAAGTACAGGCCTAACTAATAACTTTAATGATGGCTCAATTCTGCAAAAAAGTGTCCAATGACAGTGAGCAAACATGCACAATTCCAGGACCTCGAAACTGAGCAGCTAAATGGAATACAGATATTGTTAATGTTATTATTTAGACCTGTGCTTGTCCTACTGCGATATGTCAAAATTTCTTCCATGAAAATGACCTACTGTACTTACTTCTGTTCTACTCCGAGTGTTCCAATGTGCAGTAATTTGGTTCTAATTGAGCACAGATCAACATGAGTCAAATTACATTCAATGCATGGTACTGCTGGGCTCCACCGATCACCAATTACATTAGCTTGTTTTGTCCCATTAAAAAAAAACTACTACCAAAAACTCAAATCCACCCCCTGCTGAGGAGTCAATGGAATTTCTAACAAAGCTCTCAGAAAGCCATTTAATGGTTCAGCAAGCTTTAATGCAAAGCCAATACAAGCTTTTATACAGGAGTTACTCAATGTGGCTGTACACACACTGATTGCACTAACACTATTTGTAGCTGCACAAGCAAAAACGAGATAAGCTGTCACATTTTTGGCATTAAAAGCAAAAAGGCATTTACGGTGCAGTCCAACAAGCTTACACTCGGATGTACCTGCAAAATAACATATTGTTGTCTTCAAGTAATCCAAGCCACATGTGTAGGGTCTCTGAGTTTTATAAGAGCCAGTCGCCCTATGAAAGGCTCTGTGCTCTGCCAAAGGGTGACATTAAATTACTCTAATGGTAAAGCCAGATGGGGAGAGAGAGGCAGGGAGAGAAAGAAAAATAGACAGGAGAGTGAGAAAGGGGAAGAAATATGAGAGATTAACAGCACTGTACTAAACACACCATACAGTCTCTCATACTGATGCTGCTGTCAGATACTGGGATGATTCCATAGTGCTTTTACAAAAAAAAGTGTACTTGTACAAGCCGCATTGTCCTCACACACCTGACCTTCTGTTTGCACAGGTCACTTTGATTTTGCCTTTGTAGGAGTATCATAATTAGGTTCAGCAACCACCAAATTGTCTTGTAACTTGATGACATTCCCTGCCACAATTAATTTTTACCCACATTTGGCGGCTTGGCGGTTGTTAATTTTAAAGTCTTGAGCAGTTAATTGACAATAACTTTAACTCCAGGCAATGAATAATTACTATCCCAGAGTCTCTTATTACATTTAAATCACATACTTACATGAATTATCATGCAGCCCTAACCAGTGTTTAAAAAGTACGATGGTGTAGACTACAGCTGAAATGATTGGTCCGTTATTTGATTTGTCGATCAACAGAATCTGCAACTATTTTGATAATCAATCAATCATTTAAGTCATTTTTGTTAAAAAATGCTGAACATTTGCTGGTTCCAGTTCCTCAAATGTGAGAATTTGCCGTTTTTCTTCTTCTTACATTATAATAAACTGAACATCTTTGCGATTCAGACTGTTGGTCAGACAAAAAAAAAAAAGAAGCCGTTTGAAGATGTTACCTCGGGCTCTAGAAAACTGTGATTGGCATTTTAATCTCATTTAGGTTTAACAGACCAAACACATTGATTATAAAAGAAAAAAACTGGCAGATCAATTGATAATGAAAATAATTTTTAATTGCAGCCCTAGGGGAGTGACACATTTCCAAGCAACAGTGCCAAAAAGTTGGTCACAGCAACAAACTTTCCACAATTGAGTGGGATGGGGTACCATTTCAAATTCTTCAAACTCTTCGTCATTGACAAAGTTGTTCATGGAAAAAATAAGCCTTCCTTACCAGATGCATCTGTGTTAAAACTTGTGTTAACATTAAAAAAAAATGAAATGTACTGCATAATGAATACAGTACAGTGTAATATTAACTACATAGCTATTTATCATGAAATATTATTAATTCTGGTCGGGCATTTAATGCCAGCTTTTGGTACTTGACACTTTTCAATAAAGAGTTGCATAAGCCCCACACATGAGCATGTCACTGTACTACTAACTTGTTCAAAGGTAGGGCTGGGCGATATGGCCTAAAAAAAAAAAGTCTCCAATTTTTTCACAACAAATCCGATTCACAATTTAAATCGATTCCTGCTATTCAGTATATTTCCCCTAATGAGGTTGATAAAGTAAAGTGCAAACATAACTTTCAGTTACCTTAACATGTTTTGCATAATAAAAAGGTGCCTGTGGTATACAAAAACTATTTGGTCCTGCATAATCAACAGCATCAAATAGTAGCCTTCCATTGTAAACAGTGAAATTGTAACTTCTCAGTAAGCTTTTCTAGTTTCAAACTGACAGTGACACAATGCAAAACATAAAATGTATGTGACCCTGTTTTGATTGGGCACCATATCTCTTGCAATATACATCGCGACTGCATCCGTGATCGCTTTCCACCGGGCCCCTTTCTTATCATGCGAGATACAGTTTGTAAATGTTTCCAAGACGGTAGGTTGTTTTTTGGTGGCGGTGCTGGGGCTGCCACGGTCTTGTTCATTTCGTAGGGAGCAACACCTCTCCACTCGGCAGCATGCCTCTGTTTGAGGTTCTGCAGTAAATTGGTAGTGCTGCTACCTTTGGTTGCGACAGCCTTCAAACACACTTTGCAGCGGGGTGTTGTTTGTTCTGTGTCTAACGCCACAAAACCGAACCAATTCCAAATAACTGAAGGCACGCTTGCTGCCGTGTTGTTTGTGTATCAAGCGCGCGGTGGGGAGGGGGGAGCCCACTCTGAACTACGGGAGCCCAGCGGGGAGCGTTGGTGGCAGATGTTAAAGAGAACTCGATTTTCATTAAAACAAATCAACCTAAACTACAAATTCGAATTAATCGATAAAATCGATTTATCACCCAGCCCTAGTCAAAGTTCACCTGTACGACTACAAAGACCAGTGCAGACAGCAGCTACAGTATCTTATATCAGGTCAGTCCACTACATACAGGTATAAATACCCTAAACACCAGAATAAATGTTGGCATTGTACATCTCTGCAAACCAGGGATATGTAACATTTGTATGTTTCATATGAAGCGGATATTTTGAAATTTTACAGATCTTAACATTTCAGCAATGTTGTGGTAAATGTGTGGTTATGTTTAGGCACAAAAACACTTGTTAGGGGTTACAGAAAGATCCTGTTGTGGCGGTTTTGTTGGTCTCAAACAGTGGCAGCTACCTGCCTAGGTTTCACACCATTTATCATCCCCTCCATGCCCCAATTAGAAAGTCTCTTCATATATACCTGTAACCTCAACTCGGTCGCTGTAGAAATGTTGATATGCTATGTATGAAATGTACAAATGTTATATGTGGTTTGCAGAAATGTACAATGCCAACATTTTCTTCTGATGACTGGGCTGAGCAAAAATTTCTCAATAATTCAACTGAAAATCTGTTTACATAGATCTGTTTACATAGGAAAAAACATAGACAAACTGGTGGAAGGTGGTGCAAACAAAGAAATAAAGAGAGACTGTTAAGAGAGAGAGAGATGCAGACAGAAAGCACAAGAGATGGAGAATGAAGGAGACTGAGTGGAAATGATGCCATTAGCCCAGAAGAGCTCGGCTCAACACAAACCGAAAGCAAACCAAACCTCCCCCTCTCTCCCTCTTGGTCAAAGGGCTCATTTGGCTCCACTGACTATAAACAACACTCTAAACAAACCAAATAAACGCTAGAAAGTAAGTGCCCCCCCCCCCCCCCCCCCCAATCTTCCCTCCTCTCCTCCGTCTCCCTGTCATATGCGCTCAACTCCCGTTTAATGTCCTGCAAATGAAGCGGATTTATTAATGTGTAATTAAGTAATAATCATCACTACATAATGCATGAGCGACTCAAGGGGCTAAGAGCTGGGAGAGAGAGAGAGGGGGAGAGATAGGATAGCGAGACTGCCTGAGCAGACAGAGAAGGAGATTTCTGCCGCCTCGCTTCGCTAAAGACACACATTAAAAACGGATTAATCCATTGAAATAATATTTTGATAAGAGAGAAGCCATGCTCTCTCATTTCTTCCTCTGACTCACCCCTCCTTTTCTCTCACCCCATCAGCTAGTTTCATGGCCCATCATCACACCATTAGTCCATGTTCAATTAACAGACTGCAATTAGTCAAGTCCCCCTACTGTTAACAAGGCCTAATCACTGTAAGGGCTAGACTGGTCAAGTAAATCAGAGGAACTTAGTTGCAGTGGTTAAACAAGAAGGTGCAGTAACATAAAACTACTACTACCGTTTCTTATGGCTGGAGATGGATATATCAAAAAATACAGTAATAATAATACTGTACATTTTCAAATACAGTGCACTGAGATTAGGGCTGGGTGATATGGAGAAAATCAAATATCAAAATATTTTTGATCAAACACCTCAATATCGATATTGTGACAAAACTGCAGGGTTGGTGCCTTTTTTTGATAAATAATCATCCATAATGTGGATATAATGACTAAGGGGGTAAGGACAAAAAACTGAACAGCTAGAACGATTCCGTAAGTTCCGAAAATTGCACCACTTTACCATAATGCAGTGTTTAAAACCAGGAAAAGACAACACTTATGATATGACCATGTCCAAAATCCAAAAGGTGATATCAAGTGTTATATTACAATATCAATATAATATCAATATGTTGCACAACGTTAATTGAAATATATATTTTCTTATTTTAATGTTCTAAAATTTGAGTGCATGTAAATGAAAACTACATTCAAAGTGATAGCTTTACAGTATTGTGTATGCAGATTTTACAGAGCATACATAAAGAGGAAATTAAAATAGCAAAATTTGAGTAAATTAAAAAAAAAAAACTTTCTCAACAAGTATGACTGTCACATTCATAAGTTTTTCACATCACTTTAGTACTGCCCATGCCCTAAATCTCACATTTGGTGAATAGAAAAACATAACTTCTGGGAATATAATACTTGGTTGTTATTAGGGGTGGGAGAAAAATATTATTACAGCATAATATCGCAATATTTTGCATGGCAATCTTGTATCGATACACAGCGGCCAAGTATCTATTTTTGTCATATAAATTAATAATATTACAAATGCAAATTAAACTTTTGGTAGCCTAGTAGAATAATAAAATTAATTGCTTTTTCAGCCCACTAGATACATTTTTGCTGCAATAAAAGGTGAGGTGAATAGACTGAAAGCTTTATCTTAATCAATAATGTTCCCTTGGGGACATATATTGCAGTTGAAAAAAGGTTATTCATCGCAGTATGTGTTATCTCAATAATCAGCAGATCGCAAAACATTTAAAATTGCAATAACATTGTATCATGATTCAAGTTTTGTGATGATATCAGATTGTGAGGCCTCTGGTGATTTACATCCTTGGCTGCTATTGGTTGCAATGTCGGTGAAGATTCTCAGTCATCCAGGTTATGGTAATCATATGCGCTTTATCATACGCAACTGGACTTGCTTGCATTTCACACAGAGTTTAAAGCCTGCAACTCCTTAGAACTGAAGAGGCTTCTTCAAGAAACACTAGCAAGTCTAGTTGCCTACGATAAAGCACTTGTGATTATTGGTTGCAATACATTTGAAGTGATCTAGGTTTAAAGTCAGGTGAAAGCCGTAAATGCCATCTGAAACAACCAAAATGATGAATATGTGGGTCATACGCAAACAATCTCCCTCTTCAGGAGAACTGTGACTAAGTGAAGTGACAATAAAATTTCATAATTTTAGCCATCATCTATTGATTTACAGGAAAAAAATCAATCCTTTCCAGACCAGGGCTATTCAGAGTCAGTGCAAATCTAAAGCAGGAGATGGTTGAGGTGGGACTTTGTGCTTCTTTGTTATTGTTTTGGCATGCCTGGCTGGCCAGTAAGTCCGTAAGCCAGCCAGCCAGTCAGAGTTGGGTGAGCAGGTGAAAGACAGAAGAACATGAAAACACAGATAATCCCCCGGCGATGCTCACCTCGTCCTGGCCTCCATCGCTTCCTCCCCCCTTGCCCACTCACCTGCTGTGTGCCACTGTGCTGCCCCCAAACACCTCTCCTCTCTCTCCCCTTTACCCTTCAACCCCTTTTTCTCCTCCATCTCTTTCTCTCAGTCTCTCCATCCCTCTCTCCATCTTCCCCCAATGCCAGGTCTTGCCAAGCTGTCAGTGGGGCAAGGTGTAGAGGGGAGATAGCAGCGGCACGCATGTACACACACAGATGCATGAGTACACATACACAAAACACATGGTGCTTATGCAAGCTAGCCTACAAGGGCCGTGTTACCTTTACTGCGCACACACACACAGAGTGGTGGTCGTCCGCCTCAGCTTTGCTTCGCTCTGCTTCGCTTGGCTGCCTGACTAAAGCTAAGCTCTCGTTATCCAGGCTGCTGAGACCAGGCTGCCTTAGTGACACACACACTCACACTCAGAGAAACACACAAGGCGTGCATGTCCATAATGCATGCAAACACAAATACAAGAATGTAGATGTTGCAAGCATAAGCATGCACGCACACACACTGACAGAGCAATGACAGAGCAGCAGTGGACAGATTCACTGGTCCACAGCAGCTGATTTGTTCACTGACAAACTGCACCCAGCATCAACAACACTTCAGCAGGGGGCAATAACAACCACATTCAACTACATCTTACACATACTGATTAAGTGGAGATATTCATTTAACACCACTCCAAGCAAATGCTGAAGCAATAACTTGACTGATGACTACGTAGTCGATTTACAGAAAAAATATCTATCAGAACTACTCAAGAAATTTATCAGACACTCACTGGTTACACCTTCAGTAATGTGACAATTTGCTTGTTTTCTCTCACTGCATGCAATTATAAATCTAACGTTTTTGTTCGTTTTTGATTGCTCAATTTTGTGACATAAGTTGAGACTCTCATAACTTCTAAAAACCAATTTATCATCTGGAATTTATAAGAGTAAAACTTTAATCAACAATATGCCCTTATTAAGTGTTAAAGGCCATGGCCCCCAAACATTAAAGCTATGTGTTTCTTTTTCCTTTGCACAGATACAAATACAGTCTGAAAAGTACCAATGCACCCAGAAAATGAAAAGAAATCTCTTTAGTTTATGGGTGACTTTGTGGTCCTATTAGATGAACAAAAGAAAGACAATTATTATCAGCATTACTACTATACTATGAAACCACACCTACAAAACATCTGTCATATTCTTATGTTGTCCTTTGTACGTGTTTGCATCCATCAACATATTCAGATATTTTTCACAGCTATGCTCTTTATAATAGAGTGTAGAGATAGATGGGGAACAGTGGCAGTTACAGATTGTGTTACAATGATCATGAGTGAGATTCTAAGCTAAAACCACACTAAGAAGAAGCCTATGCAACACAGTTCTTTCTCTATAATACTTAACAAATTGAAAAATCAGTAAGATACATGTCAAAACTAATTACAATTAGGAACACTCTCTTTTAATGTTTATCAAATTTCCACTTTATATGATATAATAGGCATTTAAAGCACTGAGTATTGTTATTAACTACGAATGGCATTTATTATTTTCATGCCAAGTCAATTTTATAAAGACAGGCTGTACGTATGAACTGAAAACTGAAACCAGCTTTACAGTAGATTCCTGAAGAGGCTGTGGAATCTGAAAGCTACCGCATCACTCTCAATCACAACGCAGCCTGTTCTGTGGACTGAACTGAAAAATGACCGTTTCTAAAATGTGACTGTTTTCCTGCACATATAGCCCACAGTAACAGATATTACAACCACAAACATATCCCAAAGCAAACACAATACCACACACTCCCGGTACTTTGTGTGTGGCATGTAAGTAGCCTCTCCCACTATTGACAAAATGAATACCACCCGACCTCACATGAAACAGGCTTAACATCAGGACCTGTAGGAGAAGCTGGTATCCTCCAATGAAAATCATGCCGCTCATCAAACTAAAAACCCAGTTTAAACCACTGTCAGAAATCTGTTTGCTTCCCAGATTCTCACAGAAAGGGAAAGCCTATATGGCGAAGGAAACGGGGGAGGGGGTGGCAACCACATGGTCACTCCATCCCGTTGCCCATCTGGGTCCCATAAAGAAAACATGGAGGCCAAGGCCACCACATGCCCTCATGCAAGATGCCCAGTCACCCATGCACTGCAATGAACACTATTTCATGGAGGAAATTGTAGCTTCCTTTGCTATAATAATAGTGATAGTAGTGCTTTTTAACATAACGATTTTGAGCCAATAAATTTTGACTTTTCTTGAACATTAGAAAAATGGATCTGTAAATTCCACAGTTAGTCTTCATAAGTGTTCAGCGTTGCAGGAGTTATTTTTAAAGTATGAAGGGAGGCCTAAAAACCTGAGAAAATGGAAAACATTTACAAAAGTATCTTAAAATCTAAGATGAAATACATTCATGCCCAGCAATGCATTGCGCTTCCTTTAAAGTGTGGGAAATTTTCATATTTGGGAATTAAATTTGAATTTTAAATCCAATTTGGATCATTTTTATGGTGTAAAAAAGAAGCTATAAAGACATATAATGTCGGGGTTAAGTGATGTGATTTGGGGTCAACCAGCCAAATTTACCACAACAAAGCAGCAGTGGGCTGTTTAGAGCAAGTGCAATATGGAAATAATCCAGATTACATGGGCCCATTAACCAAGTGAATTACAACAAGTTGATCCAAAAGCACAACCCACACTGTCAGGAAAAACGATACACCAGTGTATCATCTTTCAAGTTCTGACAGTGTGGTAGCTAATTGAAAACAATTAGCCCAGTAGACCAGCGGACAGAGAAATTAAACTGGGGCTGTTTGTCAGCTCATATCTGACTAAGATGTGACCATTTGAAACAACTAAAAGAGGGCGACATTACCCTAAATTGCCCCTTCCCTTACATTTGAATCATTTTAACAATGTCGTGACCAATTACAAACAATTAGTGAACCAACAGTAAAAGTGAGCTAACACAAACTGTTGAGGTAAGAGACGCTGATATGCCTATGTCGTAAAACTACACACCACTATGCTTGCAACCCTTTGAGGGAAAATAAATTAAATTAGCTAACAAGCACCAGCACCACAATGAAATCTTTGGTCATGGTTTGGTCGCGTTGGCTTCTTTTCCTACTCCAAAGTGAAGTGTCCGTTCACATGAGGTACAAAATTAACTGTTTCTTACCTTTAACGGAGCGCGGTTTGGCCTGTTTACGTCTAGACATCTCTGGTCTCGAACTGCTTTCTTAATTTTTATTCTCTAATTGTTTTTGTTCCGTTCCGTGTTTTCAGCTAACCATACAGGCAGACACAATCGGGTTATCTTTCCTTCTCCTCCACCACTTCGCTGCTGCTTCTTCGCCTGTTGCAATGCGGCAGCTTCAGTCTCTTATTGGGAAACGGCCGTTAGTCCAACGACAACAAACCACACACACCGGGAGTGGAGCGGCTTGGAGGCGACACTCTGCTCCTCTGGTGCGTTTTCTTCCTCAACGCTCGCTCAGGCTCGCGCAACCTGTAGCATAAACGGGAGCAACTTCCCGTTAGTATCCCCGTCTTCTTCGTTACAACGTGCCCCGACGCCGACAGCCTCGCTTATTTTGTTTCTTCTCTTTCCCCCGCACGCGTTTTGCCTTCTCTGGTGCACCCTGGGCGCTCGTGCCGCTCCGACTTCTTCCAGCACTATGGACCGGGGCGCGAGCTGCCAGCCACGCGCGCGGCAAACACCTGAGCAGGTCCCGCGCGGTATTGAGGAAAAGTGACAGCAGCACCGTCCGAGTGCGAGGTGTCGGTGCCTCAGCAGTACGTGACGGTCCAGGTGAGGAGAGGCGACGGAGAATGTTCCGGGAAATTGCTTTCAAATGAAACGTGGCTTCTTCCCCCGCGCTCCTTGCGGTTTCGTCGGGGCTGTTTTAGTTTATCGAAAGTATTTCAGTCTGTTTTGTTTTGTTTTTTCCTCCAGGAAAGCGGCACCGACCCGAACCGACCAGCCTGCTGTGTTCCGTCCCGCTAATCTACACTAGGCAGTGGTGGTGGTCTGGTGGCATGGACATTGCGCTCTTCCCCAGCATCTCCACCCCGAGGGGAATACTGCTTTTACAACCCACGCTTTCTTTTTGTTAATATTTCTCAATGCCCTACCGGCGGTATTAATAGCAGCCTAATATTTCTACCAGTCTAACCCTTCGCTAGCCTCTGTCTCCCTGCTTTTTCTTTGTCCTGACTCTGGCTACCAGTCTCCCTCCTCCTCCTCTGCCTGCCTCTGCTGGCGGGGCTGCGGCGCAGACACACATAATAAAGCCAAGGCAGGCAGTGCTTGGCTGGAAATGTAGCCGCGTCCCAGCAGGGGGATGTGAGAGAAGGGTCCCGGCGGGGGAGCGCTCTGATCCCGCAGGGAGCAGCTCGGCACAGCCCGGGTTGGCTGAGGCAGAGAGGCAGGAGAGAGGCAGGCTGGGTTGACGGAGAGAGAGGGGAGGCAGGGTGAGAGTTAGGCAACAGCGCCCAGCTGTGGCCGACCGGCACAACTACAACAGGGACTCCGAGATAACAGAGGGAGGAGGCAAAGGGAAAATATGGACTTGGATTCAAGTGGGATGTGGAAGAGGCCCTAAAGTTGAAACGTGCAATAAGTAGGCCTAAGTTTGACAAACAAAATTAGTGTCAGCAGTGGGGGTGAGAATCAGAGTAACTCAAGATAAGACACTATCGTCATACCTTGCCCGTGATAACGACGGTACCACGATATAGCCCAGCAATTCTGCAGTTCTTGATACATTGCAAGATAACCATCTACAAGATATCACAATGTCCGAGTAACTGAAGAAAAAATACCCTTAAAAGGCAACAAGCAGGAATTATGTAGTTATTCACTGCATTGTAATGTCAATTTCACAGACTTTGACATGAAATGAAACAATGCGTGTCTTAGTTTAGTGCCTTTTAACACACACTCACTCACTGTAGGCCTAATCATTTTAGGATGATGTATAGTTATGGTGCCATTATCCATCTCCTCCACGACAAGATCCCAATTGTGACCGCAAAAGGTTTTTATTGTGTTCGTACTTTACTTTCACAAGACAATTCTTGTATTTCATCTAGTCTTCATCAATTGTACCATCTGTGTTGTTAAAGCCGAAGTGGCCCCAGACTTTCGACTTGAAAGATGAGGGTCCCTCTCTGATCCCCCCCTCTCTGTTAACCATTTTCTCCATTTGAGTTTTTCCTCACAGCAAGTTAGTATTCATTTGATAAGTGCGATCATGAGTAGTCACAGAGTAGTGACCCTAGTTAGTCAGATTGGCAGGGGAATCCTTTCAGAGCTCCTTAATGTTTTAATAAAAAATATCAGCATTTGGCACCAATTTTTCTATAATGTATTGCAAAAGGAAGTAATATGAAATATACTAATAACCTAATTTTGTCCTACTCCTAGTCACCAAGCAGGCTGTTCTTATGCACTGTTCATAGGTATACGCAAAAAGTAACACACCAGAATTGGTATATAATCTACATAATCGTGAAGGCTGCGATCACGTGTCCTGCTGGGAGTAAATGAGGAAGTAGTAGAAAGAGTGACAGTCCCTGTAACGAGGCAGTAGTGGGGTGGTGGATAGCTCAAACAAACACACTTGTCACTCTTGTCTTATGTGACACCAAGTGAAGTCATTCTCAAGTATTTTTTTTTTATTTGACCTTTATTTAACCAGGAAAACCTCATTGAGATTAAAAATCTCTTTTTCAAGAGTGTCCTGGCCAAGACAGCAGCACATTCAACAGTTTTAGACAAACACACGCAGTCATAAAATAAAAATAAAACAACAAACACATAAAACAAGACTTCAATACATTAAGAAAGAAAAGTCACAATTTTAGAGAGCCAATTTTGCTAAAATTGCCCATGTGAAAATAGATAAAGTGCATCAGTCAAAACATCTGCAGCCAGATGTGTCCGCCTCCAAGTCACTCAACATCGTCTTAAAAGTGTCCAGTGAAACCAGATCTTCAAGTTTCAGGTCTTTTTGTAGTTCATTCCAAGTAAGTGGAGCTGCAAACCTGAACGCCTTTTTTCCCAGTTCAGTTCTTACTTTTGGAACAGACAATAAGAAAAAATCCTGAGACCGAAGATTATAAAATCCTGTGCTCTTCTGACTGATGTAGGTCAGGAGATAGGATGGGAGCAGACCTAGAATACATTTATAAATAAGAACACGCCAGTGATTGAGTCTGCGTGCAGACAAAGAAGACCAACCAACACGAGCATACAGCAAACAATGATGAGTAAGAGATTTAAAATTTGTGATGAACCTCAGAGCTCCATGATATACAGTATCCAGAGACTGTAAGCTTTGAGAGGAGGCGTGCATATACAAGACATCACCGTAGTCCAGCACAGACATAAATGTAGCAGAAACCAGTCTCTTTCTAGATTCAAAAGAGAGACATGATTTCATTCTAAAGAAAAAATCTAGTTTCAATTTTAATTTTTTAACAAGCTGCTGAATATGAGCAGAAAAAGAAAGGGAATCATCAATTAAAATGCCAAGATACTTGTAAGTAGAAACAAATTCTATCTGAGAACCCTGAGCTGTGGTAACTGAAGGCAGGTTTAAAAGTTTGGACCTAGAATTTGAGAACATCATAACCTTTGTTTTGTCTGCATTTAAAACCAGTTTTAAATCATAAAAATGTTGTTGCACAGTGTTAAAAGCAAGTTGTAACTGTGTAAGGGCTTGGACCGGCGTGGAAGCAGAGGTATACATAACTGTGTCATCAGCATAAAAATGAAATTTTGCATTTGATACATTCCGATTGATATTATTAATGTAAAGTATGAACAAGAGTGGTCCCAAGACTGACCCTTGTGGCACACCTTTTGTTAAAATGAGTGAGCTGGAAATGCAGCCCTCTACCTGCACAGACTGAGTTCTGTCTGTCAAAAGTATGTTAAGTATGTAATGTTACATCAAAATGACCCCCAACCATCTTTCTTTTCCTAAACCTAGCCTACATAACTTAACTTTTGCCAAACCTAACCTATGTAACTTAACTCTCTCCAAGTCTAACCTACGTAACTTTAATTTTTCTAAACCCAATATGAAACTTAACTTTTGCCAAACCTAACCTACATAAGAATTTTTCTAAACCTAACCTATGTAACTTTATTGTTTTTAAACCCAAAACGTAACTATACTTCGCTAAATCTAACCAATGTAACTTTACTTTGACCAAACCTAGCTAACATTGATGTCACCAAACCTAACCTATGTAACTTTAATTTTTCTAAACCTAACCCACATAACTTTGCTGCTGCTAAACCTAAAATAGCGGCACGGGTTGGTGCAGCCTCACGGCAAGGGGGTTCCTGGTTCAAACCCAGGGTGGGGGGATTCAAACCCTGAAGTGCGGGAGCCCCTCTGTGCAGAGTTTGCATGTTTTCCCCATGTCAGCATGGTTTTTCTCCGGGGTCTCCAGGTTCTTCCCGCAATCCAAAGACATGTAGGTTAGGTTAACTGGTGATTCTAAATTGTCTGTAGGTGTGACTGTGAATGTGAATGGTTGTCTGTCTCTGTGTGTTAGCCCTGTAATAGTCTGGTGACCTGTCCACAGTGTACTCCACATTTCGCCCAATGTCAGCTAGAATAGGCTCCAGCCCCCCCACGACCCCCAACAGGATAAGCAGTTATGGAACACGAATGAATAAATAAACCTAAAATGTAACTTTCCTTTTTTCTAAACCTAACCTACATAATTTTACTTTCACTAAACCTAGATAACTTTAATTTTGCTAAACCTAATCTAATGTAATGTGCAAATTTACTTAGACTAAACCTAACTCGGGTAACTTTACATTAAATACATAAACTGACGACGCCCAACCATGATTCTTTTCCCAAACCTAACATATACTTAACCTTTGCTAAACCTAACCTATGTTATTTTATGTTAAGTACGTAACCTGGCAACATCCAACCGTGATTCTTTTCCTAAACCTTACTTACATAACTTTACTTTCTTAAACCTAACCTGTGTAACTTTACATTAAGTACGTAACTTTATGTAAAGTATGTAATGTGATGACAGCCAACGATGTGTGATGATTTTTTTAACCTAAACCTAACCAGTAGGGTGCTAATGCGTTGCCGCTATAAAATCAGATATCATATGAACCATTGTATGAGGATATGCTGCACCAGGTGTGAAGGTATCTAGTTTTAAATACAAACACTACTCAGCTGTGGAGGATGTGACATGGTATCAGCTAGCAACCAGTGTCACAACATGTCACTCTCAAACCCCAGTAGCAATGTCAGTCTTTTGTATCTGTGCATTAAACATTTCTGTTGGGTCTCTTAATTTGATAACAAGCTGCTGTCTTGTGTGGCTTCACTAGCTAGGCCACTTGAAAATGTGACAGGAAGTATGTCTTTTTATACTCAGTTACACAATACCAGAATTTCCAAAATGATACGAATGGCACTGGATGTTAAACCACGTTATGAGTGGACAGAGAAAACAACTTAATTCATGGATGTTTCCATGTTTGTCAAGGAAGAAAGGAATTCCCACAATGTCCACAGTTGCTGTAAAGTTAAAGTTGCTCTTTTGATTTGAACTCACCTTTTTGCTCGCTCCTCACAAAGTTCACATTTGACCTTGCAGACAGCAACTGTGGTCAGCCTGAATTACCACAAAAGCTTCAGTCAAAATTTACTTAAGAGTCACTTGTGATTTATCATTAACCAAGTAATGATAAATCTGTAAGCAGCTATTATTCCTCATAATGACAAAAAGTGCTTATAATGTTTTGGTCAGAAATTGTTTATGTGTGTCCTATAATTTAATATGTGAAGCCTCACAATGTTACAGATAGCCTCTGCTTTTCATTGTTGGTATCAATCCTCTGGACAGCACCTAAAAAGAATTTTTTGTGCATATACTTTCCCTCCGTAGGCTTCGACAAAAAAAAGCCCACCAATGCAGACACAAGTTTGAATTTGATATTTTGCAGAGTAACACAATTTTATATCTATTTTTTAGTCCAGGAAAGCAGAAAAATGAAGACAGGAATAGCAATAATGAGCTTGCAGGAAACAAAGGCATGTAATGGTCAGTTCCCTCCACACAATTTCTTCAAAGAATTTGCTCACAGTTTTGGAATGTCAGACATTTTTCATCTTGAAACATTCCCGTTTTTTGAGCGTTTATCATTTCACTTTTTCACTTCATTTGTGGTGGATTAATTTCTTTGGGACACTTTCTGACAGGATTACTTTAAGCCTATTCATTTAGGCTGAGCAGAACCTATCCGTGCAAAATGAACATTTTCCGCACTTTACAGTTCGAGACCACATGAAATGTCTTCTTCTATCCAGTCATAAGCATACAAGAACATAGACCTTTGTGTTGCAGTGATGTACCGTCAAATGTTTAAAATCTGCTGAGCCATTTCCTTTAAAGAAACAAAATACCTCTGTGTCCTCCATTGCCCTTTTCTACGGTGCTTTGGATATGCCCCCTCCAAAGAGAAACCTTTTTTTCATCGGAGGGCACTCTCTGTCACAGTGAAAATAAACCGTTTGACTTACTGTATAAACATAATTCAATTAGCCACACCAGTGTGTACATGCATGTGTGTGTCCATGACTGTGTGTGTCTGTGTTTGTGTGTCTTCTTCAAAGCTCCTTTATTTCCAGTAAAGAAAAGAGGGACACGTCTGTGGACAATATAAAGCAGACAAAGAGGGAAAAAATGAAAATCACTGGGTGCTTTGTTCTTCACTCTCTGCTCCAACTGAGCGCTCTCTGACCGCAGCTGAGCTTTTCCATGTTGCCTCTCCCCCTTTCTCTCACTCTTTTCCCCTGTCTCTCACTGTCTCTCAGTCTTTCCCTCTCCTCTCTCTCTCTCTGGTTGTCATGGATAACTGGGTAACGTGGAACTCCCTGTGCTGACCAGCAGGACCACTGCCCTCTGCAGATTGAGCCTCCCTGCTCCCCCCAACTCCACCCTGTCCTCCCATGGAGAGACAGCGCAGCCTTTAAGATTGACCCCCTGTTGGGTTAGGGAAGGTGGGGGGCTCTTGTCTATCTGCCCTCCCTTTGCCCCCCCCCCACTTCTGTCTCCCTCTGCCTCACCCTCCAACCTTCACCTCTCTCCATATGAAATGAGTGCACGCCAGGAGACCCATGTGTGCGTTTCTGTGTGTGTGTTTGTGTGTGCACATGCAAAGCTCCCCCAGTGTGACTGCCGCTGGCATGGAGGGGCAAAAGCCCTCACTCAGTGGTTGGTCCCCCCTCCACCCCTGTTCCCCCTCCTCATTTCTGCCGGTAAATACAAAGGGTGGGAAAAAAGCCCACATTACAAGCTCCTTAAGGGTCAAGGACAGGCCCCAGTCTGAATAGCTTCTAAGAGTCGTATTGTTGAATCACATAGCTAGCGATTACACCCTCTGTCATCTCCGCGCGGATTTGGCTTTTTTATGCACACAACAAGAGAACATCAAGTAACAGCCACTGAATAAGTCGGCCAACAGACATGCAGTGGGAATTGATACAGACAGGACATCAATGGAATAAACCAGGGGCAGATGTAGAATTACAGCCCCAAAAAATGGGGATTTGGCTTAAAGATTTCATACCTTAACAGCAGCTGGTTTACAGTGATGTGGAATGTTAGAGCACCGAGATTATGACACAGAAAATATGGTGCCAGACGTTTGTTTGTTTTCATGAATACATTCTGTAAATGTAGCTTTGGTGAGACGCTCTTATTACAAAACCTTTCTTTTATCGACTCGTGTATAAATATCATGCTTGACAAGGAATACTTCACACACAAAACAATCACTTGTATATCAATTGCTCACCCCATGTTACGTTTATTTTGCAAAGAAAACTGTGTTTTTCGTATGCCTCCACAGTGAACAAAGAATCCAAAAACTTAAAAAAAAAATGAATTAAAGTAAATGGAGGCCATGTTTACGCACTCTCACACAAATCGTGCAGTATAATCCAAATCTCATTTATCCAGTTGTAGGCTCAGTATTTCACAAACACATGCATTTTTGCTAAAATGTTGCTCATGGAAACATGGAAAGGTTAATATACATTTTTAGGCCCAGACACACCAAATCAACATTGGAAAAATAGCAGCAATGAGAGCCGTGAACCTCTCGTCACCATGTTTCAGCCAAAAAGTTACACATGAACACACCAAACTAATGGCCAACAAGCGTGTGTGTTCTGTCCTGCGTGAGAAGACATACCCCTGCACACCAGCAGACGGTGGTCACCTGTAGTCCTCATTCAAAAAGGGAGACCAGAAAAACGTCTTGACACTAGTTAGCCAATTGGCATATTAAAAACAACATTAAAAAGAACATAATTACAGTGCGCCAGTGACTAATAACACAAATGAACAGGAAATAATTCTGCTGAAGAGCTCAGTTGCTAAAGAAAATTTAAAGTTTGTAGTTTGTTTCGACCTCACTCCCTCTTGACTTTAGCTGTTTGTTTACAGTTCTCACTTCCATTTCTCTTCGTGTGCGCTGAGCTGAACTGCCAATCAGAGTGATTTCATTTGCCAACAGGCTCTGTTGTGCCAACGCCAATTCAACAGGCTGAATCAGCAGAAAAAAAGGCCAACTAGCGACAACAAGGGCCATCGGTGCAGGACACACTGCACCGATGAAGGTGGCAGATGCTCTCCAATGGCCCAACTTTGACCAACGGCCAGCAGTCAGCTTGGTTTGTCAAAGCCTGAAATGAAATGGACTTGCATTTGTATTGTGCCTTACTAGCTTTCTGACCACTAAAAGTACTTTTACACCCAATTACACACACATTCATACATTGGTGGTTTAGGCTACCATTCAAGGTGCAACCTGTGAACTGGAGGAGCTGGGGATCGAACCTCTGATCCTCCAATGAGTCACTATCTTATCTTTTTAAGAGGACTAAAAACATCCAACTTACAGACCAAAAATTGTGAGGTCAGATGTAGTCATTGAAATGCAGGCGCATCTCAAAGAGATATTTTATATTCTTTGATGTGGTGTACATTAGAGCTGAGACAAAACAGAACTTAATAGCAGTTTTTCTGATGGCATTTAGATGTCACTGCCACTATTTCAATAACTTCATTAAAACGACTAGGGACATTTTTGTGTTTTTTCATACTACTAAACCACTTGGCTATGTCTACTAGAATGTTTCTCTGAGAAGTGGGCCTTTAACTCTTCCTAATACACTTAGCTTTGCTAGGCTGATAGTGTTAGTCAAAGTGTAGGTCAAAATTTTAAGAAGAGATTTGAATTATCTAAATTCTCTAACCTTGTACCTACTGTAAATGTATCTTCCCCTACCGCTACAGCTCAAATTGACATTGTATTTTTGACATCAGTAATACAGCTTACCTCATGTCATGAGCACAATACACTTAAGAAAACTGGAATGACTTTTCACAAAAAAAAAACAAATACAGCAAGCTTAGTTGCCTTTAACTTTGACTTTGGATTAAAACATTTTTTTAACTAAACAACCTAAGCAATAGCAAATGTTTCTCAAATCTGATATTTAACTCTCAGTTTTGTTTTTATTGTCCAGCATTTTGAGCCTACATATTGAACAGATAGGTGGTAGTATCAAGAATGACAAGGGGCAAACCACACTGTTTAAAAGGTTTTTGTCCTTGTTGCTTCTTAAGAGACAGTTTACAGCAACTATGGACTGTATAAAATAATGGATGTAGCTGCTGTGACATCACCCATTGGTTTGTAAACTTCTGTTTTGAAGCCTTGACTTTGGCGTTTCGACTGTTGCTATCTCGGTTTTTTGGAGCTCTAAAGTTGCTCATTTTAATGCAGGTGTCCATGGGGATTGGCTGACTTCTGGAGCCAGCCTCAAGTGGCTGTTTAATGAACTGCAGTGTCTATGCTGGCTTCATTTTTTTAGTCCCAGAGGCTGCCACTTTGTATTTACATTGGTTTCAGTGATTCAAACACAAGTGGCCAGCTGAGACATATTGCCATTCACGCCTGTGTCTCTATCGTACATCTCAGCTGGCCACTTGTGTTCAGATTTCATTACTCACTAAGTCACCTCTGCTAGAAGGTAAAAGGGCCCTGTGCACAGTTAATACATCTACACTCTTGCCGGCTGCTTGCTCGTCACATTAGAGGTTGTGTCGGTGCAGCTGGAGATATCATCAGCACAGTTCAAGACATTTCCTTCCATAGGGCAAAAGAATGGATAGTCACGCAACACTTAGTTTACCTACAAACTTGTGGTAAAATGGGCAAGTTATAAAGTGTCAGCACAAAACAAGGATTATGTCATGTATTGATGACGTAGTCCTTGTCAAGGACACATTTACACTACAAAAGATATGTGGTCCAATGCGTTTCAAACCATAAGTGGTTTGAGTGATTGGATTACAATGCATCTTGGTGGTCGTTTACACTGTGCACTTGTGATTGGATCACCCAAGATGCATAATACCAAGTATAAACAGGGTCTGTGTGATACCTATTAGTTGGTCAAGGTCCTGGTTCAGTGGGAAGGGGTCAGTAAGCTTAACAAAGTATTTTCAGGTCAGGACATTTGTGGCGTTCTCAGGTCATTAACTTCCCAAATCAAGCATGGCCACTTAAGGCATTGATTGATCAAGTGTGAAGTTCAGTCAGGGAAAAAGTTAGGCAGGATTTGGTCGTCTCTTTCAAGCTCTCTCTTTTAATTCTTTACATAACTACTTTCATCACTTTTTTTGTGTACATGACAGCAGGCCATATGGCATCACTTTTGCCTTCAGACATGGTTAGATGACACGTCAAGCAAAAATTATACATTTCAAGCATACCTTGACCTTTAACCTCCTACATGTTCAGCACTCAGTGCTGGCAGGTAAAAAGAGAAGCTGGCAACACCATCTGTCACAGAGGTTACACACGCTGTCTGCAGCCCTTCAAAGGCCAGCAGTAGAGCTAGCAGCGATAAGGAAAGCTGCTGTGCATTTGGACTTGGGCATTTTAAATTGGTAGGAAACAGAGAATAACACTTTGAGGAATACTGCACCCCCACATAATTATCTGACACTCACCCTATGTTGTCTTGAATTTGAGAAGAAAACTTTGTTTTTCTGACATGACTCCATGGTGAACGAAAAATCCAAAAACTGAGAAAATTCTTGATGAATGGATGAATATGTTTCATTGAAATCCCGTCTCCCACTTTGTTCATTGGCCAAGAAGCAACAGGCATGGGTCAGTGACGACAGTACTTCTGGCAAATGAACAAGCTGGAGACGGGATTTCAATGGACTGCAGAGCAGAGTTCAAACTCACATGTACAGGCATGCTACTCATGTGTGAGACTGTTTATGTAGAACACTTTAGTGAAAATATATATGTTGAGGAAGTACTAATAGACGACTGGATAAACAAGATTTGGATTATACTGCAGGAGTTGTGTAAGTGTTTCTGAATGGATGTTTTGATATAGTTGTGTTGTTGTTGAATGTGGCGCTCCTTTACTTCAATTCATCAAGAATTTTCTCTATTTTAGGATGCTTCGTTCACCATGGAGGTATGTGAGAAAAACAGAGTTTTCTTCAGAAATTCAAAGTAACAAGGGTGAGTAATCGATATAAAAATGATCATTTGGGGGTTGAAGTATTCCTTTAACAAGGCTTGGGGAGCAGCTGTTAGGATAGGTGCGATTGGATAATATTGCTGTCTCAAAAATGAATTATTTGTCTTTATTATTTATCTATTTACGAATTTATTTAAAAATCTATTTTGAAAATGGATTACTAGCTTTCCAAAGAATTATTATCCAACATACAAGTACTAATATGAACATAAATACATTTTTGCCTCTGAGAAAAATTAAAACTGTTTGTATGGATGTACAAGCAATGAAATGTGATCAATGACAATAAGTGAGAATCCTAAACAGACCCATTACAAATCTGCTGAGTGCAGAGTCAGGGTCACACACTGCTGAGAGCTGACTGCAGGCTTTGCACATCAGCGTGAACCTGCAGAATAACTGTATGTATCTAGTAAATTCTCCCCTTTTGTCTTTCGTTTTAACACACACACACACACACACACACACACACACACACACACACACACACACACACACGGGCACACAACACACACACACGCACTCCCTCGTACCACTCTATCTGTCTCCCAGGTATCAAAGCCTGATATTCCTGAGGTGAGGAGGCAGCACAGTCTATTCTCCACACCCTCACAAAGCGCTCCTGAACATCGGCCCATTGTGCTGCTTGCTTGCCTGCCACTAGCGGATAGAGTTCATGTTATATTTATGTAGCCTAAAGCACACTCTCTCCCTATCTTCCTTTATCACACTCTCCCTCCCTGCCTCCCATCTCTTTCTCTCTCCCTCTCTCCCTGTCTTCTGCTGTGTTGAACTCTCGCCAGCTCCACTAGGTCTCCCCTCTGCAGACAACAATGTTCCATCTCGTTGCTTTTGCCCTAGATATTGGCTATTTTTATATGGAATAATTAGACACATAACTGATTTAAATACTGCAAAGCCACATTCTTTTGTCTCCACTTAATGTGGGCTGGGTGCAAAATGCCAAAGGTGTAAAGTGCACATGTGTACGTGTGTGTGCATTTACATAGTTGTGTGTGTTCTGAAGTAATTGCTATTTGTTATGCAGGTAGAGTTGGACAGTGGTGTGGGTAAAAGGTATGTTGATCTGCTGCATTATTCTATACTTATGTGAATTTCAATTTTGTGGATTTGTGGATGCATATGGTGTACCCACAAGTCCACAAATGTGTGTGTGATTATGGTTCTGGGTGCTCACAGGAAGCAATAGCATGTGGTGTGTGTGTGTGTGTGTGTGTGTGTGTGTGTGTGTGTGTGTGTGTGTGTGTGTGTGTGTGTGTGTGTGTGTGTGTGTGTGTGTGTGCGTGTGTGTGTGTGTGGGCTGCATTCATTATCTGATCCGAAGGTGAGAACAAGGGAGAACATTTAGCCTGCGGTTACTTATGAATAAATATTCAGTATGGAGACACAGGAAAAAGATCAACATTATTTTTAATATTTGTTTTGAGCATTTGTTAAGCCTGTTATTCTATACACAGTCTCACTTGCCAACCGCAAGGTCTTTGCAGAGGTATAAGTGTATGTGTATGAGTGTGTATGTGTGTGAGACATAGTGTGGAGGCTGACTGCCACAGGATGCCAGCTGTCTGAAATCTCTAAAGAAAACAAAGATGGTAGTAATGATGATGATAATGATGATGCTTGTGATGATTATGATTTTGCCGATGAAGATATTGATTTGATCACTATTCTAATCTTTGTGGTTATCACTGGTATCATCATTATGATGACACTGTTTGTGATGATGAGTGTGACGATGATGATGATGAATGTCAAACACATGAAGGATGTTGGCAATTTATGAGACGGGGTGCATTAACTCTAAAGCTACAGCCGTCTGCTGGTTAGCTTAGCTTAGCATAAAACCTGGAAACAGAGGGAAACCAGAACAGCTGCCAGAAGAAAATGTTGGCTTTGTAAATTTCTGCAAACCACTGATACTTCAAATTTGTATGTTTCATAAATATCATACCAACGTTTATAAAGCGACGTACCTCTGATTACATGTATATGAGCTGACTTTGTCATCAGGAGGTGCAGGGCATGGTGGATGGCAGGACACTGACAAAACCTGTTGTTTTTCAGTGTGACATTTGCGGCGTTCTCAGCTGTGATTGTGGTGACAAAACCGGTTATTCTAAGCCAGAACATGTTTTTTTCCTAACCATTACCAAGTGCTTTTGTGCCAAAACATAACAGCACATTATGACGTATCCTAAAACAATGGTTTGTATGATATCCTATGAATTTGCACCCCACGAATGGCATTAAGTAATCAAATTAAAGTCATGTCGTTAACGTAAAGTTACGGAAGTTAAGCTCTGGCAAGTTACTGTGGTTAGGAAAAGAAACATGATGATGACATACCTTAAAATTACTCAGTTCACTCAAAGTCCTGGGGAAAAGTCCTGTGTTTTGTGACCTCCTGTTAATGCACTGGCCACGTGATTGCAGACAAACAAAATATGTGGGTTATACACAAACTACTAGCTCATGATTATGTAAGATATGTTCAAATTTTGGTGCAATACTTTTCATTGTAAAATGTACCAACAGTTTATGAGAACAGCCTGCACATGAACCACAATGTTGTTAAAATGTAAAGAGTAAAGAAACATGAAGTTTCAACATATCCATGCCATAATAACGTACAAATATTACATATATGTGGTTTGCAGAAGCAAAAAAAGTTAACCTTTATTCTGCTACTTTTGTTGAGGGTAACAGCTAGCCTGGCTCTGTCCAAAGGTAATAGAATACGCCTACCAACACCCCTAAAGCTCAGTAATTGACATGTTACTGTGAGATTGCCAGGAAACCAGCGGGACCTTCAGGAAGAGACTGCTTCCAGCCAAGAAATAATCCGGCTCATAAACCTCAACATGACACAATGTGTTATTTAGGCAGATTTAGATTTTGTTACCTTTGGAGAAAGCCAGACAAGTTGTTCCCCCCTATTCCATTATTTATGCTAAGCTAAGCTACACAGCTGCTGACTGATAAGTAGGAATGGGTATGGGTTCTAAAAATTACAATACCAGCACCAGTTACATAAAGAGTTGATTGATACTTTTTTTCCCTCTACTTCAGTTGATGCTGACTATATAAAGGGAAGCATTTGGTTGTGTTAAATGCCGCCAGATGCCACAGACATGCAATATACTCATACTCTCAAACGTATGGTGCCATCTCAGCACACTAAACTGTCAGCTCTGCCAAATACTATGGGCTTGACTTCACCCTACCACAGACTGTATGGGTTGTAGCTCCTGCAGTAGAGGGCCAATCACACATTGCATTAAATCAAAGAATGCTTGCAGTGATTTGCTGCAAGCACAACCATATACTAATAATATTTTTTTCTAGATCTGGCCCAGCAACAATTGAATATGGGTATCATTTGGCTGGAGAGGTTTCAATACTACTTGGTATTGGGTTATTTTTGTTGATACCTAAAAAGTATCGGATACTGATACCCAACCCCACTGATAAGAGAGTGGTTTCAGTCTTCACATCTGACCCACAACAAGAAAACAAATAGGTGTATTCACCAAAATGTGAGAACTTCTGTGTTTAAGCTTTAAGTGGGTGGTATTAACAATGAGTATTTTCCACCAGGAATGGGTGGACATGAACCACTGGATTTCCAAAATGCTATTTATGAACTCACTAAAAAACTGTATCCTCTTATATGCAGCCACCACAATACAGAAGTGAGAAGGTCTAAGCTGAAAAAGGGTTGCCTTCATAGTGTCATGCTTTTTGCTTTCAAAGTAAGCTGAGCTACTTCATCCGAATTAATCTGAATGAAAACAAGAAATGATCTGTTTCTGAACTTTACTTAACATCAACAGGTGAGCACTAAACATACAAACATTTACATCAGTGAAGGCAAGTATGCTGAGTTGAGGCACAGAGCAGCAAGCCAGCACTGTCCATGCTATAAAAGTTTCCTAACTAACTCTCGTGAAATCTTCGTGAAAGTCTTGTGTACGTGATGTTGTCATGTTAATTAACTAATCAGCACAGTACATCGCTCCAGGGGACAGTCCAGGACCGAGCTGGCCCTCCTAAACAAGCTGGTCAGGAGGGCCAGCTCGGTCCTGGACTGTCCCCTGGAGACCATCGAGCAGGTGGGTGAGAGGAGGATGTTAGCAAAGCTGATATCCATAATGGACAACACCTCTCACCCCCGTGCACTGAGCAGCTCATTCAGCAGTAGACTGCTGCACCCACAGTGCAAGAAGGAGCGCTACCGCAGGTCGTTCATCCCGTCAGCTGTCAGGCTCTTCAACAGCACCATCTGACAACACCAAATGTAGCACTGTCATGTCTGCTGCACGACTGCTTAGACTCTGTTTATCTACACATTCTGTGCAATATTCCTCATCTGAATATTTTTTGTATATATGTATGTATATATTGTAAATTCTGTTAATATTCATTCTCAAAAGTGTCTTACTTTTTAAAATATTTTTTTGTATATTTTTAACATACATATTTCCTATTTTTAATCTTTATTTAATTTTTTATATTACACTGTCCACTCTTGACTTTCTGTATGTACTTTGAGCTGCTGTGACATGTGAATTTCCCCAGTGTGGGATCAATAAAGTTTATCAATAACAATGCTCTTTTTATTAAAGAGCCAAACCACATTATCCATCTCTCCTCTATCAGGTCTCTGTCAGTTAAGCCACATAAAATTTAAGAGGGTTCATTAGTCATAATGCAATTTACATACATTTAAAATATTTTTTAGATTACAGTATTGGAGGTTTTATTTGTATACTTGAAGAAAAAAAGATCCTCACTGTGACTCCATCCCTACATCTGAAACCAAACCTACCATTGGCCACTGCCACACACACCTTTCTTCACTTAAAGACAACTGTTCCTGAATAAAAACAGTTATTATTGTTCATCAAACAAGTCTGCTGAATTTCCTGGTTCAGCCAAAGTAATTACAGAACACTTTCTTTGTGTTTGTTTTTAACAAAAAAGTGAGAAATTGTGTGTGTACAACTGGTATGCACACATACAATGACACGTTTATATTCCTGTGTGTGTCTCCATCTCTCAGGGTCCTGCCTGCCTCAGTCATAGGGGGTTGTTAAAAAGAAACAGTGGCAATGTGACAGCACAAACGCGCAAACCAAATCTACTTCCTTTCGTTTTCTTTCTTTCTTCGTATTCTCCGTTCTCATTGAGCGCTCGGCTGCAAACAATGGCACGTTTCCCTCGACAATCTCTCTCTGCAGGGAGCCCACCCCCCTTCTTCCTAATTTCCCTCCACCTAAACAGAAAAGAGCCCTGCTAAAGAGCGTCATTAGTGCCAGGCCATTTTTTTGTTTTCTTACTCTCAGAAGAAAGAGGAAGTGTTATCTGTGGCGGACAAACTTAACCCAATTAAGATCTGGTGGGGCGTAGGGGCTTGGCTCGGGACACAGCTGGGGCTGCCAGCTTGCCAACCAGGCACATAGCCAGCCAGTCAGCCAGACAACCAGCAAGGCAGGCAGGCAAGTAGCCAGCCGCCCACTCAGTCAGCCAGCAGCCAGTCAAACAGTCAGGAAACCAACCAGCTGCCTACTCAGTACACCCACCAGCCTGGCAGTCAGACAGATAACCAGCCAGCAAGCCAGGCTGCCAAACAGTTAGCCAGGCGTTCTGTCAGGTGGCCAGCCAATCAGACGGCCAGCCTCTTTTATCCTATGAAGGGGTGTTGACCTCTGTTTAAGAACTGGTCTTCTAGTGTTCTTGTTGGCAGCAGGATGCTGATCTCAACTTTATTACTCAGCTTCATAAACAGAATATATACAGTGTGTATCATACTTACTTAAAACTGAAGCCAATACAAAAGGACCAAAAACTGCAGTTCTTTGAATGACCACTTGAGACTTGCTCCAAAAGTCAGTCAGTCCCCATAAACCCACATGTTGCTCTTTATCTCTTTTTTTTCTCGACACTTACAAAAGGTAAAATCAATGAAACATTTATTTCCAGGGCCCATAAAGAAAGTAGTTTTTAAAATGATGGGTTTGAATTTTTTCAAGGCTTTGTTTGGTTGCTCTCATTATCCCTCAGTTGTGAGGGAATTCCTTTATAGGATGACCATTCTTTAACATGCACTGCAGCCGCTCTACGGTAGTCACACTATGAAGGAATCAGCGAAAGCAGGCTTTAGCAATCTGAGTTACTAAATAAAGTTAGTATCTTCATCCCATGGTATGCAAATTCACTGCCAGTCTGTTGAACCAGCAGCTTGTTACGAAGTAAGCTAACAGTAATATATACTAACACTTATCTAACTGGCCATGGAAGTGTCTGGCCAGATGACAAACACAGGGACGTCCAGTAAATAAGTTGAATCTGGCTCATCTTTTTAGGGCCTAGGGCACCCATATGGACAGCTGTGGCCCAGCAGTGAGGTAATGTATGCATTTGTGGCAACGGTGACGATGGTACAACAAATTCCCTTTTTCCATCCAAAAATGCACACAAATAAACCTGATAAAAATAGGCTTTATACTCCTTTCACATTGCCTGTAGACCAGAGCTGTGTGCATGGCCTCAGGGGGATAAATATGCCTTTCTGTATGTGTGGGGGTTTTTTTTATTTTTATTTTTTATTTTTTGGTTTGTCACGTCAACATCAAAGACGGGGGCAAAGACGGACATTGCATCTTGCCAGTTAAGGGGCTAAAATTAATGTGTTCACCTGGGTGTTGTGTTCCCGTTCATGCTGATCGAAGCCAGAGGTGATAAATACCCGTGACTACTGCAGAGTCATTTGACCTCGGTGTGAATGCTGATTGAAACCTTTCCCATTGCATTACAAAGCCAGATGTTAATGGGTGTTAGTGTTTTTTTTGTGCAGTGGGGAAGAGGTTATAGTAAACTTAGCCTCCACCCTAAATTCCTATATACTGATGTAAAACCATGTCTTGCGATGTATTTTTCATCAATACAATAGACATATTTCATAGCTGTCTAGGAGGAAGAGGGTCAATTCAGGATTGGTTTTGAATAATTTCAAATCTTGCAATTCTGTACATCTTTTAAATGTGAGAACAAGGTTGACCTGTGTTCTCGCCCATGCTCTATCACTGTCTCTGTTAGCCGTTTTTTTTGGTCTTCAGCCGATGCTTTTCTTTTTCTCTCTGCTGATCTTGCCCCAGTATCAGCCATAACCACAAAATAAAACTACATTTGTATTCATAAAAGAAAAATCTCCTCCTGTTTCCTTTTATTTGGCTAACATACTAGTCACAGCAAACTTTGCCCGGGATAATGTAAACATAGGATCTTCCGGTTTGTGTGCTGGAAGTTATTTTATCTGATTTCACAGGCAGTCAGACACGGGGACAGGCATAAAAAATAACCATAGTAAATCTTCTCTCTGATTATCTTGTTTGCTTATGTAGGTCATATTTAGACTGTTTCATAACCAGTTAAAAACAACCTGTAGCTGCTTTAAGTCCTCATGTCAAATATTCCTGCTTTAATAAAACATATTTCATGAAGGTCTCATATGTGCTCTTTGGAGTGCTCTTCATGTATCTTTCTGGGCCTCTGGTAGCCTTAAATGTTAACACATTTCTTTAAAACCAGCACTCAAGGGCAGAGTGTAAGCTCAGGGGGCTAACATGAATTTTATGTGCAATTTTATTAAACACATGGGGATTATATGGTAATATCTGTGTGACTGTGTGACTAATGCAATAGATGCATCGCAATGGTGTCATTTCTCCAACAGATCAGCTGCAATTAAGCAAAGGACAAAAGAACCCTTGTCATATGCAAATGTGGATTGAGACTGAGACATCATCACCCCATACATGAGAGCGTACATCGCACATACGCACATACACACACACACACACACACACACACACACACACACACACACACACACACACACACACACACACACACGCACAGCAGCATATTTCAAAATCATCAAACCTTCTTCCCCCGGTGCCACACCTCACACTGGCACACACACAAACACGCTCACCCCATGATCCGTACACAAGTGCCAGATACACACTCCAACAGCCAAACATGTTGATAATTAGAGCCTTGTTATTGGAAGGTGTTATCACAACAATTAACACCCTAATGCGTGTATGCGTGTATGCGTGTGTGTGTGTGTGTGTGTGTGTGTGTGTGTGTCAGACCTATGTGGCAAAATTAATGGAATGCACACACACTTCCTTACCACCCAGCATCATGTGAAGGTTTGCACACACACACACACACACACACACACACACACAAACACGCATACACACAAACTCACACACATGCAGCGAGGGTTAGATGTAACAATGAAACAGTTTCCCAGTTTGATGAAGTTCCTGTGAATTCTGACACAACGGCAGCAGGAATAGTTGGAGTGATAGATTCTGATTGATATCCAGTGGGGAGCAGAGAAAGGGGAGGATGGGTGGAGGTGGGCTGGGGGGGGGAGTCGAAGGAGGAGATGAGTAGGTAAAAGGAGAGGGAATGACAGGGGAGTTGAGAAAGTCTGGAGTTTAGCCGGACTGTGCAGGAAATGAAGGAGGAGGAGAGATAATTTAGTAATTTTTTTAATCACGTCTTTGCACAATTTTCGTCTTTTTTATCCAGTTTCTGTTTACATGATTCGCACCTTGTGACAAAGGCAATGCAAACGGAAAAATAAATGACTGAACTGGAGAAGTGAGGAGGAATAGCAGAGGAATGGTGCAGACAGAGGTGGGAAAACAGGAGGAACAGTGTCGACAAGATGTAGAGGGGAGGATGGGAGGTGGAGAAAAGAAACGTGTGTTTCTTTCCCCCCTAAATCTTCTATTTTCAACATCCTTATTTATTTAGCTTCAAGATTTTTATTTTTAGGTACTTGTTTTTGAATTTTGATCGATAGATAGATAGATAGACAAGTCATAATGTGCTTATTACCAGATGTAATGCCAGTTTAACAACAAAGTATTAATGTATTTATTTACAAAAATCATAAATGCTTTTAAAAATGTGTATTTATTTATTTATTTAAACAAGTGCATTTGGAGTTTTTGAAAAAGTTCAACCAGCACTTTTTGCATGCTGCCATTCATTCTTTGTTGACTTCTGACTAGCCTTTGGACACAAACCAAATCATCTTTAGTATCATTTATTTCCAATTGCTGCTCAGTAATGTAATATTAGTTCTTCATGGTCCTCTCATTTAACTTGATTGGATGTTGTCAGTTTGGTTCAACAAAGTCAATCTGGGAAATTAAATGTCCACTTGCTGGGAATGAAGAGCGTTAATGTTAGATGTCAGAAAATGAAGGGAAATTAATTGATTTGTTGCTCAGTGTTCAATCTTGGGCACTGGGAGAAGTATCAAATATTTTCAAGTCCAAGTACAGTCATGAGCCATTGGTGTTTAAGTCCAAGTTGAGCTGTAAATCTATTTTTGATTTTGTCAA
This sequence comes from Cephalopholis sonnerati, assembly GCA_019142605.1. Classification (NCBI taxonomy): domain Eukaryota; kingdom Metazoa; phylum Chordata; class Actinopteri; order Perciformes; family Serranidae; genus Cephalopholis; species Cephalopholis sonnerati. The sequence goes on along the minus strand of JAGQAX010000005.1, from coordinate 5,350,976 downwards.
GTCAAGTCTAAAGATATCAAATTTGTGACTCTAGTCCACACTTCTGGAAGAAACCAATCTTCTTCTGACACCTGTTATCACTTTACTTAGTGGCTAGGTTGTTTACTGACAGGAGCTCATCAAGTCAGATTCAGGTTAGCGATGGAAGAGAATAGTGAGACTGGTTGAAAGTCTTCTATTTGATATTAACTCTCACAAACCAAGAGAGAAGCACAAATGAGAAATAATGAATCCAACTATTCTTACTGTCTCATTTCACCCCTCCAAACTCCTGAATGTGTGAATAGATGTGAAGGAGCAGAATGTTTAGCCAGCAGCCAGTCCAACAGTCAGGAAACCAACCAGCTGCCTACTCAGTCCCTACACCCATCAGCCTGGCAGTCAGACAGATAACCCTTGATTTGACCTCTGTGGAGAACTGGTCTCCCAGTGTTCTTACTGGCATTGTGAGGCTGATCTCAACTATATTACCGGAAGGCTTACACATGGATATTAGTAGCTTTTCTCATTGAAAAAAAAAAAACAAATAAATTTTAAAGGGACAGGAAATCAAAGAAACATGGGAGGCAGTTAAGTGATTTTTAAGAATTGGAGGAGATTAACTAGTGGGTAAACCTACACTTTAGCTGATAAGAATAGATTAGGAAGTAATTTGTCCTAATGTTATGCCGTAATTTATACAATTTCTTGTTTATAATTTGTATTCTTTTTCTTTACTGAGAGAGAGGGGGGGACAATCTAAGGCAGGCACAGCCATGAGTACTTGGCCTTGTTGCCACTGTGTGCAGGACAGTATGCAACACTGGGTCTCATGTTCTTACACAAGAACAGATGACTTGGGGAAAAAAAAAGAAATCAACACTGACTAATGGTAGGACAAAAAATGACCAGCGCAAGCACTCGAGTCTGCTTTAACCACACTGAGCCAATATGCTGCCTTTTAAGTTTTTCGGGTGCTTCGGGTGGTTGCCAGAGCACCGTTAGGGGGTCGGTAATACCTCACCACAAGAGGTCATTTATATGGGGAATGTTCAATTATCATACTCACTGCTCTCTCTCAAAATTTTCACAATCTGGTCAACAACTATCTACATTTCAGTCTCAAATATTTATATGATAACACTTAAAATAACTGACCTATACTGGTGTATGTGCCCAAGCTGACAGAGTTAAAGCCCCTTGCTGGCCAAATCCCTGAGAAAGAAAACATGGCCCTCTGCAACTTCATGTCCTCAACCTCCTCCAGCATCCAACAATATATGTCTCCACTGCATCAAACTGTGACTCCACCCATGTGAAATGTTGATCATCAATTGTTGTAATGGCTTTGGCAATATTGTTCTTTTCAGTTTTATTAATGTATATTATGTTTAAATTATGTGATATATATATATATAGAGATTTTTTTTCTTTCCATACTTACGTTTATTATTGTACATTATTTGTAAATTTGTAATGGCTTTGGCAATATTGCTAATCTACAATCACGCCAATAAAGCTTATTAAATTGAAATTGAAAAAAAAATTGAGAGAGAGAGAGAGAGAGAGAGATGTATTTATGTTTGTAAATTGATGATACAGCTGTCTTTCAATATTAGGTGGTGTCCTTTTGCAAGCCATCAGGGTTTGTTTCATCTTACCTGTGCATTTTTGTCATGTTACTATATTTTTTTTTTTCTATTTTATTTTGTAATATGCAATAATAAAAAAACAAATACTGGGTGACAGGAGGGTGCATTATTCAGCTTTTAAATAATAAGAAGTTCTTTAATTTTTTACTATATAACTTCTAGACTGTCTCTTGTACAACATATTAATTCAATGTGGTCATCAACTGATGTAAGCATTAATTTACTGTTAAGTGATTTTTTGTTAGGTCATTTCATTGCAAAGTAAGTAAGTTCAAGGTCCGATGTGTAGGATTTAGGGGATACAATGGCAGAAATGAAATATAATATAATATATATAGAGTATGTTTTCTGTAGTGTGTAATCGTCAAGAATCATTGTGTTTTCATTGCCTTAGAATGAGCCATTTATATCCACATAGAAAGTGGGTCTTTATATACACAGATCACCATGCTGCACTACCCTGTTTTTACAGTAGCGCAGAATGGACAAACCAAACACTGACTCTAAATAAGGCCATTGCGTTTTCCTGTCCACCATCGATGTTTCCAAATGAGAGCACTGGAAACAACACAGATTTTTAATGTGAAGCTACTTTATTCAGTGTGTATACCAGTTTAAATCAGTTTGTTTTGCAGAGGAGGAGACCTCTGCAGATAATTTGGCACAGTGAAAACCTCTTGAATATCTAGATCTGAGGTAGGTAGTGGGAGCACATGTGCAATGTGCCCAACAGCCTGGGAGACACTGATTCATAATGTGAAACTACTTTATTTAGTGTTTTTACCTGTTCAGATCACCATTTGTTTTGGAGAGCAAGAGACCTCTGTGGATAATTCAGCTCAGTGTAAAAGCCCTCTGAGAAGTGAACACTGAGGAAATTCTAACCAGGAGAAGTTTCAGCTGGTTGCAATCTGCAGTTCTCACCTCTTTATGCCACTAAATCCTCCTAAATCTTACACACTGGTCCTCTTAGTATTCCCAGTTTTAAAATCTTCCCTCTAACAATGTTGTTGGGAAGGACTGTGATTCTGTCAGATATCCTGTCAATACAAATTACAGTAGAGTGGTTGTGACGGATAACCTACAGTATGTCAAGCGATAGTTCTCTGAAAGTTCACGTTTGTAGTCAATTTAAAGGAAAACAGCATGGAGGGGGAATAAAAGAAAATATTATAAGTACTATGACAGTAAGGTAAATCATATCATATCACTAGTAAAACAAGGGAAATATTTGACATTCCCTTAAAACACACACACTGCTGCTTGGTAAATTAAATCAATTGAGAGATTCGTTTTTGACAACACTACTGTAAAAGCAAGAAAAACACTTAAGTGAGACACTCAAGATACGAATTTAGGATACTTGAACACCAACAGTATGCTGCTGTTCTACCCACAAACAATTCTCTCTCTCACACACACAGTGTCCAATCAGAGTCAGTGTGTGTGTGTGTGTGTGTGCGCATGCACGTGTGTGTGTATGAGTGAGTGTGTGTGTGTGTGTGTGTGTGTGTGTGTGTGTAGGCTGGTGTAATGAGGTGGAGACAGTTGTCCATTACTTCCTGAGTTGATGGGCTCCTCGCAGCAGTGCGCCCACAGCTGGAAGAGAGGAGGAGGAGAATATCAGACACATTCATATATTCGCCCTGTGTGTGTTGGTGTCTTTGACTCCCACTCTTACTTAATAATAGCAATAATAATAGTAATAGTAAACTTTATTTATAAAGCAGTTTTCGAAGAAGTTTGGAATTGTTTTAAACAGAAAAAACACATTAAAATAGTACAAATGTAAACTCTATGACAGGAAAAATACTCCTCCACAGTACATTTTTAAATGTTGCATAGATAATGGAGATACTGTTAACGTGAGTTCTTCAAGAAGCTCATTGCAGTTTACAGTGGTAAATCCTACCATTAAAACTAGAATAGCAAGACTAGCATGTTAAATTTCCGAATTCAAGCAGCATTCACACTTAAAGAGAGTTAAAAGTTCTGGGTAGTTTTTTCTAATAGCAATTTTTAATATCTTTACAAGCAAGTCAAAATTTTTGGATACAAGGGTTTGAACAACACTAGACAAAATATAATTTGCTGATCCTGCTGTTTTGTTTGTTCCATTTCTGCAGGCATTTATACAGATTTTTGATGACTTCTCTTTTTTTTTTTTAAACTTGATTTAATAGATTGTAAGTCAGATTGCTGTCCTGTAAAGATGTTCAGCAAAAATACCCCGGAAGTTCTGAATGAATGAATGAATGAATATTAGTAAAACATATTTTAGCCACTTAGAAAACCTTTTAAAAAACCCATTAAAATCACTAAAATCATAAAAATCATTATCACTTTAGGTGGACACTATATTAAGAATATTTTTTACCCCTCTACCGTGTCGTCTCACAGTCTCCAGTTAATCAACTGTAGAACTTCAGTATTGCTATGCATTACTCTCTTTTTCAGCCCGTTCAGTCTCCCCCAGCAAAAGTTCCTTTTCTCAATATGGGGTCCATTAAAACTCATATCATTTTTTTAGATGGGGCTTTTTGTAGGTGGTTGAAATAAGTTTTTGCCACTAACCCCTATCCACAGCAGTCCATTATGTAGTTTCTCTGGCATTAAGCCTGCTTCCCCAAGGTGGGGGCACAGTTATTGACATCTACTGTAGGTTTTGCACTGATTATGGGTAAGCACCTCATACGACCTCAATAACAAAACAGAAAAAAAACCTTTCCCATAACATACAACAACAAAAGTATTATATAGATTATATAATAATAAAACAATAATGAAAGTACATGTAAAGAACAAAGTCCCCATGCAGTGTTAATGACATACTGCAAATACTTCTGAAACATGAAAAACACATCCATGTAATTCATTGCTGACTTAAATATGTCTTAACCATTGGCAGATTTTTGAGTTTTCTGTGTAACTGTAATCACTTTATTGTAAGTAGTGTATTTTTGTAAAAGGGATGATCCTGCTCACTTGAGTCAGAAAGTCAGTCTTTGTCAATATTACAACAAGAAGTACAGTGAGACTAAAAACTAACATGAGAGGCTGACTTTTATATTTCTACGTTTACTGTTGAAATTCTGTCCCAGTGGTGGAGGAAGTAAAAGATAGGTATACGTCGCCATCTAGAGGTCAAAATGCAGAACTTCGCCATAGAAGCTTCCTTGTACAGCTCTAAGTTGAAGGATACAGGCTTCAACTGATTGCATTGCACACTGCATTTTTTTCATCCCATGGTACTTGGTTTCACAGTGTTACAGAAGAACTTTTCTTAAAGATATCTAAGATCTAAGTTGCAGAGGATAAAGTAAGTTTAGTTTCTTGGATCCTCAGAGGTGCACTCTTACTGCACCCATACAGGTGTGTTCACTTATTGTGCTTGATTAGAGCTCGTCAGAGGACTGTGTGGGTGTCTACAGACTAGGCTTGATGTCTCTGATTCTCCTCCATTTGAACCTGTTAAGGCCATGACAGCTTAAAGCTTTAACAGTATTGGTACAACACCTGTGGGTGTGCAGGGCCTTTAAATGAAATATCAATTCAGTGAAAAGGATCAAATGCCGAAGTGTCCTCCTCAAACAAAAAGAAAAAAAATGCAGCTGGCTTGTACATCCATCACAACACATGAAACACTACACAGGTACAGTCTATATATATCCAACCTTTTTCCTCTTGTTTTGTTTTAGGACACTGAAGCCCAGATAATGTATTTAGAAAAAACCTTTTAATGCCAAATTGAAAACACATGTCTACAATTGTATATCAACTACAGCCTTACACACCACACTGACACAGATGTTTTCATTTACTCTTCTTAAAGGGACAGTTCACCAAAAATCAAAAATAGCCCGATTTTCCTCCTACCGGTAGTGCTATTTATCAGTCTAGATTGTTTTGGTGTGAGTTGCAGAGTGTTGGAGATATCGGCCGTAAAGATGCCTTATAATGGAACTAGATGTCACTCGTCTTGTGGTGCTCAAAATGCTAAAAAAAAAAAAAACATTTGAAAAGCTCAATAGCAATGTCTCTTTCCAGAAACCTGAATACTTAAGACAAACCACAGACCTTGTTGTCAGCAGTTACATGTCTTTCTACCGAAACTACAACCGCCAACTGTATCACCACACAGAAGGAAGTGTGCATCTACTGCAAGCTCACCTATCACCAAACTAGCTAACATTACAGTTCAGCCACGGAGAACGCCAATGATGTTTACACCTCCCACTGCACAAACACGAGCCTCTCATCCATGAGTTGGTGCACACTTCCTTCTGCATGGTCATACGGTTGGAGGGTGTAGTTTAGAAAATAGAAAAATAGAAAATATGAGTGTCAAACACTTCATTTCCTGTTTTCAGTTGAGTTTTTATGCACTAATTTATGGATGAAATCTATGTTGAGGCAAACACAAAATTCAGGTGGCAGGTGACAATTGAAAAAAAAAAAAGAAGTATATAATAAATTGTAGTTAGGCCCTATAGCATTCTGTATTGCTTTCAAATACTTACTCTCCTGTAGATCAGCTCTTCTCATTTCGGCCTGATGTTATCCCTGCTGAGTCAACATACATGTAGGCCTCAATTTACTCTTCCACCCTCTTTTGTTTGGCAAAGTAACCTCTTTAAATGTGCATGTGGCACCTATTCACCTCAATTATTTATTTAAATTTATATATATATATATATATATATATATATATATATATATATATACCCCTGGACTTCAATAGCTCATATGTGTTGTGATGTTCATCAAGACAGAATGAAAAACTTTTACAAGAAGAATCTGTGTCAAGAATTTTGTTTAAGTTACTAATCAGCGCCTGCATTGTTTTTGGGTCATTTTAGAATCAGTAGGGGATTTTTTTTAAGCGTACAGCCCTTTTAGACATTAGGTCCCTCCTTACTTTTTGTTGTATGTATTCCTAGAGACAAATATGCCCTTATCAAAGCCTTCTCATTTGTTAGTTAATATTTCTTGGCGTAAGCTATCTAAACAGTTTTAACAAATTCTGCTTTAAAAAGTCATAGGAGAAACATTTTCAAAAAGTGGTGGGACCTGTTACCAGCATCCGCAGTGTAAATGAAACGTATACCTTTTCCTCTAATCACCCTCTATCATGACAATCCTAAATCCTTAAAGAACAGCCTTTTTTTTTTTTAGAAGTTACGTAACAACTATCTGAGATGAAAATCCTCTGTGTGGAATCAGGCCCGACTGCTGGTTAATGAATTTATTGTCAAAAACTAAAACATGAAGTTAAAGGCAAATCTGTAGCTAGGTTACTGAGAAGTGCCAATGAGAGCCAGTTCCATGCCACTTAATATCCCATAGAGTGCAATAAGGCCAGTCCAACAAAAGGAAAGACTCTAGAAATTGCTGTTTATCTGCCCAGAGCAGGCTGAGTCAGATAACAGACACAGCTGAAAAACACTGCCAGAGGGCATGGAGGAGCATTGGAAACTAAGCAGAGGAAGGTTCTGTGATCTGATGAAACCAAAGCTGAGATTCTTGCCCACCATACTGAACACTATATATGGTGTAGTCCAAACAGTTCACCAAAAACACACCATCACCACCTCCATGAAGCCTGGTGGTCGCAGCGTCACAATGTGGGGATGTTTCTGTGCAGCAGCCCTGGTAGACTTGAGAGGGTAACATGAATCCAGAACTAGTAGCAGGATTTGAAAATCTCTGTTCACCCAGTCATCACACAGCTGATGACTGTTGTGCAGGAGATAGATTGGAGATTATTTATATGGTTTGCAGTTCAGTCCTTGACTGCTCCTGTGACAATATGTAGATGTTTTACAGAGCTTGAGAAGTTTTGTAAAGATTGTTCTAAAGCCAGTTGTGCAAATCTGATAGAAGCCTTTTGACTCAGACTTAAGGCCTTATCTGTTGCCAGAGGTGCCTCTACTAAATATTGACATGAAGGTGGAATATGGAATTTATTTCTGCCTAACTCAGACCTCATAGAGTGCTGCAGGAGAGAGCCCTAAAACTGGAAATGAGTTAATGTTTTTGCACTCCCAGGTCCCTCGTTTTAAAGTCCATGGGTTTTTTGAACGAGTTCTTGGTTAAATGAGACTAAAGAGCATCATTACGCCAAACACGGCTTTAAAGCTTCGTTGTGGTAGTGACATTAAGTGAGGCAACTAGGGTGTAGTTTGTTAAAAGCCTAAAGTTAGCTTTTAGCTTCTGCCAATTGCATGTACACTTAAAAAAAAAATCACAGAATAATCAGATTTGTGTCAAAAGTTGTACGTGCATGCTGATAAGTATAAAAAACTAAACACTGTCAATGATACTCCCGATACTCCCAACTCCCAATGTCCTCAAATGAGACAACAATAAAGTCCCAACATCTTCAAACGAGTACTTACTTTTTGACGGTGTCTTAGTGTGTTACTGTTGCTAAAGTTGGTCAAATTTGTTGCCATGTTTGCCAATTCAAACATTATTACTCATAAATATACAAGTTTCAACTGTAAAACTGAATCAGGTTTTTTGTCCACTTTTGTGTCGGGATCGGCTGCAGACTGACTTGGCAGAGATGGCTGCCATCTTATTTTTGCATGGAATAGTGTATTGGGCTCTTACTACCACTAGATGGCACAAAAAAGTGTCCACAATCAAGGACAACAGGTCGAAGTTAGTTGATGAAATGTAAGGTCAAGCAAACCCAAAATGCGATGTCTTCATATGAGGACACAGGGTCTCCAGAGGCTAGAAACTCTAGACTAACTTCTACTTAAGGCACAACAAAAAGATATAAATGAAATAAAATCTGAGGCAAGAATACAGCTTATATAAACAAACATTTAATTGGAATTCTTACATTAACAGAATTTCTGAGTATTCCTTCTTAATTTTTAAGCACCATCTTGAAACACTGTGTAGCAGGTAGGCTACTTGCTATATTCATTATATACAGAAAAATAAAAAGTCCTATTACCATTGTGTAACCACCATAACCCAGCTGTCCATTGGTGACCAGGATCTTTTGTGCAGTCAGCTAGTGAGCTCAGATTTTAAATGTTTATCCTGTGCAGCCTGTCACTGTGGCCTACGCCAACATTAAGGAGTCTAGAAAGGCAAACAGGAAGTAGGAAACATGTTTTCTTGAGATGACTTTGGGTGAAAAGCACAGTACATTACAAAAAAAAAAAAAAAAAAGCATTGATGACAAAGGGATCTTGGAAAAGATACTTAAAATGGTCAGTCATTAGAATACTCCATGCCATTAATCCATCCACAATCAGATGATAATATCTAACATTAACTACCATCTTTATTTGATCTGAGTGTCAGGCTACTACTTTAAAAGAACAACAACAAAAAAAAACAAAACGCAACAGGTATCCTACACAAGGCCCAGGAGTCTTTTGTTCTTGAGTCAGGTGAAATGTTCAAAACACTGCTGCCACTTGCTCAGTGTGGGTTTGTGTGTGTGTGTCAGTGGATGTCCTTCCTTAGTGTCGGGGACCACCCGGTCGGGGAAGAGGGGCACCTGATCCGAGGGAGAGAGGAGAAAAAAAAAAAAATAGACAAAACGTTAGACGATAAAGTTTAATTGATATTTATTGTGCGCTTACACACATATTTTGTTTTAGTCCAGAGTATTTCTATCGTGATGCCACGCAGTGTGCGATTATTGCTTGTAACTTCATCCCAACCTCTGGTGGCAGGACAGCCTTGTTATGAAAACATGGTGGCCACCCTTCAGTCTCCTCCAGGGTCGCCCCTGTGAGTAAGGGGCCTCATTTTGTGCCACGAAACCCCTTCAGTTCTGTTAACTATGTTAGCATTATTAGCTGTGCTGATGCTGATAATGGTGCTAACAGAGATAATAACAATGCTTACAGGGTTGTTAGGCCCAAAATTAAGCAGCTCACTCATCGGGGCAATCTGGGGAGAGATTGGAGGATGGAAGCACTGCAACTTCAACATGGGCCGGGATGCCATTACCGAAAGTTAAGAGAAAAGAAAAGTAGAAGTGACCCACCTGGAGAAGAGAGAAGTGGAGGGCGGGAACTCTTTAGAGTAGGCGGAGCTCCTCTAATAATGGGAGGACCCCTGGGACCTAGGTGGTATGGAGGAGCGTGGAGTAGGGGCCCACGAGGCACAGGGGGGTTGCCGTAGGGGCTGTGTGATGACAGGGGGCCTCGTAAAGCTGAGGCCCCTAATGACGGACAAGGAGGTCGATGTAGGGACAGTAGAGGAGGAGGTTTGGTTTTGGGATAAGAGCCTGAAAAAAGAGACAGGGAGACAAGTCTAAATTAAAACATCAATAAAACGAAGCCAAAATGACCCAAAAATAAAAGCGTTGTTAACTCTTTTTGATTTATCTTCCAAATAATTTTACATTTTGAAAAGAAATTTACACACTGTACTGACATGAACTGAAGGCAGAGGCTACTTGGTAGGAAGAATTCATGTCAAGACTTCATTTAATCTATCAAATCTTTTTCAAATAGTTCCAGATCAGAGCCATAGATTTGCTAAGATAGTCATGACTGAGACACTCGGTAAAATAAATGGTGAAAATACAGATGTGCCGTTGCAAAAATGTAACTACACTGAGGGCTCCAGACTAACTTTTCTACTGGTAGCACTGGTGCTACCAACTTTCTCAGCTGGTCGCTTTGTATTTTTTTGTGGTACAGCATGGTATTAATCAATGATCAGGCAAGCTGATGAATAGTTGTCTGAATTTACATTGCTTAGTTTTGCATTGCTGTAAACATTAACAGTGACTTGAGGCTTGATATTTGCAAAGTTTTGTAATCAGTTTATCATGAGAGTCCTGCTGTTGGAGTGTTAGTTCTATGCCAGGGACAGTTTGGTGAGAGTCTGCCCTCACTCACTCACTCACTCACTCACTCACTCACTCACAGTAACAGGGTTTACAGTTATTAACAGGTTTGGTGTCAGTGTGTTTGTTAGGACTGTTTAAACGTTTAAACGGCTGGGTGTCGATATTAGCTGCTGTTTTGAACTGGCTGGAAGGCAAATGGCTTCAGACTCCAGAGATGGTCCTTCTGTGCTGCATCTAACCTATGTAGCTGTACTTTTCTGATTTTATTCTTAATTTATAGTTAAACAAGTTAATTGACGCCTGGTTATTCAATAAATGAGTTTCAACTTGCACTTGTTCTCCACTGTTGGTTAGTATACATTTCTCTTATGTAAGAATTTTTTTTTTTTTTTGAAATATTCAAGTACTCTACAAGAACTTTATACTAGTACTCATATACGGAATTAACTTAAATTGCCCATCCCTGCTACATACAAATGCATTACATGCTGTGCATAAGCCATCAAGTGCTGATGGCGGCACCAATGATAATGGCCGTCATACACTTGCATGTTTAAATCAGTGGTTCCCAGCTGGTGGGTTGGAATCCAAAAGTGGGTCGCTGGTCATTCTGAATGGACTGCAAGTAACTTGCAAACATATCAAGTTTGTAAAAAACACACTTTATTTTTAAGGACACTGAATTTCCAGTGCAGAGCTTTTATTTTGAAGTGCAATTTCATAATGTAGATTGAGCGATGGACAACTACTTGACAGAGACAACAAACTATCTCGATGACATGGCCAAATGCAAGTATGATGCTGAATGCATTTAACTGTGTGGACCTTGAACTAATGACTAAGGAGAAATTGGGACCCCGTGGCTGGACCAGTTGGGAACCACTGCTTTAAGTAATCAAGAAAGAGATTAACTCTCCAGTCTAACCTGGTGAAGGCAGGAGTGGGACAGGAGGTGGGTGGTGCTCCATCATGGGCCCACCTGCTCCTGATGTAGACTGAAGTTGAGGGGGCCCGGGTGGAGTGGGGAGCAGAGGAGGCGGTTTCCCCAGTCCCGGAGGTAACATATTATCCCTGTCTCCCTCAGTGTTGGAGGCTGGAGACAGCAATGACAGACATTTAAAAAAAAAAAAAAAAAGGAACCGCAATTTTCAGGAAAAGTATGACCCAAAGAGAAGAAAAGAACAGATAAGAAGTTAAAGGTGCAATCAGTAATATTGACAAAGCTCCAGTCCCAGCTCTTTGAGGTACTACAGTTTGATCAGCGCCCCACCTTGTGTGTGCTCCTGCCGGGAACGGACATACTCTGCAATGGTTTCCAGCTCCTCGGGGTAGAGATGAACCCCCTCAGCTAACAGCAAGATGAGCTGGCGGGTTTCAGAGGGAACAGCGTGGCGTTCAATTTTTTCTCGATCCAGAAAGTCATCCAGCAGCTGTGACGCCTGTGCTGCACTGTCTGAGGGGTCCCTTGGCGAGCGCTCTTTGACAAGTCCACGACTGTACTCGGCCACAACAAAGTCCATGGCCTGGTCTTTGGGCATGTTGCGATGGACTGGGGGCGATTGAAATGTTAATAGTGAGTTAAAAATAAGCCAAGCCAAAAGCCGTAGAACTAGCAGCAAAATCAATGCGGTTCTGGCAGGTTACTCAGGTCACACTGAAATCACTTTTATTTTGATGTGATGTTGCAGTCAGCGAATTCAGCTGAAAAATGGGTACTTTGGTAGGTAGTACTTTTGCATGGGTATTCTTGAATGCAAGTTGTTGTTGGAAGAGAAGGGTCAATGGGGGGGGGTGTACAACTTTGTAAAGGTGTGTATTTATCAGTAGCTTTTTTGTGCTGCATTATGTTCCTGGACATGGAATACCTAATTTGCAAGCTTAAAAAAAGTAGCATTTAGACATGTGACAACAAAGCACAATAAATATATTTTAGCTGATTTGTGTATTGAAATTATCTGGTGCAATATTTTAGTATTTGTTTTAAGGACATTTTTAATCTTGATTTTATTCTACTAATTGTATGTGGGTTGTGGGGACAAGAATGTGTTTTGATTTCTTTTTTTGTGTGCTACACATAGTATCATCTTGATGCAGTATATGTAGTTTGGATGTTCTTGTTTTATGCAATGCAGAGTTGCAATCTGTATTATGCAGATTTGTTTGTGCATGTTGTGCTATTTAAAACATATCAGTTTTTGTGGAAAATTTAAATCATGCAGGTCACTTAACTTATGCACGCTCAGTGATGTGTATTCCCACATAAGGAAATTATTTCATTATAAATTTAGAAATAACTGTAGTAGAGAAATATACAAGTTCTGCATGCTATTTGTTGTTTTTTTTAAACTGTTGTATAGTAAAGATATTGACAGTGTCACTTTTTCATAATGTGAATTGCACAGTCCCTCCAGGATCTTGCTGCAAAAAAACATTGAATTTGCGGCCCAAAACCCTTGAATTTACGGCCAATTTTGTCAAAAATTGCAAAAAAAAACTGCAGCATTTTTATGTGATTTTTTTGTGGGAAATTGCAGCAAATGACAAAAATTGCAGCTAATGACAAAAATTGCGAGTCAGTTCTTTAGTTTTATTTAATTATTTTCAAAACTCCAATAATGTTGCAAAATAATCCTGAGTGAATATTGTAGCTCTCAAACCAGACATTGTGACTATAAAACAACATGTAAACAGCATCTTCTGTAAACATAACATTTTAATAAATTCAACACACACTGTACGCATTTAAACAAAGTGCAAATTCTTATGTCAATACAGAGCGTTTCTCCATACTGCAATGCCATTAGTGCAATTTGATGACGCGACTGATGACGTTTCAAATGACCAGTGAGTAAATTCATGATCCGGTAAGCCGGAGAATGCGGAAAAATGGTGGGACTTTTGAAAAACTGCAAGCCCCCGCAAATATTGCAGACTTTTGTCGAATTTGCATTAATCATTGCGATTGCAAGATTTCAATTTTCTGGAGGGACTGATTGCATAATGTTTCATATTAAATCACCTTAGAGGAAAACTATGCCTTATTACAACTTGGGTTTTGTTTTCATAGCTCTGGTTGTCAGTAACATTGGTTATGATAACACCTCTCTGAATGTAATAATTGCCAAGGTGTCCAAACATGACAGCATTGCTAAGAATAGGTCCAACAGGGACACAAGAAGGAGCAGTCAGTGTGCACAACTTAGGCAAGCACAGAGGGTCAGAGTAGAATCAGGACGTCTGTAAGTGGTTATATTCACGATAGATAGTTTAGGTCACAATTTTATAAGTTTGAGTTTTAGCGATATAGCTGCATTCACAGACCTCAGGAAATACTTTGTGGAGTACAGTGTTAACATAACCAATAAAGCCACACCAAGTTGTGCTGAACCACAGTTTTCCTTTCGAGGAACAGTATGACATTTTAGAAAGTTTGCTTATTGACTTTGGATACCACTCTCCATGTCTGTATTGTTCAATATGAAGCAACAACAAGCAGCCCATTACCTTAATTTATCAGAAGGACTGGAGAGAGGTAGCTTTAATTTGTCCAAAGGTAAAATAATTCACCAGGGCCCAGTAACTTCCTGGAGTCTCCTCTGGTTAAGATATGAGATAAAATTAGTCTCACACATAACCCCCTGCAAAATCCCAATGTGTTGATTTTATCCTCCATTTTGAGGTTTTTGTACAGTACAAGACATAAAAAAGTGTGATAAGTGAGTTTTAGAGGCATTGGTGGCTTCATATGTATCAGACAGATATGAGAGTGGTATTGATCTTCATCGACCTCTTGCCGAGAAAGCCAAACCAAAATGTGTAACTACCCCTTTTAGATACATACTTTGTTACTTTTGGACTCCATTCAGTTTGTTTTGTTTGTAATGTTGTGTAATGTGATGTCAAAGTGTGTATTAGTGGCGGCCAGTGAATGAATTTGTCGTATATTCTGAGAGAATATTGTGTAGATTTTATTCATATAGAGATGATTGTTTTTCTATCTTATATAAATGTTTTTAGGGCTGTACCAAATGTATTTTTTTTTTCTTTTTTTACATTTGAAGTTTTCGAATGAAACTTAGAGCGTCCGTCATATTTCATTACATCATCAGGCATAGAAAAAAAAAGGAAAAAAATCCTCAAACAGATTCCCCATAATGAATAATTTATCTGATTAAATTAATTTGCCTTTTTTTCTTAGAAATCAGTTTCCTCTAATCAATACTTTCTCCAATAAATTATTCTAATTTATGGTGTTGTTAGACTGCTGCTAGACTGCTCTGTCAGGCTATCCTCTGGGATAGTTTGCTGCAAGATCTGTTGCTAGCATAACCCAGCTTGCTTTTCACATAGATGCTAAATACCCACTGAGTGTAGACAACAGATAATACTGCCACTGTTATGTGCTACCACCACCAACCATCAGGAAACCACAGCTACCTAACCTGCTTACAGGAGGTTGATGTATCAAAATGGACCAAGTCTTTGGACCTATGCCAGAAAGTCTTGTTCCCAATAAGACCTCATACGCATAATGCTTCCATCCATGCTTCCAAGCCCTCAAGAGCAGCGCCAAGCTTTGAAGCCAATTTTACATAGTGGCCAAACGTGGAATTACAACATCTGGGTCTGTCCCGTAATCCCATCTGTAAATCGGTGGATACAATTTTTGAGCATCACAACCCCTGCGAAGTGACTCATTTCACATCATAATTTGATCCTTTTGGTCCAATAACATTTCAAAAGTGTTTTCAACAATTTTTATCCCCATTCAAGTTTGAGGAGCAATAAAACAGTCAGCACAACACAAGTCAGCCCCTCGGCTGGTAGAAGTAAGTCACTCGGCCATTGTAAGTCCCTAGTGCGCTTGTTCTATCAGCCCCCACAATGCGGAAGATCCGGGTAATTTCATACTGCAGAAATTGAGCTTTTTAGCTTCCAGCGCTGCTGAACTTCCTGACTTCAATGCTGTATCCACTTCACCGTATACATCCATATGTGGGCTCCCTAAATGGAGTCCACAACCACTTAGGTAAGTCTTACCCTGTCTGCATCTGTGCAGAAATACTGGGTTTAAACAGAATAAATAGATATGGAAAAACAATCAAAAAAAATGTGTGCAGCATTCGAATCACGATTTAGAATTCAAAAGTCACAATTATGAATGAAGCTTCGAACTATTCAGTACAGCCCTAAATGTTTTAGTCACAAAGACCATGTTACAACAGTTGAGTGCTGAAATGTAGCTTTAGAATTCTACATGTTGACATGAGAGTATTTGTTTTTATTTGATTGTGTGCAAAATGTATTTTAGATTGTGTGTTCAAAGATTTTGGTGGAATCTACGTTAGACGTAAACCACATTAGACCGTTGAAAAGGGATGGAGGGTTGTAACTGAGGTAGTTTGGCTGAGGTTGAAGAAATGAGGGGCAGGGACTTACTTTTGAGGGATTCTGAGAATATGATAACAGTGCAGGAGGACAGAGCTACATTTGTCTGCTCCACCAGAATACATAACGGGGAGCCGTCAGCTCGGATATCCTGCAGAGCCCGGGTCAGGCCCGACTCCGCCTGAAGGTAGAACATTTCCACTGACAGGCCACGCTCCTGCAAGCACTGGCTTAGCGATTTGGGGTAATCCCTTTGAGAGGAAGAGAAACATGTTGTTAACTTAACATTTCTATATTGAGTGACTCAGCTGGCATATAGAGAAAACTAAATTATACAGTTGGGTCCATAAATATTTGGACAGAGACAAAGTTTTTTCAATTTTGGCTCTGTATATTACCACAATGAATTTTAAATGAAACAATTCAGATGCAATTCAAGTGCAGACTTTCAGCTTTAATTCAGTGGGTTGGACCAAAAGATTGCATAAAAATGTGAGGAACTAAAGCATTTTTAAGCATTTTTATCCCTTCATTTCAGGGGCTCAAAAGTAATTGGACAAATTAAATAACTGAAAATAAAATGTTCATTTCTAATACTTGGTTGAAAACCCTTTGCTGGCAATGACTGCCTGAAGTCTTGAACTCATGGACATCACCAGACGCTGGGTTTCCTCCTTTTTAATGCTCTGCCAAGCCTTTACTGCAGCCGTTTTCAGTTGCTGTTTGTCTGTGGGACTTTCTGTCTGAAGTTTAGTCTTTAACAAGTGAAATGCATGCTCAATTGGGTTGAGATCAGGTGACTGACTTGGCCATTCAAGAATATTCAACTTCTTTGCTTTAATAAACTCCTGGGTTGCTTTGGCTGTATGTTTTGGGTCATTGTCCGTCTGTATTACGAAACGCCACCCAATCAATTTGGCTACATTTGGCTGGATTTAAGCAGACAGTATGTCTCTGAACACCTCAGAATCTATCCAGCTGCTTCTGTCCTGTGTCACATCATCTATAAACACAAGTGACCCCATGCATGCCCAAGCCATCACACTGCCTCCGCCGGGTTTTACAGATGGTATGCTTTGGATCATGAGCTGTACCACGCCTTCTCCATACTTTTTTCTTGCCATCATTCTGGTAGAGGTTGATCTTGGTTTCATCTGTCCAGAGAATGTTCTTCCAGAACTGTGCTGGCTTTTTTAGATGTTTTTTTTTTTAGCAAAGTCCAATCTAGCCTTTCTATTCTTGAGGCTCATGAGTAGCTTGCACCGTGCAGTGAATCCTCTGTATTTACTTTCATGCAGTCTTCTCTTTATGGTAGACTTGGACAATGTTAGCCTACCTCCTGGAGAGTGTTGTTCACTTGGTTGGCTGTTGTGAAGGGCTTTCTCTTCACCATGGAAATGATTCTGCGATCATCCACCACTGTTGTCTTCCGTGGATGTCCAGGTCTTTTTGCATTGCTGAGTTCACCAGTGCTTTCTTTCTTTCTCAGGATGTGCCAAACTGTAGACTGTGCCATTCCTAATATTGTAGCAATTTCTCTGATGGGTTTTTTCTGTTTTCGCAGCTTAAGGATGGCTTGTTTCACCTGCATGGAGAGCTCCTTTGACCGCAAAATCTTCCAAATGCAAGCACCAAACCTCAAATCAACTCCAGGCCTTTTATCTGCTTAATTGATAATGACATAATGAAGGAATTGCCCACACCTGCCCATGAAATAGCTTTTGAGTCAATTGTCCAATTACTTTTGGTTCCTTTTAAAGGAGGGTGGCACATGTTAAGGAGCTGAAACTCCTAAACCCTTCATCCAATTTGAATGTGGATACCCTCAAATGAAAGCTGAGAGTCTGCACTTTATATATAACCATAATTGGAATATGTTTTAGTAAACAGGTAAAAAAACAAAACTTGTGTCAGTGTCCAAATATATATGGACTTAACTGTATCTCTGAGAAGAACAGAGGGTTATTTTATTGTATGTGTTGTGTGTATGTCAGGTAATACATTAGGTGAGCCATAGGGTCTTACTCATATCGAAAACTTTCTTTTGAATTTGAAAAGAAATGTGGTCCTTCTGTAAAAGAAAAACCCTATACACACACAAAACAAAACTTTTAACTGGGGTACCAGCTGTTGGTAATTTGCATTTTTGAGACCACTCTGTTGAATGGAGGTGTTTGATATAGATGTGGATAAATGTCTGGATGTGGGAGAGTTTGGTTGCATTTTACTTTACACATGTCTAAAGCATCAATGGTAATTGTCGTGTTTTCATATTAGTTCTCACGAATCATGAAGCACAGGCTTCTTCACAGATTCTCCAGCATTCAACAAACATACAAAGTGAAAACTATGAAGTTAGTTTTAAGTTGGATATTGGACAGACATTTACTCTGGATCCAGCAGCATCTTCGTAGTCAGTTTCAGCCTATGTTGACAATAGGGGGATGGATAGCTCCCTGTCTGTTAGAGGCTGACAGGCGGATCATCAATGTATTACTGTTTCAATAACACAAAAACAATGTTTTCTCAATACATTCACGTTGACTTGCCAAAATCAGTGAAAATTATTATTTACAAAATACACTAAATTGGTCTTTAGTATCACACTTACTTTCATTACTAATGTGTAATTTATTTACATAAATGTTTTAATAAAAAATAATGGCAGTGTTTTTTTTTTGTTTTTTTTTTTAAATAACTTCCACGTAAATAACTTCCAAGGAATGTGTCACAATGACTCAGATTTAATACAAAAATGTATTATTACGCTGAAAAAGCAGGACACATATCTGCATTTGGGATTTTAGTGCTTCTTGCATTTTATATGAAAATCTTTATGGGAAATTCATGACTCTTTTTTTCCCAAATTACTTCAATGTAATGTGACCCAATGACTCAAATGTAATATTAAAATGTATCACTACACAGAATGCACCTCTTCATATGAGATTTTGGTGCTTTTATAAATGAAAGAAGTTGAATTCTTTTGTCACATTTAGTTCAGAAACAGCATTTAAAGCTGATGTAATCATGAGAGGTTGATAACTGAGGTGTTGATATTTAGTCAGTAATATTTATTTTAGGGCTGTCATTAGATTACATTAGAAATTTTAATTAATCTCAAATGTTAAAATCCATTAATCTAGATTAATCGCGATTAATTTCCTTCTAAAGTTAAGTACTGTCTGTAAATTTTTAAAAAATCCTGTGCTTAATCACAAATAATTTCATCTTTACATCATCCATTTGCAATAACATGTTAGAATGTGGCATCATGGACTTATTATATAAAATCAAAAAAGACATTCAAATGCTCTTGTTGAATGTCAAAAGTTTATAAAAGTCAATGAATCCAGTAAACTATTGTCATTGACTAAGCAAAAGTAGCCTATTTGTTATCAATGTAGGCTAACAAAAAAAAACAAAGGCTGCAACCAGGGCTCCACTGCAGTACTTCATATGAAGAAGACACTGTGGGAGAGAGGCAGAGAGACAGCACTCATGTGGAAAAGAGGAAGCAAGGAGAGACTGAAAGTGAGAGGGAGAGAGCTTTTGAAAAAGGACTATGCCAGGTATGTTTATCCAGAAAATGCAAGTACTAGGCTTGTTTGAAGCATTTTTTCATCATTTTAATGTCGGCTGTTTAGATCATTACCATCCCCGAAAATGGATAGAAGTTTTAGCAGACCACACAGTAATTTTGTTACTTTAGATCATTAACGTTTAGCTTGAACATTGCCTGCTTGTTGTCAGGCTAAAGGCTGTACAAAGTGCAACAAGTTCCTAAATATTCCATGTAGGCTATATGAAGACAGAGAGAGAGACAGAGAGACAGTGCTCATTTAAAGAAAGGGGAGGGACAAAGGGAGAGTGAGCATGTGTGAGCAAGTATGAGAGAGAGAGAGAGAGAAAAGGATCATACCAGTTTTGTTGTCCTAAAAATGTCAGTACATTCTGAAGCATTTTTTCATCACATTCCCTTCATGTTATGATGATGACAGACACCAACGTGTGTTTTAGATATTCTAGTTTATTTTGATACCCTGGCCATCGTTCTAGCTTAAAAATTGACCTCCATACCATCGCTAAAAGTGCATGGAACATAATGTCGGAGCACCCGCGTTAATTTTCTTTAACGTGTTAATCACGTTGACGTTAATCGCATTGACATTAATCAAGAGATTAACATGTTAACTTTGACAGCACTAATTTATATATTTAGAAATTAAGATAACTAAATCTTCATGTAAAATCGAAGAGAATATTATCTTTTTTAAAAGACGTTCCATGTCAAGTTTTCTGAGAAACTGCTAAAAATGTTCCAATTACTTAAATTTAAAGTAGTTTCACTGTACATTACTGTGATTTTGCTCAGATCAGTCCGCGGCTATGGCAGAAGAGCGGATAAAGAGGGGCAAATACGTCAGATGGTGCAGTTAGTAGTTTTTGAGTGCAGGTAAAAAATAAAAATAAAAAAATTGGTGCATTCTACCTTAGAAGTTGCATGCACCAGTGCATGCACACAGAAAGAAGTGTTTCGAGCGCTGTGGTTAGTTTGCTCCTCTAACTGTGTCAGAATAACATAAATGCATACACAGCTGCCATATTTGGCAGAGCTTCATAGTTTCCATTTGTGTATGAGTGTTGTGCATGAATTAATTTTGATGTTACATTGTGTAGTGAGTGTTAATGTTTTATGCGTTTCTACTATTAATGTGTACAGAGGATAAAACAGTGTTGATATTACAGAATATTGTTTGTCACCAAGTGGGGAAAAGGCAGATCAATTTATTGGTGTTATTTATGAGCTCACTACAGCATCCACTACTGAACCATTAGCAACCATGTCATGAAAAGATATATGCTGAATTTTTATATTTATTACAACAAAAGAACATGTGATTTGTGTGTGTAGCATGTCACTGGCGTGTAATAGAAGCCTTTGAATTAAATTACGATTTTTAGAGAATGTGTGATTCAAGTTATATTTCATATGTAATGTGGAGAGACTAGAAATGCCATTTAATGACATTTAGATCAGACTTATTTCAAAACTTTAAAGCTTTGTCGGAATGGTGCGTGTGTGTTTGACACTGTCGGGGACATATCAGTTTCTACTTTAAAACTACATTGAAAGGGTAGCTGTGATATACATATATAAAAATGATGTGTATTGGCTCAAGGTATGATTAATGTTACGCCTGAATGATACTGTACATTTTTATATGTGACAGAAGATTATAAGTCACTGTGCTGATGGAACACAAAGACACAGCTATTCATGTTCCTTCTTTGTTTGTGTGAGCGTAAATGGCATATAGAAATGTGTCTTTTCAGACAAATCTGGTCAATGGTAAAATTGCATGTTAAATGAAGTGGGTAAAATTTGGATTAGGTGTTTATGCACTTAATATTTCACAGTCACCCACTACAAAACAGGCTCCTAAGGATAGGAGGAGCAAAGCTAAGATTTGTAAGTATTAAAAAAAACTTAATGTAGTCTCAAACTGGCTTTAAGACAATAAGGACAGTGATACAAGTTACATATATTTCTGTCAGGATAACAGAAACAGGGACTTGCCTGTCAGTGATCATAAATCATACTTAATTGGACAGACATAATCATTCAACACAACATGCAGTGAACTTGTTGACCATTTCAAAAAGATAATCTGGGCATTGTTTTCTATGTTTTTTTGGTCATGATGACTGACAAGGATTTACCATCTCACCATGGAGCTCTTCATACTGAGTGCTGCTGTCAAATATTTTGAAACATAGAGTCAACTGGATATCTTTAACAGCTGAATCAAACAAATCCAAAACGGATCCAGCAGTTGCTTGTAGTTCTTGTACAAAGCAACACTGACAATAATCCTTAAGTTTTAATTTGATGATTTTTACATGCAGACAAAGTGCAGGAATTATACAACATTTTAAACATACTCACCTAACTTAAGTGGACCAAACATAACTGGGCATATATAAAAATTGTATTTTACAGTATAAGGCTTTTGTTACTCCAATTTGTTACTCCATCTCTCAATACTTTGTGACATCCATGTACATTATACTGATTCTTAGTGGCTCTAGCATAAAAGTGAATTTGCAGCAAGTAAAACATAAACAGAGCTTTCATATTAAAGCAATGAAATCAGTAGTAGAGGACTGGCAGCCAGTGAAATAAACTAAGATGTGTGGGAGCCAGGGGTGGGTACTGTTCACATTTAAACCAATACCAGAGCCCAATGGAACTTTTTTTTTAATTCAATTCTTGAACAAATGCAGGGTGAGGTACTAGACTAAAACAAGATTCTGCTTCTCTGTTCTTTTCTAATCACACTTAGAGCTAATTTTCTGTCTCTGTCTATTTTTCTGCTTGTGCTTGTCCATGCGTGTGTATGTGTGTCTGCTCGTCTAGCAGTGAAAATAGGCTATTAAAAAATAATATAGAGAAGAAAACAGACCAGACGCCGGAACTATCAAGGCAGATGAACAGTACAGCAATAGTTTGGGCTTACTGAGAAACCAGTGGAGCAACCATGGAGCTCAGTGTCCGGCTTTCTGGCACTTCTGCTTCTTGTCTAAGCCCCTGCATCTTCACCCAGATGGCTTTTGCATACTGAAATTTGGATTTAACATGAATCTGTACTCCAAGGTACTTTGGTTGGTACCCTTAAAAGTACAGTTCATTACACAACCCCAGTGGGTGCAAAACTATCCATCTATCAAATGCATTATTGTTAAGTGAAACATGATAACAGTACAGTCCATAGCATTTACTTATTGAGGCATGTAAACCCTGTTTTTTTACATGAGTAAAAGAGAACTTTTTATCCAATCATCATGATGTGAAAAACTAAAAAAAAAAAAAAAAATAGGCTCAGGTGTAAAATGACTAACCATCCTTTAGTACAGTATGCATAAAAACATGTTTTGTCTTCTTACATCATTACACATTATATTGATTCCATTGTCATCTGTCACTGGCAGGTGAGCCTAAATATGGGAGGCAAAGGTTTTTGGCTGCCCCTGCGCCAAGTAAATGACGTTGATCAGTCTTGTCTCACTACCTGGCAGCCAACAATAAACGTTTCATGTGAAAGCCCATTTCTACTTCAGCTGCTTGTGGTTTTGATCGTTGTTACAAGTACTCACCGGCACCGGTTGGTGACAGAGAGGACCACGCAGTCAGCCGGCTTCCTCTCCTCCTGCACCTGTCTGTAGAACTTCTGATACAGAGCTTTACGTCTGTCTGCTGGAGTGGAGCCCTCTGACTTAGCTGGCTTGGCTGGCTTGGCTTACATCAGACGTGTTATTCAAAAGTAAAAATGAACAGGAAACCAGTTAGTGAAGACATGCAGATTGGGCGAGAGACAAAACATGGATTTTCATATTGAAAATTTGGGCAAGAAATTAGAAAAAATAATAATAATGGTGTTCAAGGTTGGTGCAAACTTGTGATCAATATAGAGAAAAAGTCTCACCATTTGGCTGATGCTTGAACCCCTCGAACTTCACACTACCACTGTAGTTTTTAATTTGCTCTAATTCTTCATAACTGGAAACAAACAAACAGATAAACAAGTGCATCTTTTAATGTACACTTTAATGCTGGAGGCGCACACACACACACACACACACACACACACACGATAAATGTATTTATCCTTAATTATTACTACAAATTGTACAACAAAACCAACAGTTTTAACTGGAACTGTTCATTTAGTAGAAAACTGTTCCAATGAGAACTGTCTACTGAGAAGTCAATGGACTGTCCTGAGTGAAGGAGACATCTGGTCTGCAAAGAGTTGTTGTTGGTTACTTTTTCAGATATCATTATTTTCTTATGCTTTGGGGCAACATAATTAAATTCTCTCATTTCCGTACTGTGGTGACATCAGTTGTAGAAATCCATTGCTTATCATCAACTGAGGAGGCAGTCTGAACTCTGTGTGATGTGATGGTGGCCTGAGCATACTATGGACCTCTTTGTGGTAGCCTTATATAACAGGTGACTGGTTTCAGATGCTTTTATTCTTCTTTCCACTTCAGTTGTTTTGAATGATGTTGTGCTGTTTTCCAACACATTCCTGTCAACATTTTGTCCAGTCAGCCATGTCTAATATGATACTCCTTTGTCCATAATTTCACTGCTAAAAAAAAGAAATCTTTAAGGAAAAAGAAGGATCCGAGGGGGAACTCAAAGGAAAGCTGTCCAGCAGTGACTAGATTATGATAACTCAACACCTAAAGTTCCCACACAAACGCTTCAGATGAATGTAGTGAAAGAGAGGTTTGATCTGTAAGGCTGGTACCTGTCCAGGGCATCCTTAAGCTCCTCGGCCCTCTCTTCTCTGGGGGGGTAGGGCGCTGCTCTCCGGAACAGACGCAGTTGTTGAGCACTGTGCAACACAAGAAGGAGTTTTATGCGTGCCTTATCAAAGAACGTTTACAGGTGGAAGCGGGGTGGGTATCACTTGGTACACTGTGTTATTGCTATGGCTGATATCTAGCATATCAACTGCTAATGCTAAACTCGCTACAGAGCACCATTCAGCTCACCTTCCGTTTGGGTTAGCAGTTGGCCGCCGGGCAGCTGCAGACGACTTCGCCCAAGACGACATTTTATCTGCAACTTCGCCCAAATAAACCAAAGCTTTAAATGACAACGAAAGAACAAACTATTTCCTGTCGTTACAGCACCAGTGTTGTGCTACAAACCTCCCTATAGCGGGAGAGAGGTGGGACAAGGAGGAAGAGGAAGAGGAGGAGGAGGAGGAGGAGCGGCTCTTCTTCTGTCGGTTGACTGACTAGCTTACAGGTCTTTTACCGCCACCTGCTGGACTAAATTGTCGACAGTAAAACTGGAACAATTGGATTAAATTTTTTTTATTTTATTTTAATTTTATATACTTTATTAATCCCGCAAGGGGAAATTCAATGTTTACACTTCAATGTTGTCAGATACACACACATGCACAAACGGGACCTATACATGCATTAAATGGAGAGATATCAGAGCCCATGAACAGGCGCCCCTTGGCCCAGGAGTGCCCAGGAGGTGAACTGGCACTTCTCCAGCCACCAGTCCATGCTCCATATTTTGGTCCGGGCGGGGACTTGAACTGCCGACCCTCCGGTTCCCAAGCCAAGTCCCTATGGACTGAGCAACCTCTTTAGCAAAATCATGTTTTATTTAGTCATTATTATGATTTTATCAGCTAAGGTTTTGAGATATGTGCCCGTGAGATGTCTACAGTTTGAGTGAAATTAAACATTGTTTGTGGTGGACCATTTATCAGACCAGTGATGGAGTGCAGACCTTATATCATATCTGTTGATAGGTCATTGCAAAGTCATCAGGTCATCAGATCTGAAAAATCTGGCTGACTGGTTTGGCTAAGGTTTTGGTCATTGTTTATGATTACCTGTAGTTATGATTATGATCAGGGTGCAAAATTAACTTTTTTGTCCATGAATGTTCAAATTTCACCAGCCACAGTTGTTTAATGAGTGGTGATCGAAGCAAATCTTTCTACCCGCCACATTAATATTTAATTAGCAGTTGGCTAGTGGATGCTGCTAATTAGGTACCCTGATTAAACATCCTACTGTTGGGCAGCTGTAAGGCACATATAGATGCAACATTCCTGTTTTGATGCCAGCTGGAGACCTTTTTCTTGTTTTGCAATACATGTTATGAGTACCATCCTCCTGTGGTTATATGTCACAGGAAATAAAACACCAGTCCAACTCACCAACCATATGCAATTCCTCAGACAAGCATAGCAGTCCTACTGGATCTTTACACTTGATGGTTCAAGAAATAGTGCTCAAAAAACCCTTAACTTTTTATTATCGCGTGTTTGAGATCCATCTGTAAGGCTATATGGACAGCAACCAGTTTGCCTGTTGGGATGCTGTCAAACCAGCAGTGGATGCCTTTACTTTTAAGAACAGGATGGAGCCAAGAAGAGCAGTAGGATACAGAGCACAGTCCCATGTCTAAAGAGAAAACTGGGACCATGAAACATTGCAGGTTATAAAGCATATAATTAATGAGAAGTGTGATATGTGAAAGGGGTATTTTTATTTTCTAGTTTGCCTGTGTGTAATGACAGTGTGCAACATTGTGTAAAAAGGGAACAGATCATATTTGCCAGCTACAGAAATTTTGGCCATGTGGGTACTCAGTGTATGCCAGAGCTGGATACTCCCCCAATCTTGCTGTTGGGTGGAAGTATTTACAACAATACAATGAGCTAACACCTGGTTGTTCTTATTATGTATACATAATGATCTTTTTGTGCTTTGCTTTAGAGGAAACATATATAGGGTCTCTGTATTATCCATGTGTAAAGTGCAATTCAATATCTGCATGCTACATGTTAAAAAAAGGGAACATGCTTTACCATGTTTAAACTAAAAATAATGTGTTTTTAAGTGATTAGTAGCCTGTAACATTACTAAATTCAATAATTCCCCCTAATTCATGCAAAGGTGATTTTTAGTATATTAATTTAAGGATTATTCCAGAGATTATCCTAAACTAGTATTACACTTCCATAAGGTTGTGGATCAAGTCCCAAATTTGCTGGACACAGTTCAGTTCATAATGCCCATGTCTTTCAAATTCCATAGTATTTACTCTGACGACAACATTAGGATTATTCTCTCATTCTGTAGAAAGCTCCATTCAGACACATAAGAGATAGCCTACAACTGGCCTACAAAGGCCATGAACTCCTTCTAGAGTACACTGAGCTTATTGTGTAAAGTTGGTGAAATTCCCCTTCAACAGCTTGTCCCATCTCTTATGTAAAAGCTGATGACAATTCAGACAGTATAATGTTGCACAGGTTGCCTTGTATTTTCAAATTTAAGTCAATATTTCCCTCATTATGAAACAGAATTTTTTTTTTTTTCTCTAACATTTTGTGAGTTACTATGAAAAATGTCTTAAATTTAACTCATCCCAATTAAGCTATCTCTACTAATCGGTTTACATATGTTATGCAAAAAATAATTACAATAAAATAAAATTAAAAAAATCTGCTCTATATATTCAAATAAGGCTCAAATATTTTTTGAAAAATACATGGTTAATTTGTCCTTTTATGAGAAGGGTGAAGTGAAGGTAATGTGATTAAAACCAACTATTTGCTATTTGCTACAAAATAAAAACACTTTTGAACAATCATTGTTAACTATATATATATATAAAATGCTGAAAAAAATCATATAATTCTAGATTTTTTTTATTTTCTGAATTGTTTTTAATGGTAAAGGTAGTACGGCTAAGATAATACATTTACATATTTATTATACAATAAAAGTATGCCACAATCACAGTTGTTAATAGCCTACCATATGTTGAATTGGTGATATCAGTATAATTTTTCACTATTTCTGAGATGTTTTCAAAGTACTGTAATGTTAGGCTAAATATCTACAATAAATATGTGAAAAATAACACTAGTACTGGTAGTACTTCTAATTTCATTGTTAACAAACTGATATAGTATGTTGATAACATAGCATTGTAACAGCATATGGTAAGGCAATTTCGATTTTTTCTTTCTGTGTAACAAAGTGACTTCTCAACCGTTTGGTAGGGGCCTATGTTAAAAAAAACTATGGGGTCTGATAGATTGTTAACAAACTGATATAGCTATGTTGATAACATATAACTAGCATGGTAACAGCTTATGGTAAGGCAATTTTGTTTTTTTCTTTCTGTGTAACAATTACCATGAAGTGACTTCTCAACCGTTTGGTAGGGGCCTAACTATGGGGTCTGATAGAAAAAAAAGCATTGATTTTTGTTATTATTGCCCCAAAGGAAAAACATGCAAAGAAAAAATTCATTGTTTTATTCTTCTCAGTGAGGACATTAAAAGGATGAAGAAACAACAAACCATCGCTCATTTTCATTTAGATTTAACAAAATACGATAACTGCATTAGTAGATGGTACCAGGTGTCAACTGGCGAGCACCTTTCGTTTGTGTCGCGCGGATAAACTCACGCACTCGTCTAGTACCGTGAGCGCGCCGCGGTGGTGACAGTCGCCATTTTATTTTGAAAATCAAACTGAACTGGAGGCACAGACCCTTCCATTTCGTCAAGTTTGCTGTGCGAAACAAGAAGGGATGAACATCTGAATTACTTTCTTGGGAGCACGGTGAGATTTAAAATATTAGCAAACAACCGTCGACATGTATGTATATATAACACATAAGCAACAGCGTTAATACGGAGGATGGCCGTTAGCCACCAGTGCGGGAGATGTCTATTTACTGAAAAGCAACTGTCATATTGGTCATATTATAAAAGTAACTATTTCTTAATTTAGCAACGTTACTCGTGCAGCGTAGGTAACTTCGTTCTCTTTAACAATATTAGTCACATTTTTGCCGGAGACTATATAGACGTTGCCTCGGTGTAACGGTGAAGCGTCGTCTCAAGAGAGTTAGCATTTGCAACTATAACGTTAGCGATTCCATAGATTAGCCAGAGCCCGTAGAAACAAGCTAACCTTAACAAGGTTAATGCTAACGTTAGCTAACACGATCGCGCAAACACCGTCCGCAATACTTGGGGCCTACAAGCTCATGGTTAAGGCATATGTAACGGTCTCGACATCAAAGTAATCGGTTAGTTTGTTAATATAGCTATACAAAATGGTAAAAACAAAAATACCCGCAAAGTTTAGGGTTCTGCCGATTCATACACACAAGCTAGAAGCGGGCTCATGTTGCTAATGTTAGCTTCACGTTAGTGCTAATTTGGTAGCATTAGCTCTTAGGCTACAGGGAGTTGGCAACATTTCACCAGAGGTTAATGTTACACAGGGACCACTGATTTATTAGTAGAGGTATAAATGCAGAATATGATATGAATATGTAAGCGACATATTCACCTGTTAATGTTAATGCTAGCTCAATTATTAAGTAACGTTAAACGTGTTGGCTAACGTTGACTTAAACTTCTCCCCTAGCAAGTGTTTATCAGCGTCATGGTAATGTTAGCTTCAGTAGCTAGGTTTTCCCACTTGACACGGGAGTATTGTCCCCGAAAGGTGATGTTTCTTTTATATCCATTTACTAACGTATTTGGATATAATTTAGGATGTCTGGTAAAAATATGACTTCTAAATGTTTATATCGCTTGCGAGTACTATTTGCTAACTTATATTAGCTTAGTCTTTGTTTCAGTGGGTGATTTTTAACTCTGTCTCCATTAGTCACTAGAATTCCCTGGTTAGCTGCTACAGACGTTTAAATTGGTTGATAAAGTCTCAGCAGTCATTATACTGTTGTGAACGGAAGAAGTTGATCAGTTCGGTGAGCAACTTAACTAGCAGCGAATCTGTGTGCCAGATATTAGCGTACAGTCGAGGCCTAATACAAGCTACTGGTACGAAAAGTTTTCATAACTTTACAGCATATCTGTGAAGGTAGTTACTAAACTCCGCAGTTTTAACAGATATTGAATTAAGTTTGGGAGTGAGTTTGCAGATAAATGCCAGGGAAGCAGCCACTAAAGTACATTACACTGCAACCCTGTCAGATGCACGTAGGCCTCAAAGCCTGCCACAATATTTTGTGTTGTGAATAGATAGTAAATATTGCCTTGGATGAAAGCAAGACTACAGCACAACCAAGTTTATTGCAGTTCAATATCTCCCTTTGTTTCTGTTGTGTAATTTTTTTTCTATTTCAGAATCTCTTCTCTGTGTTAAAAATGGTTTTAAACTTGTTTGTTTTTGCATTACAGATGCTGAACTTGATGTTAAACTGAAGGACTCTATCTAGCACTGGGAGCCACTGATCGGAAAACTCATTTGGAAGCCAACATTTTCACACCTTTTGGGGGGGGGGAGCAGAAGTAACCTATCACTGAAGTGACTAAAGGGGAATAATGGTGATTTTGCGCCGTGCTCGGCCGCCTGCTTCCGCCCCAACCAGCAATGAATCTTGACTCGCTCTCGCTGGCTTTGTCTCAAATCAGCTATCTGGTGGACAATTTAACAAAGAAAAACTACCGAGCCAGCCAGCAAGAAATACAGCATGTAAGTGATAGCAAAGACATCGAATACAGTTTTGTACATCTAACAGCAGAGATCTTTAAGTAAATCTATGTGAAGTGTCCTAAAATGTGTCCTTGTGTCCACATGTTGTGATGTTTTTCCTGTGCTCTCCCAGATTGTAAATCGTCACGGTCCTGAGGCAGACAGGCATCTACTACGCTGTCTCTTCTCCCACGTGGATTTCAGTGGCGATGGTAAAAGCAGTGGCAAGGACTTTCACCAGGTAATTTTTGATTAGAAGTCACATTGACATTTAGTTTGGGTTTGTTAGTAGTGTTTCTACCAAATTTGTCTTGATACAAGAAAAATTTAGTTTCAGATCCTTGTGTCATCGGTTATCGAAAAAATTCTTTCAATAATAAGCAACAGCTATACTGAATTTGGCCTGCACTTCTTGGAAGTTGATTGAACATTTCCTAGGTTTCTCAGGATATGCACACAGCACAAAACATATTGGTTTACTGTGTAAGCATCAGTGTTCTTTTTAAAGTAAATTAGTACGAGATGGTCACCTTTGCATTCTCACAATTTTTTTGCCACGTGCTTCATGTTGATAGATAGGGGAGATGCAGGATGGCCAATGTTAGCTACAGGGCTTAAAATGGAAAGTCTGTTTCACATACAACATTACCGAGAATGTTTAGTAAAGCTATGTCGTATATGACATTGTCAATTCCAGATTTATCTTCTATTCTGTCCAGTATGTCAGTATTCATCAGTCCTGTTCAATGCTTAGTAGTGAGACGGACTCATGCTCAGGTAGAAAAAGCGTTACAGTGCGCAGTTTATATTTTGGTAATATTACAGTGGACATCACATTATTTTTCACTTAGTGTGTTCCACTTGCCTGAACACAGAGTTTATATGCAGTGGGCAAGTGTAAATGTCGAGCTTTGTGACAGGATAAAAAACACTTTGGTGGACACACAGCACTACCAGGTACAATGTACTCAGTGCATTGTGGCGATTTAGTTAAACAAGAGATAACGTGCAGATTTTTTTCTCCCTAATCAACCAATTGTTTGGTTAAGATTAGACAGAATTTTGGTCGACCAAGATTTTCTTTGGTTGTTGTTGTTTTTTGCTAACCTGACATCTAGCTCATCTGCCTGCCCTGAGTGTAGACACACTGTTTCTTACTCGCCACACACACTGCACTGACCGCTTCTGTTGAGGCTGCAGCACACAGCTGTTTTCTACATTTAGCTTTATTTTTCCCACACAACTGACATAGCATCTTCAAATATACCAGCTCTTTCAGATATGCATTTCTCAAAGGATTTGAGTGGTTTTGTCACTGTGACAAACGCAGGGTTGACCAGGGAGGACTGGGTGTAGTTGTAACATGTTTTGGATTTGATGTCATTACACAGCAAACTCTTGGATACAGTTTTATATAGGTAACTTGTCTCTGCATTCTGCTTAATGGACATCAGTTGTGTTTACAAGCAATGTTAAAGTCACAATTTTGATCGAAACACTCGATGTCAAATGTTTAATTTGCCCGCACCTGCAGGATCCATTGTAACGGCAAATGGGTTATGGGAACCATTTCATAAATCGTTATTTGACATCTACAGCTGTGTGCAGATATGTGCCTGAAGCCCTTCTCATGTCAGTAGACATGCTAAATATCTTCTAGTGGTGCAAAAAAAAATCTCTCAGCACTGCTGCTGGAAAAAATCCTTCACACTAAGTTATAATATAATATTAAAACTTCAAAGAAAAATTTGTTTTATCTTGACGTAATTGTGGTCGTAAAACTACGATTTGTCAAACAAACATTTGTCTTCAATATTTAAAATATCTAGGGCAGTCAAACAATTTTAAGCTTTTACACTTCAGCTATGATCGTTTCACATCTCTTTCAGGTTCACTAGAGACAGGATAAGACCATTACAACTGGTTTTGGTCTTCTGGAAGCTATATACTGATTTAAGATAATGTTAAGATAATTGAATCATGACAAGCAACATTGGAAAAGTTTGTTTGATAATATTTTTCTCTAATTAATCACAGTAATACATTTTCCATCCAGAGTATCAAATTTGAGCTCATTCACTATGATATGCTGGTAGCTGTCACATTCACTTATAGAGACTCAGAGCGCTGATCATAGAGCCTGACAAACTTCCACGTTTCTCATATACTCATCCGTCGTCATGCAGTAAAAAAGAAAAAGCATTCACCATGTTATTAAAATACAGGATGAGATCTGATCAATTGGATACGCGCTGAGATACTTTATTTGGGTTGGTTAGTTGGTGGTTTATCCTTCCCAGCTTGGCAAACAAGTGCTGTCCTCCAGTTTCAAGAGGCAGAGTGCACTTTTAAACTCAGTGATGAAAGTATATCAGAAAGTAGACACTGTTGGTATTGGTGTTCGATTTTGCAAAAAGGAAAAAAGAACTTGCACAAGCCAGCTGATTCCCTCTTTGGGACACTCATTTGAAAGCATCTGAAAACTTAACAGCTGGCCCGATCAGCCAGGCTTTTTTATTTGACAGAGAAGCCCAGCGGGTACGCCAAAGAGAAACTGTGAGCTTATAAATCACTGCATACATACAGCTATGTTCTCTGCACTGAAAGCATTTACCTCCTGGGATATTGATCATTTTGCACCCATCACTTTTAAATTTGGCACAGTTTACCCTACACTGAGTCTTCCTGAATCCTCATTGAAGCTCACAATGATTCACTGTATTTTCTCCCGTTGTTGATGCATGTAGCTCAAAAAGGCATCACTGGAAAACCTTGATTTCATAAGTGATTTCTCTTAATTAATATAAATTGGAAGATTCTTTCATATACAGTTTTAATAGTATGTTTTCCCACATTGTGACTATGGTATGATTTTCTTATTTGAGTAGACATGAGTATATGCTGCTTATTCTTGTGAGAGACTTACTGTCTTATTTTATTCTTCACCTGCCTCTGTTCTCTTTACTCTCTCCTTCTTCATGTTATACTTTGCTTTTCAACTTGCCCAAGACACAGTTTCTGATCCAGGAGTGTGTGTCGCTGATATCAAAGCCAAACTTTATCGCTACTCTGTGTTACGCCATTGACAATCCCCTGCACTACCAGAAGGTAAGGAGCAGATACTAGACCTTTGTGTGATTACTTTGGTAGCCTAAATGTAAAGTGTGTTGTTAATAGATACATTCTAAGTTAAGTAAAGACATGCTTTTAAAAGCAAGCAAGAAAATACAGTCATAGGTTTACAAATGCATTCATAGTCATAGGTTACATTTGGCTGAATTAAAAATCTATCTCAGTTCTACATCTCCACAAAATGCACTGGCTTTAAGTTGACATATTGGTATGTAAGAAATTTAGACAATTGCAAGTGTACATACATTTTGCAGAAAAATATAAAAAGAAAAACTATGTAAACAGGTGTTTGACTTAAACTGTCTTTCAGAGTTTGAAGCCATCGGCCCACCTGTTCACTCAACTGAGTAAAGTTCTTAAGCTCAGCAAGGTCCAAGAGGTAAGCCAGCTTTGCAGTGGGCTTCAGTGATGTGGAAACAGACAAAATCCCTACTCCCCTCATAGTGTTTCCAAGTGCTGTTTCTGTTTTCCTCAGAGCAGTGCAGCTACCACAGTTTTCACCGTTCACTATTTCTAATGTCTGCCATTTCCAGTACTGAGGACAGTAATGTAGCTGATGGTTATGAGTTGCCCCTGTACTCATACTTAAAAAGGTAGTAAAAAAAAAAAAAAAACACAGAGGCTCCATAGTCTGAACCAAGACGGCAAACGTTTTATTGCTTTGTACATTGTCAACGGCAGCGCATTAGAGCTTCATGCTTTCTGTCCTTACCTCTCACAGTTTAAAGTCTTAGACAAAACACTGCGTTACTGCTTGCAGAGGGAGCTTAAATTTATTCCGAGCATTTTGTTAACAGGCAATTCAACAAAATAGCTGGTAACTGGGGATAGCTACTGATAACTATTGGGGAAAATAAATGAGCTGTCTTCTTTCTGTCTTGGTAGACCATGGTTAAGGCACATCCTTTGTGCCGTAAATTAAGCCAACAGTTTCCCAGGAAGTCATACCCAGTGGCAGAATTGCATAGTGAAAGTGAGGCTTATGGGGAACCAATCTAAATGCTGATGGTGTCATTGTTCTGTAGCCACTACATTGTACAAGTCATTTTTACGTCATAATAATTAGTTATAGCAAAAAACATGTCACTTTCCACTTTAGTTACTGATGTGAATGAGGTTATGTCTGTACAGTACATGTTTTACGTTTGGCAGTAACGAAATATTGACAAGACTTGTGACCAAAAAACACTATGTTAAATGGAAAACGTTTTAGAGTTGGTTTTTAATTTATTCATTTATTTCTCAGGTGATATTTGGGCTTGCTTTGCTCAACTCCAGCAACGCAGACCTTCGTGGTTTTGGTAAGTGATTTTCGTAGAGCTTGACATAATTTAATTAATTTAATATATTTTGCAGCAAAGAGAGAGCCTGTTTTTAAATAGCCCACCACCACCAGCCATGCAAGTGGTGAATTGTATGATATGTCCATGTCGGATGTTTTATTCTCAGATTATTTGCAGATCACCATCACCATGGCTTAATTGCAGTTTGAAGTTTTGAGTTTCATACACATCACCAAATAGTTAAAACTCTGTTTGTGTAAAGTCAGTAATTACTGACAGTTTGTCTTAGATCTGAAAGATTTGAAATTCACAATTTGGACAAACATACGGTGTCTATGAAGGCCAGTGGTGTGTTATGGTTTGTTAGTGTCAAAAGCAAAGTTGAGAAAATTGATAGAATGACTTATTTGTAAGCTGAGCTTTGTTGAATAATAATTGGCATTCTGTTTTAAATAAATGCTTTTTATCAAGTTGTGATAAAAATTGGTAACACATGGGCATACAGCAAAGAGGTGTCTAAATGATGTGAAGCTGTTCATGGATCACTTTAAACAGGTAAAAAAAAAATTGGATTTTGGATCATAAGCACAGAGAAAATTCATGCACTTCTTCAACTTGCTTTTGACTGTTTCTTAGCTGCGCAGTTCATCAAGCAGAAACTTCCGGACCTTTTGCGGTCATACGTTGACGCGGATCTCGGAGGAAACCAGGAAGGTGGCTTCCAAGACATTGCCATAGAGGTCTTGCAACTACTGCTCTCCCATCTACTGTTTGGCCAGAAGGGAGCCAGTGGGGTAGGGCAAGAGCAGATTGACGCCTTCCTCAAGACACTTTGCCGAGGTATGAGGGATCAACACAAATTTGTTGCAACCATCTGGATTAGATCCTGAAGCATATAGATACCATCAAGTTAAAGATTTCGCAGACTGAATAGAAATGGTACAAACCATGCCCTAAAATTGTTGTTTTCAGTGTTGTTGTGCCACATTTGTTTATTTAACTGTGTATTGTATTTCAGATTTCCCCCAAGAGCGCTGCCCTGTGGTGCTCGCACCACTGCTGTACCCTGAAAAACGGGACATTCTCATGGACAGGATCCTACCAGACTCGGGGGAGTTAGCTAAGACCATGATGGAGAGTTCTCTTGCAGAATTCATGCAAGAAGTAGGCTATGGCTTCTGTGCTAGGTGAATTTATGTTTAATTTTTTCTAAGCTACATTGTCAATTAACACATTTAAGTTACAGTTTTAAGATGCTGTTGTGTTAAAAAAATAATAATTATAATTAAAAGCCTCCACTCAATGCAGTGTTATCATGTAATCAAGACCACTTAAGGTGCACTGGGACAAGGCAAATTTGGCTACCGAGGTGCTAATGCCTGCATAGTAGATAGATGAGAAGCTGAGTATAGACCTCACAGTGGGTGCTTTTTCATTTTGCTAATGTGTCTCCGTGCTCCTTGCCTCCCTCACATGTGTCTCTTCCTTGCGTCATAGAGGATGCAAGGAAGCACAAGTCAGCATAATGAAAAGCACTCATGGACACCTTCAGTTCACTCCATTTTGCAATTTTACAAATCTGGAGATGCAATATCACACACGATCAAATGTTTCTAGTAACTAGTTTTGCAAACATTTAAGTATTTAAAATTGCATAAATCTTCACGCTAAAAACAAGGTATGTCTGTCCAACTTTTGAATTTTATCCCTAACACAATTTTAGTGTGATTTGAATTGATATGTGAATGTTTAAGATAATGGTCAGCACTGACCTGTCCTTTTGTCTTTCCAGTCTGGATGAGTGCAGAAACATAATCATCCAGTATGGGGTGAGAGAGGTGACTGCCAGCCAGGTAGCCAGGGTCCTTGGCATGATGGCTCGTACCCACTCTGGCCTAACTGATGGCATCCCACTTCAGGTGAGTTGCTTGATTTGATTGGCCTTGGACCGCCTGAAGTCTCAGGCCACTTCGAGCACTTTACTTTGGTTTACTTAATTAGGACCAAAGAAAAAGACAGCATACTACTTTATCTTACTTGTTGTCCATTTCTGTTCATACACACTACAAACCAAGAGGTGCAAACCTGAAATGATGAAACTACACTTATCTAGTCTGTTTTCCTTATTTTAATAGAAATTATAACATTGACCTAAATTAAAAAAAAAAAACGGCTAACACTGAACAGCTGGAGAATTGGCTAATTGATGACAGTGAGTGATATGTAAGTAATCAGTTGTAGGGATACTATCACAGTCATTTTATTTAATAACTTTAGTATTTAGATATTAGCTTAAGCTGGTTGAGTGTATAGGTTCTGGATTCTTAACATTTCAGAGCACCAGAACTTAAATTTTCTCTTCTTTTGTTTTCTCTTGCAGTCCATCTCAGCTCCAGGAAGTGGTATCTGGAGCGATGGTAAGGATAAGAACGATGGCTCGCAGGCACACACATGGAATGTTGAGGTTCTCATCGATGTCGTGAAAGAAGTGGTAAGGGAATCCGTTCTCAATAAGTAAGCCGTTACTTTTCCTGAGTAGTTTCCTTTCTTTTTTCCACATGACCACTGACAACACTTTGCCAAAATAAAAACAGTTTTGAATGTCAATATTTAAAGCAGTAGAATGCACCAAATTTGCACATCAATTCCATTTCAGCACTCGAAATTTGATGGCATGTCACCTTAACCAACATGTTACTTTAAAATGGCCTTTTCACATTTCATTCTTTTTTAAAAAGTACTGTAGGCTCCAGTGTTTTATAATGTCACTCTGGAATTACATTTCGTCAAATTCCCTGTCACTAAACAAGTTAATACATATGCTAGCCTGTCATAACCCTGATGCTGAATGTTGCAGAAACTGTTTATTTGTGCCAGATTCCTTTCAAAAGCCTGCTGAGGTAAATTTGTGGATTTGTGTCTGTGCCCTAGAATCCCAACCTGAACTTCAAAGAGGTGACATACGAACTGGACCACCCAGGATTTATAATCCGGGACAGTAAAGGCCTGCATATCGTGGTGTATGGCATTCAGAGAGGTCTGGGCATGGAGGTCTTTCCTGTCGATCTCATCTATCGGCCATGGAAACATGCAGAGGGACAGGTGACTGACCATTATCTGCTCCAGTAGGATAATTTGATTTCATGTATTTACCTGTTGTAGCAAACTTGAAGGGATTTTTTGCTGTCAAAGAGAAGAGTAAGATTGAATAAAGATGAATCATAATGCTAGGTAGGAATTGATTTCTGTCTAGACTGTGTGGTTTGAGGGGGTAATAGCTGAGCCGTGTATTCCCTCTTTAAATGTCTAATTGCTTTGTTTCTGTTCTCAGCTGTCATTCATTCAGCACTCCCTGATGAGCCCAGAAGTGTTTTCCTTTGCTGACTACCCTTGCCACACCGTGGCCATTGACATCCTTAAAGCCCCACCAGAGGATGACAACAGGGAGATTGCCACCTGGTATGAAGCTTTCTGCTTAGCTTCTATATAGAAGATTGTAAAGGTGCTTATTTCTGCTAGCTGGGCTTAGTGTTCAGGTATTTTAAGTACCCAAGCTTTAAAACTGTCAACATTTATTTGCACTTCTCCAACATGCCACTTGGGCTGCAGCCACACTAATACATTTTCATTTTAAAAGGAATAGCTATTGCTACGTTTACACCTAGTGTCCACACTACTCCAGCTTATTCGGAAACCCTTAAGAGGAGACCTATAAAAATACGTCTGATCCTGTTTTAGTTTGAAAACTGTGGTGTTACGTTTTAGTCTTAACGGGCAGAAATGAATACTTTTGAAAACAACACTCCTTTCCCATTTCCTGGCTTCCTCTGGTGATGCATAATGCTCCCAGTACCACTCTGATATGTCGCTGTATTTGCTTTGCAACTACTCCCAATCTTTTTTCCACAGATCGCCATATACTCATGTGTTATGCCGAGTTCAGA
This sequence comes from Cephalopholis sonnerati, assembly GCA_019142605.1. Taxonomy (NCBI): domain Eukaryota; kingdom Metazoa; phylum Chordata; class Actinopteri; order Perciformes; family Serranidae; genus Cephalopholis; species Cephalopholis sonnerati. Next base: position 5,312,686 of record JAGQAX010000005.1, on the reverse strand, counting down.
CTACACAATATGTGTCTGTTATGACAGTCACTGTGTCAGATTAGACAATTATGGAGTCACAAAATCTCTGTGAATTATTGTTTCACAATAAAAGCTTTTTTTTTTTTTTAGAAAATTAAGGGATTCTCTCCACTGAAACACTAAGAGGCTTTGAATTTCAAACAGATACAGGTAGTGTTGAGTTTGAAATGAGGACGTGATGCATTAAATTTGACAGGGCAAACAGGATTTGATTAAAAGTAGAAATAGAAAAATACAGAGGGAATGAGAAATAATCATCAGATTATTCTTGTCCTATTTATATTATTATTATTATTGATATTATTTCAGTCACTGTCTGTTCATGCCCCAGCCACAATGTTGTTGTAGTAATGCAGAATGCACCACCACATGTCAGGAGCTACGCAAACAGTCAAGTCACTGAATCCTCCACAACCAAGTTCCTGCAGATGTTTTACAATAAAAGCCTATTTAGAAAATAGACATTTTCTCAACCGAAGTTATAATGGGCTTTTAATTTGAAACAGATACAGGAAGTGTTGAGTTTGAAACGATGGCGTGATGCATCACCTTTATCAAGGCAAACGGGAGCGGATTAAAAGTATAAATATTAAACCTTCACCGATGAATCGGCAGTGCTCGGAGTTTGGCCGATTCTCACGTGATCGGCCATGACCTGCGACTGGCTGGTCAGTCTAAAATATGCCGATTTAAAATGCCGGTCAAATTCCCGTCGCGCCGCATGACTGACATCGTGTAACACCAGCAGCACACACGCATATGTGAAACTCACACCTTGGGTGATGTGAAGAAGGGGACCTCAGGGTCCTTTGGGTAGGACAGCTATGGAGTAAATGATTCCGGCCAGATAATCAGGTTCGAGAGGATACTTTAAATTTCAGTGCAGGAGGTTCACATCAAGTGTGTATGTGTGTGCTTCTGAAATAAACAAAAGGAAAAAATAGCTTCACCCTCAGTTCTTACAAATATGCACAGTGTTTCCCCTATATGCAACTAGCAGCTGCTGAAATATGACCGCCGCTGCGTGAGTGAGTGTTTTTTTTTTTTTTTTCGTCTTAGGTCTTTAGAAACTACCGTTATATTAGTTGGTGCTACGGACGCTTCATATCCAGGTCAATTCACACAGTTGTGAGTAAAGCATCTAAGAGGAGAGGAGAGGGCTCCGTCTTATCTCTTCATAAACTAAAGTTATATTATTTTGAGCGACTGACGCTTCATATAATAACATAACAATACACTATTTATCGTGTTATACGGTGAAACGTTTCACCTTATAACGTGATGACATATTGTTATAATGTGAGACTTATGTTTGAATGAGGAAACGGTGTGCAAAGAACGGATACATTGAGGAATATTGCTCATATACACGAATGGTTTTAAGTTCTACTTCATGCTTGGGTTGAAACGTGGCGAGATTATGCTGTTAGGAGCACAGTGGATGATATTGTGCTAAATATATGTAAGTGAAACATGGGCAGCTTCTCACCTTAATCATTCATGCACACACATCAAAAGAGAGGAGGTGGAAGTTAATTGTCCATCTTAAATTTAACTGCAAAACTCTCACTGCTGCACTGTGCCACTTGAAACTCACGAGGCTCGTGTGTCGAACATGCGTGTGTCCGCGTGCTTACTGGCGGGTGCGTCTTCAGCGCTAAGGGCTTTCATACAGGCGACCTACACAATGTCGGCCGTGTGGATTTTTTTTTTTAATCTTATGTGCTGTAAAATGGTTTGGAGAAAAAAAAAAAAAACTTGGAATCGGCCAAAATCGGTATCGGCCGTCCAAACACTCTGCAAATTGGAAATCGGGATCGGCCCAAAAAATTGTAATCGGTGCAAGTCTAATAAATATAAATAATTTCAGAGGGAATAAATAACGGCCCATTTATAATGTAGTCTGTTTCACATGAAGCTGGTAGCCTCTGCAGTTGTGGTAAGTAAAAGCCCTGCCACTATTTTTTAATTTTATTCAGTGTTTCCCACAGGATTTTAGGAGACTGTGGTGGGAGAGTCTCTGACCCTCGGCGGTTTTAATGTGTGTGTACGTTTTTAAGCGCGATGTATCGCCCTTACAGTAAGTGCATTTTGGGACCATGGACATGAACATACGTTGATAAATAAGAACTTACAAAGGCATATCAGAAATATTTTAAATTTAATTCAGAAACAAAACCAAAAACTCATTCACTCACTCACCCTAACCCTCAAAGTGGAAACCCTTTATATTGTTTTAACATCTTAAAAAAAGATTTTTTGGGATAAAGGGTCAGATTACGATTCTTCTTCTCTCTGCTCCCTTATTTGGATTTGGGAGTGTTATGTTTTCATTCTATTTTTTTTTTCTACATTGACTGCAGAAAATAGCCTAAATAAATAAAGATTCCTAAATTTGCTGCGGCCCAATTCATCACAAAATGTAGCCTAAATCAATGCAAGATCATTTTCTGACTGATATTTCCCGATATTGCTGTGTATTTCGCTTTGAGAGAAATTCAGCTTCTTCCATGCTCTCTCCGTCTGTTGTGTTCACCGTCTTACACTGACGTCACTCTACAAAATCCCAGAGCGCACATGGCTACTTAATATGCACGTACTGATTTGCATTGACCATATAGGCTATGGTTATGTTCGGGCATGTTCAAGGCGGGAAACGAGGTGTGTTCACATCCACACTTTTCTCGGCGCGGTGTGATTATCACGGGGAATAGCGTGCAGCCGTATGTACGCAGAGTTTGATGGATCTGAAAAGAGTGTATATATTTTGGTCGTACGCACATTTTGCCTTTTCGTCGTAAGTGAAATTTAAGAGGACTTTTACACGCTGTAATAAATGAGGCCCCAGGAGAGGAGAATATGAAATAATAAGCCGCGTCAGCTTGTTGGTATGGTGACAGGTGATTGTACTGTGTGCCTGCACGGACTCTGAATGCGCGGTGATAATGAACCAGCGTGGCCGCTCTCGTCACTGAAACTCTGGAACCGAGACGTGCGCGGTGCGGCCGTTCCTCTTCCCGAGAAGGGGCAGACAGCGCAGTGAGATACTGTGTCCACGGCCGCAGTTAGCATGGGCGCTATTGCCCAAAAAAGAAGTTGCACTTACCTCAGAGTCAGACGTCCCGCTCCAGTGTCGCTGGAATCTGGTTCGCGCCAAACGTATCTAGTAAAGAGCGATGTCTATGAGCGTGACCAGTGCGCGCGCACTCTTGTTCTAGCTTGTTTACGGGCGGTAGGAAAGTACAGCTGTGTAATGGTCTGACAGAGTGACAGATCGTATTTTTTTCTCCATATGAGACTGTGGCGGGCCCAAATGAGACTGTGGCGGGCCGCCACAGTCTCATAGATTAATGGGAAACACTGTTATTACTTTGTGTGCGGCTCCATTATGAAGAAATAATACAGTTTGCTAGCTTGATGCTAATTGCAGTATTCGTGTTGCTAAATTGTCTTTGTATTTTTACGCCATCATTTTTCCCTTTTTACTCTCTTGTGGTAACATCCCTAGAGGAAATATTATAAAGGCTGCGGTGTTGTTGTCGTACAGTTGGTCAAAGTGACTGCTGTGATGGGAGAAGTCGTGAACGACAAAAAGAAAATCAAACATGCTAGACTTTCTGTCCCAGACGTGGCGTCGGTTGTTGTCTACTGTGACATACTACATGAGAAGAAACGATGGATTATCGCGTACGACACTCATTGTTGTTCACGATCTGTGCCGACACTTGTGGGAGGGGCTGTTGAAGACTCCGAACGTTCGACCCACTGGTGTGGACTTCAAACCCGGAAACAGCTGATAGCAGGAATGAGTATCTAGCAGCACTAAGGAGAGGCAAAGCAGAAGATGAACAACTGGGGAGATAAAGAATTGCGCGCCCTCCTTGCCCTCGCTAATGAGAAGGCCATTAACCGTCAGATGACAGGAACCGTGAAGGACGAGCCAATGTACAAGAGAATCGCTGAAGGACTGACCAGCCGCGGCTTTCCTCGGTACGTCACTGTTAACGTCACATGCTGAGCTGCACGTTCTGTTACTAGCTCACGCCCCCCATTGCCCCGAAAAAGGTGCATTCTGTATAAACACAAGAGGGCAGGCGGCAATTTGCTGCCCTCCCCGATTTTGTTTTTATACTGCCAATGCGGAAAGAAGAGGGATTGGGCTTTCCTACAAATTTGCGCAATTCCTGTGTAAAAGAGGCTTAAAAGTCTACTGGGCACAGTAGTACATCTCAGTCTACCTCTCTTCTAATGTCGGCGTCAATGTTCGGTTAGGGCTTGTGCTAATTTGAGGTTTGCCGCTAGCAACCTGTCTGACTTAGAGATCCTAACGGTAATGTATCGGAATCCCAGCCTAATCACTAATGCCACCGAGACGCTTGTCAACCAAAAACACAAACTCTCCCTGCTCTGCTCTGCTCTGTACACTAGGTTATTAGAGGCTAGCCTGCTGAGGGACAGGTTTAGTTTATTAAAAAATCACCATCATCTGGCTATTTTAAGGTTGTCATTTTCATGCCAAACAACGCAAACATTCCATAAATATTGTGCATTTTATATCAATTCCAGAGTGAGCAAGTACCTTGTAGCTGGTATTTCTTCCAAATTGGTGTTAGTGTATTTTGATATTTAGATTTTTTTTTTTAATCATACAGTCCAGATGTAAAAACTATTATCCAACACTTAAGGGCACTTGCCCCAGGATATTCAGATGGCTCTTAGTTTGACACTGACATGTTATTTATAGTAGGCCAATCTTCCCACTTTGTTCAATGTAAAGAGCATGAAGAAATGTATAAAGATTTGGACCTCTAGCAAGATGGTCATAATGGCTCAGTGGATTTGTTCTGTTTTGGAATACACAGTATTCTTCCAAATTTATGTTAGTGTGTTTTAATGTTAAGAATTTCGCTTCGACAAGCTCTCTCTTTTTTGACCATACACCTGTTTGCATCCCAGAGACTAATTTGCTTCGGGAAGTTGTGCTTTATAATCAGATGTGTAGTTTGACCTACTCATTGTGGTTAATTGCTAATGTACTCAAGTAGTTACAGGGCTGACGCTGTGTTGATGCTACAGTGTTTGACTGATTGCCCTTAACTCATCACAGGAAAAGTTTGGACCTGGTGGAGAGCCTGCTCAGGCTGTCTGAGGTGGGCCAGTATGAGCAGGTGAAGCAGCTGTTTAGCTTCCCAATCAAGCACTGCCCGGACATGTTGGTCCTGGCATTGCTGCAGATCTCCCCCTCCTGGCACACACTGCGCCATGAGCTCATCTCTACCCTCATGCCCATCTTCCTGGGCAACCACCCTAACTCTGCCATTATCCTTCACTATGCCTGGCATGGACAGGTTGGTGTTAATGCTTGTTGATTTCAGGTTATGTTTTTGTCCTCCATGCCCTGTGATACCTTAAGGTTATTTGTTGTCTTGATAATATTCTTACAACACCTGTGTACTTACAAAACCTGGTTATTACTTTTTTACAGGGACAGTCTCCCTCAATCCGTCAACTAATTATGCATTCAATGGCTGAGTGGTACATGAGAGGGGAGCAGTATGACCAGGCTAAGCTGTCTCGCATCCTGGATGTGGCCCAGGACTTGAAGGTTTGTCAGAAGAGACTAAATAATCACTGACACAGTGCCTTCCGTTTATAGCACATTGGACTGTTGCATTGAATATTGTCCTTTATGTTTTTTTTTGTTTGTTTGTTTGTTTGTTTTTTTTAAACGATTTACTAGTTTTACTCAACATGAGGTTTCATTAAGACAAATTAGAGTATATGGGGCCATATATCCTCTGGTGGTCTCCACTTTATCCTAAATGTAAATTGATTTCATTGAGGTAATTTTCATGGTCAATAAGCCAGTGTTTTTTTTTCCCCATCTAGTCGCTATCGATGTTGCTGAATGGTACTCCCTTTGCCTTTGTTATTGACCTTGCTGCACTTGCCTCTCGCCGTGAATACCTCAAACTTGATAAATGGCTAACTGACAAAATCAGAGAGCATGGGGTAAGTCTTCTAATAGATTTACTCAGTTCTCTCATAAAAATCAATGAAAATTGTTGGTTGTCTTGTTTTTGAGAACTTGTATTTTACAATAATCTTATGTTGTTTCAGGAACCTTTTATCCAGGCCTGTGTGACATTCCTGAAGAGACGCTGCCCATCCATTATGGGGGGTCTGGCCCCAGACAAGGACCAGCCCAAAAGTGCCCAGCTACCCCCAGAGACCTTAGCCACCATGCTGGCCTGCCTGCAGTCCTGTGCAGGGTGAGACACTATCTGGCTCAGTCTCCATCACTGAACTATTAGTTTGCCTTTTTTGTTGACCTTCTGATTAACTGTCTAATAATGTCAGTCTCGCTTAAAGTGAACCCCAGCCTTGGTTGCTTTTTATGGTGGTTTGACTATTTCAGACCAGCAATCTCAATAATGTGCAGTTTATTTTTTTATACCAATCACTTTTACCTTTTCATACTGTGTTGTGTTTGTATTTAACCTGAAGATTTGTTTCATTTTGTCTCAGGAGCGTGTCCCAGGAGCTGTCAGAGACCATCCTGACCATGGTTGCCAACTGCAGCAATGTGATGAATAAAGCCAGGCAACCACCACCAGGGGTAATGCCAAAGGGACGCGCCCCTAGCACCAGCAGCCTGGATGCCATCTCTCCTGTACAGGTATCCACATATGAAAGCCACGCCATGCCTCTGCAGGCAAATGTAATGCCTTTTAATATTGGATATTGGTTTCAAAACCATTCTGTATTCCTAACATGCTAAAAAGAAAACTTGTTACTCCTTTTTGGTCTCCATCTCTCCCTCTCTTGCTGTTCTCTAGATGGACTCTCTGTCTGGCATGGGTTCCTTGAACCTGGGGGGCACAGCCACCTCCCATACTCAAAGCATGCAGGGTTTCCCAACCTCGCTGAGTTCGGCTTTCAGTAATCCCCAGTCCCCAGCAAAGGCCTTCCCACCACTCTCCAACCCCAACCCCAGCACACCATTTGGTGGCATAGGCAGCCTGTCCTCGCAGCTCCCTGGTATGGACTCTGGTACTATGCTATTTCATTTTTTTCCATTTTTAGACAACCAAGGCATGTTCATATTAAATCAGCAAGTCATACTGCACTATTATAGCCTTTTGAGTCTTCTTCCAGTTCAGTGAGAAATTGGGCAAATTGTTGTGGTTACACTGTTGCTGAATGCTAGTGTAAACATTGTGCATACAGTAAGTCTAAGCAAAGTGTGGCATAGCTGGGGATCTTTTATTTGTATCGTGTTGGTAAATTTAGATAAAGCCGCAGGGAAAGTATTTTATAACGGGTAACACATTTGGCAGAACACCCTGGTCACTCAATCCTTGTTCATATTAAACTTAACCAAGTTAAGAGGACAAAGGATTATGATTGATAGAGGGAGGTAGGTATTGATTAAAATAAATTAAAGTGTTATGTTACTTTCAGGTCCTCTGGGCACAGGCATTGGCTCCGGTATAGGCTCTAGTCTGGGGATGTCAACTGTAAACACCGACCCTTTTGGCACCAGGAAGATGAGCACACCAGGCCTGAACCCACCTACCTTTCAGCAGAGTAAGATGAAGGCCTGTAAGTGGTGGTGGCAGTGGTGTGACTGAGAGCCCCGCCCTGCGCTGCTCAGCACTGTATTTCCTCCGCAGTGATAATCAATTTTATTTTGATTTGCAAATGTATTTGTAATGCACCTCAGTGTGCTTCACAAATACAGTTTACAAGAGAAGTTTCACTAAGAGCTTTTCAAAGTCTAATGCAGTTGTAACTTCCTGTAAACATTTAAGTGTGACTCTCTTCTCTTTTTCATGTTATACAAATTCATACAGTTTATCATAGAGGAAATACAGATTAGTCTTCCACTCCTTGTCTGCTTATGCTGACAGCCCCACTTTTAATGAGATAACCAGTTTTGCATTACAACATTCAAGTTAATGACAGTCTTGATAAACTGTCTTTTGTTATACTTTTTTCAGCTGACCTTTCTCAGGTGTGGCCCGAGGCAAACCAGCACTTTAGTAAGGAGATTGATGACGAAGCAAACAGTTATTTCCAGCGCATCTACAACCACCCACCTCACCCAACTATGTCTGTGGATGAAGTATGTAGTCATATTATTCATTTGCCTCCGCCAAAATCACTTACCTAAATCATATTCACACATGCTTTGAGGCAATTTTTGGCTGCTGTTGATAGGTTCTGTCATATTCTCAGTAATGTCGTTACTTTTTGAATTAACTCATCTCCCGCCACATCATTGTCCCTCCTCCTAGGTACTGGAAATGTTGCAGAGATTCAAGGATTCAACCATCAAGCGGGAGCGAGAGGTGTTCAATTGCATGCTTCGGAACTTGTTTGAGGAATACCGATTCTTCCCACAGTACCCAGACAAGGAGCTGCACATCACTGCCTGCCTTTTTGGTGGCATTATTGAGAAGGGTCTTGTCACCTACATGGCCCTGGGCTTGGCCCTCCGATATGTTCTTGAAGCCTTAAGAAAACCCTATGGATCCAAAATGTATTATTTTGGAATTGCCGCCCTAGATAGGTTTAAAAACAGGTATTAAAATGTTTTCTTTTCTGAAATTAGTATTAATATAACAACAGTAATCTTGTCATAGGCTAACATATCTTGTATGTTTCCAGACTAAAGGACTATCCTCAATATTGTCAACACCTGGCTTCAATTGCCCACTTCTTGCAATTCCCCCACCATTTACAAGAGGTAATCAGGTTTCCTTAATTTATCTTTGCTCACCAAGTCTTGGGTCAGACGGCATGTTTTAGAAGCCTGGGACATATTTTTGTAGTTGTTTTCATTGAGAGTAAAGCGCTTTTTCCCCCACTGCTTTTGCATTGCTGAGCATCTTGCGATTTTTCACTCTATGCCCCTCGTGTTTTTGCAGGAATGCCCTCAATGCCTTAAGTTGCTAACACTTCAACAAAGAGGGTAATAAGTGTTGACGTCATTGGCATTTTTCCCTATTGTCATATCAGATGAATTGAGGGGTGACATTTTGTGGTGGTAATGACAGCAAGTGGTAGCCTACATGATTTGTGTGTAACTAGCATTAGCCCACTTTCAGTACCGCCCTAGACAAGCTGCAAGACATATCTTAACAAATTGTTGCCTCAACTAACCCTTAAGAACCGTAATGAGGCCTGATGATTGACAGCAGATTGTCAAACTATTCTCGACTCATCCCTACAATAATCCTTAAACCAATCAACATCCGGGCAAAGTTCCTGGACTAGTTGGTAGTGCTCCTCTGATTTCTCCTTTAGTCTGGGTCTAATGTACCCATGCAGATGTCCGTTATCCTTTGACCAACATGCTGTTTGGGAACAGCCTCTAACCCTTAATTAGAGCCAGAGCAAGTATACTCTGCCTGATCATTTTTATGCAGTTTTAAAGCTACAGATCTGTGAGTGTACTTCACAGCAATAGTAGTTAAGCTAAGGATTCAGTGGTTGCTTAAACGAAACAAAACAAAAAAAGGATGCAGCAAGCTGCAAAAAGAAGAAGCTTTATTATTGTCACTGTAATAATAAAAAGAGCTCTGTCTGATTGGGGCAGTTAAAAAAAAAAAAAAAAAAGCAGTGTGGCCTTCAAAACATGCTTTGTCTGATTGGGGCTTTAGTTTGTCCCAGCTATGACTAGAGAAAAGGATACACACATACAGATAAATTAAATCTCTCGCTCTGCTCCTTTCAATATCCTGTGCGTGCAGTATATCGAGTATGGCCAACAGTCACGGGACCCTCCGGTGAAGATGCAAGGCTCCATCACTACCCCTGGCAGTCTGGCACTTGCACAAGTCCAAGCCCAGTCGCAGCAACCTGGCGTCCCTAAAGCCCCACAGCCAGGTCAGCCCAGCACTCTAGTCACCACCACCACGACTACAACCACAGTGGCCAAGACCCCTACCATCACAAGACCAACACCCAGCAGCTTCAAGAAGGATGTGCCCGTGAGTGTAGACACCCTAACATGTGCCTTGACAGTGCTTTAAATTGGTTTGTTTTTCTGCAGGTACAGTATATAAACTGATGCCTCTTTAATTCTTATTGTTCCTACATGCAGCCCTCCATAAACACAACCAACATTGACACCCTGCTAGTGGCCACTGACCAAACAGAAAGGATTGTAGAGCCTCCAGAGAATGTCCAGGAGAAGATTGCTTTTATCTTCAATAACCTTTCTCAATCCAACATGACCCAGAAGGTAAAGTGAAAACAGACAAAGCATACCTGTATCTCAAAAACCTTAATGGTCAAAGAAGCATTTTTAAAACCACATTTATTTTACTTATATCAGGTTGAGGAGTTGAAAGAGACAGTGAAGGAAGAGTTTATGCCCTGGGTGTCTCAGTACTTGGTGATGAAACGTGTCAGCATTGAGCCCAACTTCCACAGTCTCTACTCCAACTTTCTGGACACTCTCAAGAACCCTGAGTTTGTGAAGATGGTCCTCAATGAGACTTACAGGAATATCAAGGTAAAACATGGTTACTTAAGGACTTTAATATCTTCAAAAGCTCTAACATTTTCTGGTCTTTTTCTTATTTGCTGCCTACCATAAACATCATGAGTCTTTTGCCTGCTGATACTTGCTTGATTTCAACAATGTGAGGCAGTGTTTCTTAGCATTTTACACAAGTCTCCCATATTGAAATATTGTATGCCAGTTTCTCTTACATGACAAAAAAATTAGACCCAACACGCTCAACTGATGATTAGTCTTTGAAGAGCAGGTGCTTGATCCTAGTATATAATAAAAAAGTAAATACTAGGACTGCACTGTAGTTCAACTTTTTAACATTGCCACACAGACTTATCGGACGCCCTTGTTCAGCTTGTGTTCTGGCAATTTCACAAAATACATGGGTGGGGTGGGTTAATTATTGGTGACTGAAACCAGCAAAAAATGTAGATCCTAGCAGGGGAGTTTCTTTAGATATCATATTATCAGTTTTTTTTGTGCCTACTTACCAGAAATGCAGCGTTGCACTGACTCTGACACTCCCCCACCATCTCTCAATTTCTTGTAGGTTTTGTTGACCTCTGACAAGGCAGCTGCCAATTTCTCTGATCGCTCCCTGCTGAAGAACTTGGGCCACTGGTTGGGCATGATTACACTGGCCAAAAACAAGCCTATCCTTTACACAGTAAGAATTTTTGACACATTGTTTTAGTTGCATTGTTTCATTATGTGCTGGGTCTCCATTTCATTATATGGTGGATTTCTTGTTTCCTTTTGAGTTGGCTAACATGTTCTTCTCTCTTTCCTAGGATCTGGAAGTCAAGTCTCTGTTACTGGAAGCCTATGTGAAAGGCCAACAGGAGCTACTGTATGTGGTTCCCTTTGTGGCAAAGGTTTTAGAGTCCAGTCTACGAAGCATGGTTAGTAAACTAGGTGCAGACTAAGAGGTGTCTTCATGCAGTAGACATTATGTCATACCACTGTGCGGTGTGTCATGCTGTCATATTTACTTCAGGCAAAATATCTCTTTTTTTTTTTTTTTTTTTACACACACAGTTAAGAAAATTAGCTTATGCTTATCTGACTCCACTGTTTGGGGTCCTGTGGATTTTTCGTAGTGATTTGACCTAATGTTTGTCTCTGATGTTGTAGGTCTTCAGGCCCCAGAACCCCTGGACCATGGCCATCATGAATGTTCTGGCTGAGCTGCATCAAGAACATGACCTCAAGGTAAGAGATACTTCTTCCTATGCAGCTGCTTAACTCATGCTACAACCTGTTCCCTGTAATACAGCTCTGTCCTACATTGTCAGCTGATAGCATCTGTATGAAATGGCCTGCCACATTATTGTGTATTACCCATGCGTTGCCACTTTCAGCTCTAATACAAATCAACAGTATTCTCTAATAACTATAATAAAATCTTAGTAAGCTGAAAAATATTGAGATTATTGCTCATGTTCTCTTGTATACTGCAGCTGAACTCATGTTCTCTTGTTTACTGCAGCTGAACTTAAAGTTCGAGATTGAAGTTCTGTGTAAGAACTTGTCTTTGGACATCAATGACCTCAAGCCCGGAAGCTTGCTGAAGGACAAAGAGAAGCTAAAGAGCCTGGAGGAGCAGCTGTCTGCACCAAAGAAAGAGGCAAAGCCTCCAGAGGAGATGCTGCCAGTTTCTACCACAGGTGAATGCTGCATATATACTTGTAACTTTGTCCTGCTTTCTGTGTACTGTACATTTAAACTTTAAGAGATTTGAGCTACAACCTTAATATAGTGTAGATTTATTTGTCTGTTTGGCTTTTATCATACCATCCTTGCCTCTGACAAAATGTCAGTATCATTCTAGAGTTTGAAAATTTTCTCACGTGCAAACAAAACCTGTCTATGTCTGTCTTTTGCTCTGTTGAGTTCTTTTAGAAAACTTTTTTTTAATGTTAGACTAAAAGGCTTACTATTCCTTGTTTTTTGTTTCTTATGTGCTTGCTCTCTGTTTATGTTGTCTGGATAATCAGCTTTTTGGTGTGATTTTAATCAAATTAGTGTTTTGTGACCAACAGGAGACTTTGTTCCATTTGCAGCCCCTCCCTCAACCCCAGCTGCCACCACCACCACTTGCACAACCACCGGGCCCCCCACCCCACAGTTCAGTTACCACGATATCAATGTTTATGCCTTGGCAGGCCTGGCTCCACACATCAATATCAATGTTAACGTAAGTGTTGGGCATCTGCAAAGCACAAACAGAGAAGTCAACTTTCCAACTAAAAGACACACAGACATGCTCAAACCATTTCTTTGGCATCTTATTTTTCTCCTGTTGACTTAATCCTTTTGTTTTTCCATTTGTTGACTTTTCTGTCATGCTTCTGTCTTTTCTCTCTAGATCCCATTGCTACAGGCCCATCCTCAGTTGAAGCAGTGTGTACGGCAGTCAGTAGAGCGAGCTGTTCAGGAGCTGGTACACCCTGTGGTTGACCGCTCTATCAAAATAGCCATGACGACCTGTGAGCAGATCATCAGGAAGGACTTTGCCCTGGATTCAGAGGAGTCCCGCATGCGTGTTGCTGCCCACCATATGATGAGAAACCTAACTGCTGGCATGGCCATGATCACTTGCCGCGAGCCCCTGCTCATGAGCATTGCCACCAACCTTAAGAACAGCTTTGCTGCTGCACTAAGGGTAAGCTGAATGAGGACTAGTTAGGTAATTGCTGGTGTTTTCTAACATAAAAGCCCCTTTTCCACCAACATTCCCAGGAACTTTTATTACCAGGAATTTATTTACCTGGGTAAAAGAGTTCCTGGTAATCTGTTTGCGTTTTCACTGCATTGCAAAGTTCCGAAAATAGTTTTTCAAATCAGGCTGATGACGTAGATGATTTGGCGTGTGCCCTGTAGTTTGCTTTGCCAGCTTGTTGGCTGTTAACATAACATTAGTGCTGGTAGAGAGAGGAGGGCTGTTTGTCTCAGCCAGCAGCTAAGTTTAAAACTATTTTAAGATAAGAGTCAAACTAAGTTAGTCTACATACAGACAGCTGTCATTTGAGCTTATTGGTAACAATTTGCTGTTAGCCGAACTAGCGTGCTGTCTAAATCAGCGTGTAAGACATAACGTTAGCGACTGTGGATGAGAGATTGTGGATGGAGCATATTGAATATCGCTGTCTACATGTTTACATGTTCATACTTGCTGAACATATGTATTGATACAGTATTGGCGTCTTACTCGCTAAGGGTTAACGTCACTTACAGTAACGAGTGTAGCTGCCGTCGAGTCCTTTTTTAGTTTGTTTCCACTGGGGCCGCTCAGCTGTTCACCGCTTACCTGTGTGTGCGTGCGTGTGTGTTCAGCGCCAGCTCAGAGGAGAGGCTGCAGGATTATAATGAATTAAACCTAAATGTGTAAAAGTACAGATAAAAGAACCTGATACAGTTAGCGCTTATCAACACTACGGTCTTTGATAATGTAGCCCGGGGAAATACAATTAAGTTTGCAGCCACACTGGCACGGAAATGTTGAATGCTGCAAGTGCGTGTTCCACCAAACGGCGTTGTTGTTCAACACGCAGCCCCGCCCCTCAAGAATTCCAGCTAATCTGAAAAGTCCCACCCCCCTCCTAGGTACTTTTTTTTTTTTTTTTTCAGGGAAAGTTGGGAGTTGAGGGAAAGTTTTTTTTTTTTTTTTTTTCCCCCGGGTAATTTCGGTGGAAACGCGCCAAGGTTTTTTCAAAATTCCGGGTAAATGAAATGAGTTCCTGCAGTGCAAAAAGGGCTATAGAGAGACAGTGCACAGAGAGAGCTTTCTTACCCTTTCCTTGTACCATTCCCACTTGTTTAACTGAAGGTGTTCATTCCCTCAGGCACCAACCCCCCAACAGAGGGAAATGATGGAAGAGGCTGCTGCTAGGATTGCACAAGACAACTGTGAACTGGCTTGCTGTTTCATTCAGAAAACGGCTGTGGAAAAGGCTGGCCCTGAGATGGACAAGAGACTAGCCACGGTGAGACTTAAGCATGGGGCTTTTGCAGAGTAAATTATAAAAGTTTTGTTCATATTTTTGTGTTTTTTTTTTATTTTATTTTATTTTTGTAAAGCAAAAGCATCACATTACTTTACTGGGTCTTTTAACACCTATAGGAGTTTGAGCTGAGGAAGCATGCGCGCCAAGAGGGACGTCGGTACTGTGATCCTGTTGTTCTGACTTACCAGGCTGAACGCATGCCTGAGCAGATCAGACTCAAGGTGAGATCACTCTAACATCCAGCCATGCACTATCAAAACTTTATATTAAAATGTATCTCAGTTACTGAATCTGTCCAACATGTCTAACAGGACCATGGTTCAGTGTTTCAACAAAATGCACACACTGTGTAAATTGTCAGAGTAACAAAGTAACAGCAATGCATTTGTGTGTTGTAGGTGGGAGGAGTGGACCCAAAGCAACTGGCTGTATATGAGGAGTTTGCTAGGAACGTTCCAGGTTTCTTACCCAGTAATGATCTCTCCCAACCCACTGGCTTTTTGGCTCAGCCTATGAAGGTGAGTTCCCTTTTTTGGATCCCCAGAATAAAACTTATGTGCTAAAAAAACTGGGGAAAGTAAGGTTAAAATGGACTACAGTGCTTTTTAAAAATTATTTATGTATTTTTTTGTTTGTGCCAATGTTTACCAAGGACAAAAAATATTACTCTCATTTTTAGTGTTTTAATTCAGTATATAAGAAACAGCCTGCACTTAACTAAGCGCCTCTTGTGTTAAGGTCAAGAAATTAATGTCACAGATAGGTGTTGCAGTAATAAACCCACGGAAAATAATTCAATCTCTCTGTATCTCTTTTAACAGCAACAGGCATGGGCCACTGATGATGTGGCTCAGATCTATGATAAGTGCATGGCAGATTTGGAGCAACATCTTCATGCCATCCCTCCAGCCCTCGCCATGAACCCCTTGACCCAGGCTCTACGCAGCCTGCTGGAAGCTGTGGCCTTGGCTAGGAATTCCAGGGACGGCATCGCTGCACTAGGCCTTCTGCAAAAGGTAGGACAGTTACTTTTACAGTTGCAGTTGAGTCTGCAGTTGAGTCTGAAATTACATGAGGGAGGCAAGGTGGAGGATTAATGGATGTTAACCTGTGTTTTACTATGTTGGTTTCTCTATTTTCCAGGCTGTGGAAGGTCTTCTGGATGCTACTAGTGGCGCTGATGCCGACTTGCTGCTACGCTACAGGGAGTGCCACCTGCTTGTGCTTAAAGCCCTACAGGATGGACGTGCTTATGGACCACAGTGGTGCAATAAGCAGATCACCAGGTGAGTCAGGACACATTTGATTTCAAACCATGATTTTTACTATGTCACTGTCTTATATTTCCTCTGCTTTTACTGATTTGAATCATACAAGATTGTCGTTGTTTGGCCATGGGGTAGATAATAGTTCTGTGAGATGGTGAAAAGAAGTAAAATGTCATGGCCTAAGTGGGGTATAGACTATTTACCAGTGGCACAGCAGGTATTGTTATAACCTTTTGAGTGTGTGTGTGTGTGTGTGTGTGTGTGTGTGTGTTTGTTTTCCAGGTGTTTATATGTTGGTCTGTTGTGAACATGTTGTCAACAGCATCATAACTGTGCAAGACGCAGTCACAAAACTTACAGGTGTGTAGTTTTTCACAATTGTCCTTTGTATGTTGTTTTGCTGTGTTCATTTACAGGTGTCTGATTGAATGCCGTGATGAGTACAAATATAACGTAGAAGCAGTGGAGCTTCTGATCAGGAACCATCTCGTAAATATGCAGCAGTATGACCTGCACCTGGCACAGGTACACACTACAAATTGAGTCATTTTGTCTTTATCTTATATTTTATATATTTACACTTTTTTTATTACATTTCTACTTAACTAAGACACAATTTTGAAAACTACTTTCAACTTATGTAGTTGAGTCTTTGTCTTTCTTTTGAACAGTCTTGAAATATCCTAATTAAATTCACTATAGCTCAGTATCTTTAATTAAAGAAAAGGATA
Source organism: Cephalopholis sonnerati (assembly GCA_019142605.1). Taxonomy (NCBI): domain Eukaryota; kingdom Metazoa; phylum Chordata; class Actinopteri; order Perciformes; family Serranidae; genus Cephalopholis; species Cephalopholis sonnerati. The sequence goes on along the minus strand of JAGQAX010000005.1, from coordinate 5,296,131 downwards.
ATGGAGGTGCAATGCTACTATGATGTATGTTATTCTGTGATTTCATCAGTAGATCTGTAAATCAGTAATTTATCATTGTCTGGCCTGTGAATTTCAAGTGCCATTACAAGCTAATGTGGATTTTTGTTTTCCTCTAGTCAATGGAAAACGGACTGCACTACATGGCAGTTGCATTTGCCATGCAGTTGGTGAAGCTCCTGCTGGTGGATGAACGCAGTGTCAGCCATGTCACAGAGGCTGACCTCTTCCACACAATTGAGACTTTAATGAGGACCTGTGCACACTCCAGAGCCAATGCACCGGAGGGGTAAACAACTACAATGTTAAAAGTTCTCTTTAAGTTCCTTTATTTATTCATGGGCCACTCATAGTTGATGCAGACTAACTAAATTGTCTGTATGTCAGAAAGACGCCAGTTGAGACAGTGGGGCTCAAAGGCTACTACAACTTAGTTGGAAAAAAAGCAACTTGGCCAGATTGTGGTGGTTTTACAGCCTACTTTGAATTTAGAGAGAAGGTTCATCAGTTTCTGTGTTTATTAAATCTTGCTTTTGGTTGCTGTAATTTACATAACAGTATGTAAGAGGTGTCAAAAGGTGTGTCATGACTTTACGAGTTTTCCTGTCAGATTAATTTAGTTAATGCCATTTTGGAATTTTGAAGTTTTTATACTTGATCAAGAAATGAAAGTCTAATCTTTACGTCTGTCTTCTCTATCATCTTGGTCCTCCTCCCCAGCCTTCCCCAGCTGATGGATGTTGTTCGTTCCAACTATGAGGCCATGATTGACAGGGCCCACGGGGGACCCAACTTCATGATGCACTCTGGGATTTCACAGGCTTCAGAATATGATGATCCTCCGGGCCTGAGGGAGAAGGCAGAGTACCTCCTGAGGGAATGGGTCAACCTGTACCACTCAGCTGCAGCTGGCAGGGATAGCACCAAAGCTTTCTCTGCCTTTGTTGGCCAGGTAAACACTCGGTTGACGATTAGGTCTGGATATCGCCACTGAATCGATTCAGTTGTGATTCACCAGGTCCCGTTTCATTTTGGTTTGATTTCCGATTTGATATCGATTCAACTGGGGATATTCCAGTTACAATACCGATTTTTGCTAGAATGTGAAAGAGATTCTCAGAACTAATACTGTAAATTTTACAAGGAATTTTAAATTTATTCAGAACGGGAATAAATCTGAATATTTTATAACTAAATGTTGTTTCTAGAGCAGCAACAGTAATATTTAAACAGCAAAGTCACAATTTAAACTCTGTCTCACTGGAAACAAATCTAAAATTAAAAAAAAATTCCTGACATCTAAATACTGAGTAAAGTTTAGAAAGAATAAAAAACACAGACATAAGTCAGTATCAGTCCTCCTGTCCTCTTTGCTCCTCCCCCTGCTCCTGAGGAGAGTCACTGCCTACAGGTCACATCACCACCAGTTAGTGTTAAGATTTGTGGCAAACTGCGTGCGTGCGTGCGTGCGTGCGTGCGTGTGTGTGTGTAAAAGTGGCAGAGCAGCCCTGACGCACATGCAGCAGGAGGAGAAGCTGTGGCAGCATGATAATAAGTTACACCAAAACATAAAGACAGTAAGCTAACAGTTACAGATAAAATAACTGGTAATGTTGGAGCTTCCTAATACAAGGGCTGTTAATAATTTAGCGCCACGGCCAGTTTACTACCAGGAGGACTAACAGGGTTAAAGGTTTACACATCTGTAAGAAAAGGCATATATTCAAGGATTGATCTGGGGCTTTATAAGTCAATATCTAGTCATTCAAATGAAGATCAAATTGAATTTGATGAATCAAATATTTAAATCCAGCCCTATTATTGATCATTGTTGCTCTTATCGTTGTTCCTCATTTTATCTTATGGCTCCTTTTCTTTTTCCTCCAGATGCACCAGCAGGGCATCCTGAAGACAGATGACCTGATCACAAGGTTCTTCCGGCTGTGCACAGAAATGTGTGTGGAGATAAGCTATCGGGCACAGGCTGAACAGCAGCACAACCCAGCAGCCAGTGCAGCCATCATCAGAGCCAAGTGTTACCACAACCTGGATGCCTTTGTTAGGCTCATAGCCCTGCTGGTTAAACACTCTGGAGAGGCCACCAACACAGTGACAAAAATCAACCTCCTTAACAAGGTACATCAACAGAAAAAAAAGATTTATCACCTGTGACGGAAGAGTCTAAAATATAGACTAATATCAACAGCACATCATAGAAAATTTATGTTTTTGTTGTGGTAATGAAACATTTTCTAGTGATATCTTTCATTGTTGACTGGAAAGCCTGATCATAGGTACCCTTTCAATTTTAAAATCTCACTGGCCACAGCTCTGTCTGGTTTACTCGATTCTGACTGTGCTCTAAATTGTTCTTACAGGTGCTGGGTATTGTCGTTGGGGTGCTGATCCAGGACCACGATGTCCGTCAGACAGAATTCCAGCAGCTACCATACCACCGCATTTTCATCATGCTGCTGTTGGAGCTCAATGCTCCCGAACATGTCCTGGAGACCATCAACTTCCAGACACTCACTGCTTTCTGGTGAGACATCCACTTGCATCATTCATATCTAAAGGGTCTTCACCTATCAGGGACCCTGCTCAGTGTGTGGAATAGAGAAAGCTTGGCAAGTGCTGATATTTCACTCAAAATGAGAATGTTTTAAATGTTTCCGATTGCTGCATTTTGATTTGGACTCACCATTACTGTTTAATACATAGCAATACCTTCCACATCCTGAGACCTACCAAAGCACCTGGCTTTGTGTACGCCTGGCTGGAACTTATCTCCCATCGCATCTTCATCGCCAGGATGCTAGCACACACACCTCAGCAGAAGGTATGGAAGAATACAACAAGACTATCTAATATGCACATACTTTAAAACCCTCTCATTTAGTCTCAATTATACATACCTGTTACTGCTTTCCCCATATTTGTGGTTTTTGAATTTGGGTCTAACAGACTGATGTTTCCTTCAAGGGTTGGCCCATGTATGCACAGCTGCTGATTGATCTCTTCAAGTACCTGGCCCCATTCCTGAGGAATGTAGAGCTCAACAAACCTATGCAAATCCTCTACAAGGTGCTCTCTCATTTTTTTTTAATGTACTTGCAGAAATAATAGCTGCCTATATCAGCCACGTTTGACAACAGTGAAACCCATGTTTCTATCTATTTTGATGCTGATTGAGACTTTGGAAATCCAAAGAATACACTATGATACTTTCTTTTTTGATACACTGATGGAGTAGTACCAATATCATGGCACTTTGTATAATAGCTGATTGTGCTGGAGTTTATTTTGATAATAAATGTTACAGCCTCATGGGGTTGCCTGTGTGTCTATAGACTTAGTCTTGTTAGCAAAATATTGTTTTATGTAAATATTGTGCTAATTTTTCCTGATGACTTGCTCCCTGGCGTGCATTATTTTTTGGCTGTTGTAGGGCACACTGCGAGTGCTCCTGGTCCTGCTGCATGACTTCCCAGAGTTCCTGTGTGACTACCATTACGGCTTCTGTGATGTTATCCCACCCAACTGTATCCAGCTCCGCAACCTCATCCTCAGTGCCTTTCCACGCAACATGAGGCTCCCTGACCCTTTCACACCCAATCTCAAGGTAGACAGACACACATGTACACATATTTGAGATCAGCTGTTGATTATACATTCACAGATGTTTTAAAGTGTGGCTTAGATCCATGGAGTCTCTAAGTTTGGTATGGACACCCTCACCATATTGATTTGACACAGTCTGCAAAAGCAGGGTTTCTTCAGCCTTTTTTGAAATTATCTCAAATCTGTGTTTTTGTTAACAGGTGGACATGCTGAGCGAGATCAACATCGCGCCCCGTATTCTCACCAACTTCACAGGCGTTATGCCTTCCCAGTTCAAGAAGGATCTGGACTCATATCTGAAGACTCGTTCACCAGTCACCTTCTTGTCTGAGCTTCGCAGCAACCTGCAGGTAGGAACAGTGTCAACCTATTTTAGATTATTAGTGTGAACACTTCAACAAATGAGTATACAGCTTTGTGTTAATTTGTTAACCTCTCTGTCTCCTAGGTGTCCAACGAACCAGGAAACCGATACAACATCCAGCTGATCAATGCTCTAGTGTTGTACGTAGGCACACAGGCAATCGCTCACATCCACAACAAGGGCAGCACTCCCTCTATGAGCACTATCACCCACTCTGCACATATGGACATCTTCCAGAACCTGGCCGTGGACCTGGACACTGAGGGTAAGATTTTTACATCAGTTTTCTGTCAAATAGTAGAAAAGTGCTAGGAAAATCAAAGCTTTCTGCATCACATGCTACTTAAGAACACATACTGTATGTGTTGCATGTGCATTTAACACTTTATTTGTCCTATTGAAGTTGCAATCGTAAGAGCCAAATGAGAAAAGCTGACAAACTTTTTGTATGATTTTGTTGTTATCAGATTTTAGATGTTCAACAAAGCAGAACACTGATCAGGTTTCTGCTGTCATGTTTTTTTCAGGTCGTTACCTGTTCTTGAATGCAATTGCCAATCAGCTGCGCTACCCCAACAGCCACACTCACTACTTCAGCTGCACCATGTTGTATCTGTTTGCTGAGGCCAACACAGAGGCCATCCAGGAGCAGATCACCAGGTGAGACAGAGTCTAAATTGAGATCTGAGTGACTTCATAAATTCAGCAGAAGGAATACATCAAACCACCACCAAGTGGAAATTATAACTACAAGTGTTGTCAATTATAACTTTATCCTTGTTCTCTAGGGTTCTGTTGGAGAGGCTGATAGTGAACAGGCCACACCCATGGGGTCTCCTCATCACCTTCATTGAGCTGATCAAGAATCCTGCCTTCAAATTCTGGAGCCACGACTTTGTGCACTGTGCCCCCGAGATTGAAAAGTAGGTTCCCTGTTTGACTCATTGTTGTGTCACACACAATAATGGAGCCTGCACAGACAATACCTGATAGCAAAATAAATTAATTGTTGCTGTTTGGAGGATAATTTAAAGATGGTAATGAAGAGATAAAGTATTGTCAGCTGTACCTTTGACTAGTTCTGTTGCTCTTCAACAATTGTTAATGTTCTTTCCTCTCCCTTCTCCTCAGGCTGTTCCAGTCAGTAGCCCAGTGCTGCATGGGGCAGAAGCAGGCCCAGCAGGTGATGGAGGGCACCGGTGCCAGCTAGCCTGTGTACCAGCCAGCTCGTAGCCCTAGGGAGAGATGCCGCGGCCTTGACCCACTCCCCCCACCACACACACCTCTCTCTTTACTGTTGGCACTGGATTAACTGGCAACCACAGTCATTTGAAATGTGGATGAAATGACTACTGCTCACGGATCTAGAGAGTTAGATTTTTGTTTAACCCTTTGGGGCTGAATTGAGATGGAGAGATTGGATTTGGGACATGCTGTTTAATATACTTTTTTGATGCTTTGATGTAAATATTGGAAAAAAGGGAGAAAGGGAGAGTAGATACGTGGAGAGCATTGCACATGTCAAATAAAATGTATCCTGACATGTAAAGACATCAAAACATATTTTCACTCACTACCAAAGTCCTTGGTTTGCTTCCCTCCCACACAGATCCTTTTTTCTGACTTTTTTTGCTTTCAGAGGCTGAATGGTAGATGATTGAAGAAAAAAAGCTGCCTGCTACTTTCATTTGATTCCTTTTTATCCCAGAGTGGGACAGGAAGATGAAGTTTAGTCTCCCAGGTGGGGTGGGGGTCTACTCCTGGTGTGTCGGTGGAGACAGTTTGCTGATGGTTCGTCCATTTGAAACTGGCTCTGGAAGTCTCTCCCTGGCACTTGTAAATTGTGCAAAGTGATGGCGACATCGTATCTTGACGATTTGTACAAAGATCCAAAATTGAAGAACAACAATAGAAGGACCAATACAGCCCATTTTGTAACATTTTGAATGTTTTGTAAATGTATTGGTCCATGTGTTGTATTTTGTAGTCCTTTCTAGTTTGCCTTTAGTTCTTGCTACTTAACTGCAGTATGCATACATACAGAAAATAAAGCATTCAAACTGCAAGGTATCTGTGTTCATTCAGGACTACACAAGTATTGTGATCATGCTAATATACTATGTTTTTCAAAGTTGGTGCTGGTATCTATCTTTGATTTTTTTTAAAATTAAGAACTTATGAACTGCTTGAAGGGTAATTTCAGTATTTTTCAACGTAGACCCTATCTTCCTACAGTATTATGGTTTCTTTGTGTCGTTCCTCCAAAGCCCTACTTGCACATGGGATAAGCAAGGTCTGTACCTAAATTTACTTGCATTATCCCTTGGATATGATGTCAAGGACAAAGGTGTAGTGCTGCCAGAGTGCACCGGAAACAATGCACCTCCACTTTTTCCTCCAAGTGAGGAAATCAAAACTCTCAGTTCACATACCAGTCATGCAGTTGAAATTCATTTACTTTTTTTAATCACTTGAAGATCCAGTCATCACTAAAGTGTATGCCAAGTGAGACAAAACAAATGTAATGGTCAAAGTTGTCATATTGACATTTAGTTTGTTGATTGATTCACAGACATGCAAAAAAAACCATTTCACCTTTAAAGGTCCATTAGCTGCCGGTGGTAGACTTTGACAGCACAGTAATCTCTGACAAGCTAACTGTATATGAAATATGCATCTGTGGCTGTACAATAAAAATACAACCCCAAATCATTGAGATGGAGATTTACACCAGATGTGTATGATCACATGACCTCTATTTCGTGACATATGGTGGGTAATTTGCACGGGTTTAGGTGTGTACAGAGCCAGCATACTTTCACATCTAATCTAACTGGGTGAATCAAGGGTTTTCTTTCTACCAAACCAGAGTTGGTGATTGTTGGAACAGAGAAAGACAAACCAGGATGGATTTCATTTTGTTTGTATCTAGACTGAATGAAGTGTTCTACACTTATCAAATTACTGTTTATTAAAATGGAGTCTGGTGGTCTGTCCGCAGGATCCTTTCTCTAATCTTGTCAGACACTTAAAAATAATCAGAGCCTGTCTGGCAAAAAGAAGTACTTTTAGTGGAAGCAAACTGATGGCACTTAAATGCCTGCAGGGGTTATCGAGCAGCCTGTTTTGCCGCTGCTTGCTCAGTACTGTTAAAATTTTAAAAACCACTGTTGCAATTAGTCACTTACACAAAACATGGGAAAATAGGGTCCAGTCTTAAAAAACATACCATTTAATGTTTCGATGTTGTTTCTTTTAAAGTTCAAGGGTTTTACATATTTTTCATCTGGATTTTGTACACCTACATTTGAAACGCTGTAAAAAGATATATTAAGCAGGATTTTCCTAGATATAACAATGAATAGACTTATACAGAAGTTATCCCTCTCAATCATCACTCATGACTCACTTGAAGTGTGTGCTGACATCTTATCTACAGACTTTTCCCTGTGCTTGTATTTAATTTTCTGTGCTTGAGGTGTTCATGGGCGTGTGCCCTCAACATGCATGGGTAATGTAACAGCTTTATAAAAAGGTAGCGCCCAGGTGTCAACACATAATCAGCAGGCATCCAAGAGACACAGCAGCAATAAAAACAAATCTAGCACAGCTAGATTATGTTAGATATGTCTGTTATAAGGTGTAACCGAGAATCCTGCACACTGTACCTTTAATGTTTTTATTAGAAAATATGAAATGCTCCGTTATATACATGCAGGAGACTGGGAGGCCTGCAATGCCTATACAAGTGTCATAATAATCCCTGTTTTATGTACAGACAATGGCAAAACATCTTGCACATCAACACTGATAGTCTATGTAGTTTACAGGAGTGCAGAATAGGGAAAATTGAAAGTCAGAGATCTGTCCTCAGTAAAAACATTTATTGACTGCATTTGAGAGACATTTTAGATTCAACATTGAGATTAAAAACAAACTGCCGCGGCTGAAGTCATGACTTGGTGAGCTCCACCAGTCTGTGCAGGATGCTCTTCTGTCCACAGCGTACCTGCAGGGCATTCTGCTGCCTGCTGCTGAGTCCTTTTAGTGCTGCCTTGTCCTCCATCAGCACCTGGTCACTCTTCACACCTTCTTCCTCTTCGTCTCCATAGGACCCCAAAGTCAGATGGGCTGCTTCATGAATGAGCCATTTCCACGAAGCCTTTAATCCAGGCAGACCCTCGTTAGAGAGAGCGAGGGCAGCTTCATCGTCCTCGTCATCTTCCTCCCATCCTTCATTATCTTTGAACTCCGAGAACTCCTCCTTTGACATGCAGATCACCTGAAGATACACAAAGCAAAAGGCACGTTTCCAGTAACAGCCAGTCCTCAATTATTCATCTCTGTGTGTTGTTTCAGGTTTTGCGCAGCATGCGAGCAAAGAAATGTAATTCAAGCTGCACCGTTGCATGTACCCCCTCACCTTGAGCACAGTATGTAGCTCTGTATCTGTGAGGCAGCCCTGTTTGCCAAAGACAAACACTGCTTTCTCTTGCATCATTTCAGACAGCATCTCCCGCTTCTCCTCCATCAACTGCCGGTCCAGATCAGACTGAATACCTGGAGAGAAGAGAAGATGGAGAGATGAGGAAAGAGGAGGTGCCAAGTAACAAGGTTGGATTTGGGCCCACATTAAAAGCATTTTCATCATCTTTTTTTTCCTAACACTTTTCTCTTGTGGTACTGCAATATGTCAACGCTTGTGACAAGCAATCTGTTAATCACGTCACCTTGTGTGGCGACTTTGTAGAGGTTGCTGATGGGAATGTCGGCGGTGTCGTTGATGTTGCTTTGATACGGCTCTGTGAAGCTGTACATATGCAGCAGCTGCCAGTTGGCCATCTGCCCGTAGGTGTTAAACACCTCCTCGCCTTTATGAATGGGACGCACACAAACCATCTTCAAACTGTCCTGAGAAAGATGGTGTGTAGAGAGACAACAAGAGTTTAAACAATAAAAAGTGCAGGAAAAATAGGAAAATGCTAATAAGTTAAGTGTCAGCTGGGCAGATAAAGATATATTTTGTTACTTTTCCACATCAAAAAATTACGAGACCAATGTTATAGATTTTGTTGAAATGTGTACTTACATTACAACATTTCCAATAATATTCAAACCCAGAGAGATTTGTGATTTTAATCAAGGACACTGTCAGTGTCATTTGGTTGCAGTTGCTTGTCTGTGGCGTCAAATCCCCTTTGCTTTGTCTGCCCAGAGGCTGTCATACATTGACTTTTTATCCAGTTTTAAGGCACATTTTTTCAGTCAACTTTTAAAATCTTGGTTGTTTTTAACAGTATTTTTCAACTGGAAAAGGGATTTTAGTCATCGGACACTGGATCTTAAGTTATCAGAGAAAGAAGCTGAGCAAATGTTAGCAGCAGCTCTGCTTCAGCCTCTGCTAAGTTTACATATTAGCAGAAGCTGAGCTACAGTAGCAGCCCCTCCTGTTTGAGCTGTGCAGCGAGCAGCAAACTGCTTTATCCAGTGTTCTTAGCAGTTTTAATCACCTGATCTGTTTGTTTTGCAAAAGAAGAGGTGTCTGTTGTATAATTCAGCTCCTGGTGACAAACTCCTGAACAATGAACACTGAACACTGAAGGAATTCTGATCAGGAGAAACTGACCGCAATGACGGCATTGCTCTGTCATTTATTTTTGTTTTCACTGAGAGCCTCCAAGTGGCAGAAAGTTATTCATTGTACATTTAATTCACAGTTTAGGTCTCAACGTGAAATATACTCTATATTTCACAAAAACAAACTTCCTCACTTCCTCAGTGATGCTTTCACAGATAACAGGTGTTCTAGCAAACTAAACAAGTTGATGTGTCCCCTCACCGGTGTAAACTCCAGATTAGCATTGTGATTGGACACATGGTTAAGCATGTCGGCCATGGGAACCATCATCGGTGGGTTTGGGGCCTTCTCCTCCTCATCGTCTTCTTCATCATCATCCTCCTCTTGTGGCTCTTGGAAACTACAGGAAGGGGATGGGAGAAGGGACAAAAGCCATCACAGGGGTGAATTTAGAGAGACTGAGAAAAAAAAGAAAACCTTCTTAGTGTACATGAGTATATTTAGTGCCATGCTCACTAACCTGTAGGCCATGACAAAGGCCACCAGCTGTGTGTACAGGTCCAGTGTGTGTGTTTCACAGTTCCAGACGTCAGGATGCTTGGTGATGAAGGGAAGGACCACGTCTGAGTATTCCCTCTGGATGTTAGCTAAGTCTGTGTCCACAGCCTCTGGAATACCTGTTCCCTTCAGCAGTCTGTCTCTCTCCTCTTTAGACCTGGACAGATTAGCTGTAAATTACTGTAAAAGGAAGCTACAAATCCACACTCTGTTCACAGAAAATTCAAGGAAATTGCTGTTACTGTGGTTGGCCATGTAACAGCTTGTTCCTCGATCTCTACAGCAGGCTTTAGACACTGATTTAAAACAGTTTCCTACCAGAACATGGGGTGGTCCAGTGTCTTAAAGTCAGTCCACAGAGAGAGGTAGGGTTTCCAGTGGGACTGTGGGGATGTATATTCACACAGCAGAGCCAGGAGCAGGGGAACCCAGCCAGAAGAGCTCTCCAGAGATGATCTCTCTGAGAAGGGCAGAAACAGAGAGGGAGGTGATGCCGGCTGCTTCACACTTGGTCAAACTACTTTGAAGTTAAACTTGTCACCTTTCTCCAGCAGAGCAGACACCTTGGTTGTTTCCTGGTGGAGAAGAGCTGATCTGGGGATGGTGAATAAAACCTCCCCCTCGTCTATGTCGTCCTTAGCAAGCATCCCATAATCTGCCACTGTTCCCTCTTTACTCACACACACCTGCACAGACAGATATCCTAAAATGCCTGGACAATATGCTCAGGGAGACGGGGATCAATTCAGCTTTTTCAGTATTTTTTGTTAGTTACTAAACAATGGAAAAATGGCAAGACAATCTGATCTGAGACAGCCTGGCTATCAGTGCAGGCTGACATGATAACATACCTTATTGCTGAGTACCAAGCCGACTCTGTTGCACCACTGTAGAAAGCTCTGCAGTGGATCTGTCTCTGAATCATCAGCTACCTGTCGGTAAATGGATACACACTTTAGCATTAGCCTAATAACATGAGCAGACATATGTGACCGCGGTGCACCTTGTTATACTCTAAACTACAGTGACAGTAGTCGCTACCGCTTTTAAGTAAACGAGTACCTCTTTTGAAACCTCAGCTTGTTAGCCCTTGTTAATTGTCCCTAACTTCTACACACATAAAGTTATACACAGCATGCACCGGCAGCAGTTACTCAGTGTACAGTGTAACGAGAGTATAACGGAACACAAACACACAAACATGTACAAATAGCTCAAGCAGTATCATCTTTGATTTTGTTAAATATAATTAAATGACAACCTTGGGTCGTTTCGCTTCGGTTGCCATCCTGTAAACGTGACCCAAAACCAGGACTTATTCGAGATTGATGCTAGCTAACTAGCCCGAAGCTAAGTCTGGCACGCGGATTGTGAAGGAAATGAGGGTTGAGTTGGACCCCAGCGACGACTTGCAGGCAGCCAGTGACGTTACATGGCGTAGTTTTATTGCCTGGCTGTCGATGAGGGAGGTTGTGTTGTATAACGGTGATGACCCATAATGTTAACAATGATTTGTGACAGCTTTCTGAAAAAGGACCTACAATTGGATAAGCACAAAAGCTAAAAATAAACCTTACAAATAAAATTTGTATTTTGCAAATCTTTGGTTTCATATGTGACATAATAGCATGATTAAGTTTGAATTTGAAATAGCTGATAAAAGTTGTACGGGTTTATGGTTAAGGTCATATTTTCCCCTGACCACTAGCAGGTGTTGTTCAGTCACATCAGCATGCCACATCACAGGTTAAGTCAACTATATACAGGGCTCGTTGGTCTAGGGGTATGATTCTCGCTTTGGGTGCGAGAGGTCCCGGGTTCAAATCCCGGACGAGCCCGCTTTTAAAAGGTATACAAGTGTACCAGGACCAGAGCCAAAACAAATTCTTCATACAATTGATTCCCATCATATGTGTCATACATCAACATGTATCATGTAGACTACCATCAGTTGCTCATGTGCCAAATGCGGATCTCTGGTGCAATGAACAATACCAGTGACAAATATCCATTGGCTGGATTGTTTGCTAGTTGACCTCAATGTGTAAAAAAAATAGCAAACCTAAGAAAACAAATGACAATTATTTGTAAAGAAAAAAAAAGGAACAAAGTAATGGATCTGATCTTTACTTGGAGTCACCCTCTCACTAAACAGTCCATGAGAACGTTCATCAGTGATGAAAGGACAGGCAAAACTAAAAATAGCAAAAGGACTAAATGTGTGTAAGGGCACAAAGGAGATCTGCACTCTCACCCCAAATTAAAGGCTTTTTCTTCAAATTATGAGTGTTGAGATTTAACAGTTTTAATGATAACTATGACATTCAAAAATGAAATCATCTTCATTTCATTCCATTTCTTGATCTGGTGTGGTGTGATGTGGTGAAAATCTGGTATTGTGCCAGCCCTTCTTTACATAAAGAGGTTTCTCTCTCTCTCTCTTTTTAATTTTTTTTTAAGGCAACATTTTGATTTGCAAGATCTTCCTCAGTCGGACAAATGGGAAATAAACTATTTATATGGAGTCTACAGTGTGCAAAGCTAAAAATGGCAACATGTCTGTTTCTGGGCCTGAGGTGTAGCAGGTTCTTACACAAACTGGTTGTACTTTGACCTACCTTAAACATACACACCTCATTGAGTGAAATCAGTGCTAGTATTTACAGTATATATTTGTGTGTGTGTGTGTGTGTGTGTTAAGTAGATTATTCCAAAACACAGCACAACAATAAAACCGAGGTCTGCTATTGTTAAGCTCATGTGTTATCACAACCACTGACAATAACTATCTCTACTACCACTACAATCAACATTTTGAAGATTTTTTTGCTTTTTGGCATTTTGCCTGTATTTGATAGGACAGGTGAAGGGTGACAGGAGTTGCAGGACTTGCAGCAAAGGGCCACAGGTTGGAAATGAACCCAGGCTGCTACAGTAAAGATATAGCCTTAGTACATGGGGTGCCAGTTCTACCAGGTGAGCTATTGGGTGTCCCCAAACAATATTTTAAAAAGCTGAAAATAATGGAAACAGACAGATGGATGAACAAAAAGGTCATTGCAAACAGTCTTATCACACTCCCCAAAAGGCCATTCCATCTGTTATCTGTAACCGCTCATCATATTCTGGGTCGCAGGTGGGCCGGAGCCTATCCCAGCTGATGCTGGGCAGGAGGTGGGATACACCCTGGGCAGGTCGCCAGGTTATCAATAAACCAAACTTGCATGTCTTTGGATGCTGGAGAACCCAGTGAAAAATCCACACTTGACATAGGGAGAACATGCAAACTCCACATAGAAGGGCCCCAGACACCTGGTACAAACCCACAGCCCCCTATAGTGTTACAGTGCTAACCACTGAACCACTGTTTTCAAACTCAGGTCTGTAAGGTCACATGATACATGCAGCAGATGATGTCAGATACCCAAAATATCATCACAGATGAGGCACAGCACTACAGCGGAATGCTGTGAGGAGCTCAGAGGACACGTGCTGAATGGGATGTAAAATGCTGTGCAGCAGAGGGCGCTGTTTGGCCAAATAACTATGGGTCTTAGAGCTGCCACATCAGCAATGTAGAGTTTATCTGCAGGTCTGGAAATGACGGGACTGGAAATTTAACCTCTGTTTTTTTCAAGTAAAATATGGCTCGTTGGTCTAGGGGTATGATTCTCGCTTAGGGTGCGAGAGGTCCCGGGTTCAAATCCCGGACGAGCCCAGGCTTTTAAATAAATAGAAAGCCTGGACATACAGTACATGTTACACACCAACAGCCGGTTGTAAAATATGACTAACAATTACTGTCAGTATTCATTCGCAAAAGCACCAAACAGAAGGTGACCAGAATTTCCAAATGGAAAACATTACCATAGCAAATCATTTGAACATCATATAATTTAGTACAATTTAATAATACATTTAAATATAAAAAGGCTGGAATTCATGTACAAAATAAATAGTACTTTAGACTTATCTACTGCACAAATGACAATAACTTCAAAATATCAGTGTGTGTCCCAGCTGAGAGCTGGCTGATATAAATGATTTGATTAGATACATTAAAATATTTGATTAATGTTATTATTATCATCAGTAAAGCAGGCATTTTGATGATTCATCTGCATTTTTTGTCTTTTATTTTAATGAATAGATGAAATGATTCAGGACAACTTTCCTTGCAATGAATTAATATGAATATAACACAAATATGGATTTCCCCCTTTGATATATTTTGTGTACCATGTGAAGCCTAGAAGTTAAAGAACATCATTGTACACATGGAAGCACACCGTCTTTATTCACCATATCTATACAGTGAATGCAACCACTCTGATCCTTTACACAGGCAACAGGTTATGTCCACAGTAATAATGAAAGCACATAATGTTTGTAAGTGTCCAGGAGTCCCGACTAGTTTCTGGTGTGAGGAAAATTATGCCGCTACCATGTATAGTGTGTGCCGTGTGCAGGTATGTAAACATGCAGAGAGGTCAGGAGGTTGGAGGATGTGTGCATTCATGGGTCACAGTGGGACAGAGAGCCAACATTCATTTTAACATATTCTCACATTAGAAAGTCTACTGTAAATAAATAAATAAAAAGTGTGTGAAGACGAAATCCACACAGATCTCAGATTTTAGGGAATGTGTTTATGCTAATTCTTGTGAACTGAAATGTCTGCTCTGATGACTGCAGAGATTGATGGACTTTACTGAGCTTTGAGAAGAGCAGGAGTTGGTGTTGAACGTGGAGAAAAGAGAGGAGAGAAAATTGTTGGCATGGCCTGTGCCCAGCTTCTGGAACATCTAAAAGTCTGTGAAGTCCACTACAGCCTGGTGAAGACCACAGAGACAAATTGTTGTATAATTACATTATAAAGCTCCAAACCTTTATGAAAACCTACAAATCCAAAAGAAGAATATCAGCAAAAAAAGCTCTGAAACAATCTTCAGCTGGATCACAATCACCTGACCAATGAACATGAACTGACCAACGAACTGTTATCTCTGATGAAACCTCAGAAAAGAACAGCCAGTCCTATAAACTGCAGAAGGATCAAGTGTGTGCACATCCAGGAGAAAATACTAAGGTGCACGACAAAAAATACTTCACTGCAGAACACAAAGGAGGTCTGCACACTGTGGGCTCCAAATAAATAGTTTATTTCTTGTATTCTCTTTTCAAGGCAGCGTTTGAATCTGCAAGATCTTCTTCAGGCAAGAAAAAGACATAAAACTGTTAATTTGGTGTGAATCATGAGCAAAGTTAAAAATGGCAACTTGTCTCTGAAGCAGGACTCAAACTTGCTCTTTCATGCTATCTCAGGCTCTAACTTCATGGACCTTGATATAAATATGATGAGATGCTATGTCATAAGCAAATGTAGTGTTTTTTTGTTAGGTGTAGCAGTTTTAGGTGACATGTAATCACAACTACAGATGAGAGCCATCCACAGCAGACTATACCACTACAGTCACCACTCCACTACCACTTTAATTAACTTTTTTTTTTTCAAATCTGAAAACAATGAAAACAGCCAGCTGGATAAACGAAAAAGGTAGACAAACTTCACAGAGTGAGTTTTTGACTTGAGGTGTGTATGGCTGAGGCTGGCTCCCAGGTAGCTTAACAAATGCAGCAGATGTTGATGTCAGATACTCAGCATGACAGATGAGGCACAGCACTACAGTGAGGAGCTCAGAGGACAGGTGCTGAATGGGATGAAAAATGCTGTGCAGCAGAGGGCGCTGTTTGGCCAGATAACTATGGGTCTTTGAGCTGCCACATCAGCAATGTGGAGTTTAACTGCAAGTCTGGAAAGAATAGGAACGGAAGTTCTATCTTAATTTTTTTGCATGATATGTGGCTCGTTGGTCTAGGGGTATGATTCTCGCTTAGGGTGCGAGAGGTCCCGGGTTCAAATCCCGGACGAGCCCTGTCTTTTATCAAGATCACAAATGCCTGGACATACAGTATCTGTGACACACCAACAGCCAGTTGTAACATATAACTAACTACTGTCAGAATTCAATTCACAAGCACCAAACAGAAAGTGACCAGAACTTCCACATGAAAAAGCAGAGCATAGCATCATTTGGACATCATATAATTTAACACAATTTAACAATATATTTAAATATAAAAAGGCTGGTATATGATTCTCGCTTAGGGTGTGAGAGGTTTTGGTTTCAAATCCCGGACGAGCCCAGTATTTTAAATTCATTGAATTCAAGGTCACAAAAGCCTGGACATATAAGGTGTTTCTCAAAGTCAGTTACCCCCTTTACACCTTGCATTAACGTGTTTTCAGCGATCGGATTGCAAACGGATAGCACTTGACCACATTTATACCTGGTATTAATATGCGTCTCTGGTGTCCACATCCAGATCAGTTTGCTATCCGATCACGCTCCATCCCGCTGACGTCAAATCCTCCTCTTCTTCTCCTGCAAACATTTCCAGCAGCAGACTACAACGTCATATCATGTGCGCCACAATAACAACAACAACAAGATGTTAGCCGCCCATGAAGTCGCGTTCTATATGGACACCTTTGTCGGACCAGATGGAGAGCAGACACTTCGTCTCACCATGACTCCATCCTCGGCTCGCACCTGTGTTTTCTTTTTCTTGGCAGTCGCTACCCCGGTGAGTGTTGCTGTTGATCTGTGTCAACCTCACTCTGACCGTCACCACGGTCTAAATAGAATGATAACCTTCCTTCCGCCTACTCTCAAGACCTTATGTAAACAAAGTCATGCCCATGACCCCCGGAGGCGGAACTTCCCACACTATAAAAGCGGGGTCAACTTCCGGCTCATCCTCTTTGCCTTTCTCGCCCCAGAGACCAGGTACAGGTAGGAAATTGATTGACTCTTATAAAACCATATTTCAATTCGTCACCCAGAGGGTGCAGGTGCCTTGTGTCCCTGTGAATTGTGTGGTTTTATTGCTTTCTATTGCATTACGTTGCTGCATGATAGTATTGTGCTACACAGTATATTGTAGCCTAAAGCTAGCATGTTAGCATACTGGCTATCCACAGTGTTTGTGGTGAGTTTTATTTGTTTCTTTTGCATGTCTTTCAAGGTTTTCCAACCGTGAAACATAGTGAACACACAGTATACTTTGATTATTGTGTTTGGTAAGTATTTTAGCCCTATATTGTACCCTATATCACTGTTCGCAGTTGATGGGGTTTGGTGTTGGGCCTGCTAGGTATGTTCACGTGCTGGTGCAGGCCTTTATTTTTTGTGTGGCTTGTTTTCCCTTTGCTGCTGTTCGCAGTCAGTTGGGTGTGTTGTAGCCTTAACCTGCTTTATCAGGGGCATCATGGCTTCACATTGCTGCAGATTTTGTCAATCAGCAATGGACCCCCATGATGGGCATTGGGAATGCCCCTCATGCTTGGGGATTGCTCACTTGAGGGAGGATGTGGATAATACCTGCAGTGCTGCGCGTGACCTGTCTAGGGAGGAACGACTCCGCCGTGCTACCAGGGTTTGCAACTCAGTGCCTGAGCATGGCAGAGAGAGGGACCGCTCCCCAGGTGGGCCCGGTCATAAGCGTGCTCGTAAGCACTCACGGGACCGATGTTGCGATTCCCCCCACAGATCAAGCCATGAGGAGATGCTTAAGAAGCACCCGCCCCCTGCTACTTCAGCAGAGGCTAGTGGCTCTGATCCACAGCTGCAGATTCTTACTGCTCTCCAAGCCTTATCTGAGAGGATGGACAGGTTTGAGGCTTGTCGTGCCTCATCATCACCCTCGCTACCCTTCAGGCAGGATTGTGTTCCTCCTCGTGGGTTGCAGTGCCATGCTGGAGAGGATGCCGCCAATGATGCTGACGTGCTTTCTCTTTATGTTCCCCACTCTCTGTCTGATGGCATGCATCACTCAGAAAGGAGTGGAGATCCCCATTCTGATACTGCAGAGGTGGATGAAGAATCAGCAGGGGTGGGGGAGTGTGCCACAAATCCTCTTGTATCAAGGGTGGTTAGCGCAGCAAGAATCGTTGGTCTGCAGCACCCCATGTCTGACCCAGCCCCTGTGGGAGGTGTCTGGGAGGACATATCTCAGACTAATTCCCCACCTTGCATTCCAGGAAGATTATGCTTCAATGCTGAGAACGGCGTGGAAGAAGCCATGTCAGAAGCTTCAATTAAATGCAGGCTGTAGACGCTTGGCTAATGCTTGGTACCCAGCGGAGACTGGACTGGGAGACATGCCACCAGTCGAACAGGCTATAGCGTCATGGACCGCACTGGGGCCAGCCCGAGTTTCTGCTAACCCTTGCTGCCCTAGGAAGGAGCGTGCTAAAACCGACCGCCTGATTTCGCGCTCATTTAATGCTGCTGCACGTGCAGCTCGGGTGGGCAATGCTTTGGCTATTCTTCTGGCTTTTCTTGCGAAAAACAGTTAGCACAGAGGATAAGGATTCCAGGGCTCTTGTTGATTCTGCTTTGTCGGCCCACTCACAGCTAACACGTGATGTGGGGGAGGCTATGTCTTCAGCTGTATTGTGTCGCAGACAAATATGGCTGGCTCAGACCTCTTTGCCAGATACCATAAGAAATGAGTTGATGAATCTGCCAGTTGTGCCAGGTCAGGTTTTTCATCCCGGTTCTCAAGATGTACTAGATAGGGCTCTCGACCAGATTATGGGTTAGCATAAGTTAACATGGTGATCTAGCCAGGTTAAAAGAGAGCCACCATTGTGACACTGAAAACCCTGGCTTTAGACTCAACATGCCTCACTAATCCATTAATCTCGCTTCATAGTACACCCCTCCGCTCACTGCCGTGTTGTTTGTTTATCAAGTGCGCGAGGGGGAGGGGGGAGTCCACTCTGAACTACGGGAGCCCAGCGGGGACCGTCGGTGGCGGATGTTAAAGAGAAACTCGATTTTCATTAAAACGAATCGACCTAAACTACAAATTCAAATTAATTGATAAAATCGATTCATCGCCCAGCCCTATATGGGCCAGATCAATAAAGCCATCGCACAATAACCTATAAGTACCATCACCTCCAATATTTTCCCTTTTTTGTGTGTAAATAATTACAAGTATATTCTCTAGACGTTCATCCCTTTACAAAACAGGTGAACAGCCTCAGATGTCATAAGAAAAATGAGAGCATTTTCAACAGTTTGTTGTAGTTTTTCCACATTCAGTCAGTCTACTTCTCACTGTCTTTACATGTGTATTTATCCAAACATTTCGTGATACAGATTCTTTTGAAATGAAGCTGCTGATTGCCAATATTTTGCACATTATTCAATATCTTTAAACATGGTCACAGTAAGTAGGGGAGACCAGGGATGGTTGTAACAAAGGGATAGTTGTAACACTCTCAGTTTGACCAATCAGAAACGAGCTGTGGTGATGTCATCAATACAGTCCATGCCCACTTACAAATTGAGCTCACTGGTGAAGCCTCGTGTCTCTGAGTTGAAAACTGTCTGTTCTGGAGCCAAAAAACGATTTTTCAGGTAAGAAAGTAAAACTTTTCATCACAAATACTTTTTGCATAGTGTCCATTGTGTTGTAGATACAATTGTTTCACTTACATAAGCTCAAGTAGTAGTTTCTCTAGTTTAATTTGATGTGTTGCATTAGTGCTAGCTTTGAAGCTAAATGCTAAAAACGGTTAGCTTTTTAATGGCTGCCTGGCATGGAGAGGGTTGTAACTCTTCTTAAAAAGTGTTACAACCTTCCCCTTATGTTGACATTTTGTACTGGTCTCATTTTTACAGCATTGCATTGTGTGCTTGGAGCACTTTGATAACTCACGGCCAAGGGAAGTGTGGATCAGATGTCAGCATTGTAGATTTTGGGCCCATGAAACCTGCACCCCAGGCAAGGACAACTACATTTGCCACAACTGCCTGTCTAATTAAACATATGTATTATGCCTTCGGCAGTGTGCTTAGTTAATAGTTACTTACTAAGTACTTGTGCACCTTAAAAACACACTGTTCAAAAGTGTTTTGTTTATTGTTCAATAGACAGTTCAGCTGTTCAAATGCCTTTTAGTACTTACTAAGTACTTAGTGCAGCTTTGCACCACACTGTTCAAAAGCAGTCTGTTGATTGTTCCACAGATCTCCAAAAGTTCAAATGCTTTTTCACATTAACCTGTTTCAACACACACCAGTTTATACTTTATTATTCTTTATTTTATGTTATATATATTTATTTATTTTATTGTATTTAACTTATACTTTTTATTCCATCCTCAAGTAGTGTTACAACTCACCCCGGTACTGGGGCAGGTTGTAAAAACATACCTCTTTGTATTTGACATTAATTTACATAATCTGTGATGGTGTAGTAGAAGTCCAAGTGTATGTCATTTATAGCAGACAAATATGGGTACCACATGTCAAAATTTGAGATCTCTAGCACAAAGAACCACTGAGTTACACTTGCTTAAACAAAAAGTGTCACTATCATCTCTGGTCTCCCCTATTCATTGTTATATCAGAGATCTGTGTTCTGGTCAGGGTGGAAGAGCATCTGCTCTTCTTTTGACTTTTGATGTACATGAAGTAGGCAACGCATTGTTTAACTTGCTCCTGAAACCTGACACCTCTAGTCTAGTTATCTAGTGGGCCAGATTGGACCCTTTGGTGGGCCGGTTCTGGCCCACGGGCCGTAAGTTTGACACCCGTTATTTAGCCTATTAATTTTTCCTAAATCTCCCTCACTGATAAAATCTTACTGCAATAAAGATCAATACACTATCACGTGTCTATCGTGCAAAATTAATGATTAACAGGAAGAAGCCAGAATGAAAATAAAAGGATGGTGATGCAAAAGCTAAGTACGGAAGAGTAGTAGGGCCCCTCATGAGAAAAAAATAAGAGGAGGTAGATTTTTTTTCATCATACACTTCGAGGAAAAAAAGTCGAAATGTCGAGAATAAAGTCAGCCTTTTGAGACTATAATAACCAGCGCATGTGACTGCTTCTACAAAATGCCCTGCAGGCAGTTAGATGAACTGGTGAAATTATACTCCAGAATCGGCTTTAGTAACAAAGAAATTCTTTCTCTTTTAGCTCACAAACACAGTGTAGTTATCAGTATTAGGACTTTGAAGAGACCGTGCCGAAAACTGCGACTGTTCCGAAGGATAAACCATACAAGCTTGGAAGAGGTGGCTTCATTCGTGCAAGCTGAAATAGTGGGTAATGGACAAATGCAAGGCTATCGATGGCTGCACCTGTGCGCAGTTCAGAGGGGATATGTTGTATCACAAGATACAATAAGACATTTGATCAAGTTGTTTGATCCTGAAGGTGTGGAGGTCAGGCGGGCGCGTCGTTTGAGACGCAGGCATTACCGCAACAAAGGTCCCAACGCGCTGTGACAGATGGACTCATATGATAAACTGAAGCCATACGGCATTACCATCAATGGCTGTATTGATTGTTTTAGCCTCTACGTAGTGTGGATGGAGGCATACAGAACAAACAACGACCCAAAAGTGATAGCAAACTACTTTATCACATCCATTGCGCACTTGGGAGGATGCCCGGAGCGACTGCGTGCAGACAGAGGCACAGAAAATGGACACGTAGAAAACACGCTTGTCTTTTTGCGCAGCAACCATACAGATAATTTTGCTGGAGTGCGACGTTTCATCTATGGACGCAGCACCACAAACCAGCGGATTGAATCGTGGTGGGAGATCCTGAGGAAAAAAAGTGTACAGTTTTGGATCAACATTTTCCAGACCCTCCAGGATGACGGACACGTCTCTGGTGATTTCTTGGATAGGAGCCTGATCCAATTGATCCTGATCCAATGTGGGTTAAGAATTTTAACTGCAGTATACGATCTAAATAAATTGCAATGAGCAGCATATGGCCACCTGTCAAAGTTAACTCCAAACAGCCTATCATCAGAGTTACTGCTGCTCCTATAGTGTACTCGCAGCCAGATGCTATTGAGCATGTTCACTCACATCAGACATCCTCTTACATCGGGTAATTACAGACAGGGCTGCAGCTCTCCAAGGTGCTGAACCTGTAAGCACACTTGGATCAATAATAATATCAGTAATAAGGATAAAAACTTTTTTTTCTGAGAGTGAGGGGACTTTGCATCCCACACTCCATTGTGATTCCCTTGATTCATTGCGAATGATATCTTTTACAGCTTTTAAAACACACACACACACACACACACACACACACACACACACACACACACACACACACACACACACACACACTGCGTTTTAAGTGCACTGGTGCTCATTACGAGGTTCAGTAAGACTATCCAACAATTTGCAAATTAAGTAACCTATAAATGAACTAACACTGGCATTCCTCCAACAACATTTATTTCACATATACTTGTATCTATAGCCTATTGTTATATACATAGCCTATTGTATGTATGATGGATGAAACCTCAGGTTGTGTCTAATGTTTTGTTTTTATGCAGGATGAACTTGAATTAAAAATGGAAGAAAGAAATTGGTGTAAAATCACAAAAGAGAACATTTTCAAATTGGAAAAAAAATCAAAGCATCTAAACAACCACCTAAGGATCCCTTCTGGTTAAAAAAAGTAGGGCATGACTGCAGGGGGCATATGTGCACTTGAGAACTGCAACCACAAAAGGCATTTTAAGGCACAAAACTAGCATTTTTACAGTAACTGCAAATTGCACAACTGTGGACATATGAAGAAATATACAATATAGTGCTGGACAGGTATTTCCAAGGGAAACTGTCACATTAAAATGTACAGGTACATTCTAAAACATTTATTGACTAGTCTAAAACCATCATAACATCTAACATTTGAACAATTTATAGGGCCCTTACTTACCTCATGAATACAGGACACCTAAAGACAAGAATAATTGCACTTTGTGTGTCAAATGAGTAAGATTTTGGCTAAAACACAGAAGTAATTAAATGTATCAGTCTAACAAAAAGACTGTCATAACAATTGATTAAATGTGCTATAGCATTAAAGATTTAACTTGGATTTAACTCGGCACAAAATCTTAACATCTGACATTTGTAATTTATTATGCCCTTAGATAATGTATGAATGTGGGGCATCTGAAAACAAACTGTGCATGTAAAACACTTTCAGAGTAACTAAAATTATTGCTTGAGTTTTTTGTGAGCAAGTCCTTAGCATAATTTTACAGTTATGGGCTAGGAAGCAGTATGGCCACAATCATGGTTGAAGGGCCACATATTGTGTTACACAATGTCCATCACCCAGACGTTGCTGTCAAGGATTTCACTGAATTCAGCACGAAAGTCTGGGAAATCTTCATAGCACTCAGGTAGCTCTAGGAACATTCCACATGTTGATGATGTTCGACCTCTTTTTGCTTTGCTGTCATTTCTGCTGGGAACTTCAACAGCCTTGACACCTTCTTTGTTGTTGGTTTAAGATCAGCGTACATCTTTGACAGCTTTTCATAATTGAGACTCATCTGTGGTTTTGTGATGTCCCTCCAACGATCAATGACAAAATTTAGCTTTTGCACAAGTTCTTTGTGGGAAATTTCTTCCAGAATTGCTGGAAGGGTGTCTGCTGGGACTCTTCTTCTGCATTTGTAGTTGAGGACTTCCAAAAGGTCATCAGGTTCAACAGAAGAGAAATCTTGTAAAGCTTGCATGAGGACCTCTCTCTCTTGGCAGCTTGTGAACTGAAGAAAGGCTTCTGTCAGGTCACTGTACACTGCTCCAAACAGCATCTCCTCAATGAAAGGGGGTGCAAGCTTAATAGGAAGATTGTGGCAATCTTGGTATCCTCTCAAGAAAATTCTGCTGATGGCTTTCCAGGTGTCAGCCTTGAAATCGTGTCTGATGAAGGGTACTTTCAATGTTGTCCTAAGTGTGCAGCGGTCATAGAAATCCTGCCAAAATGCACTTAAGACATCTCTGAGAAGCCCTGACCCACTACCAGCTTCCTCAGAGTTATCTGGTAGTAATCACCCAATTTCCAGTGGCCTGGTCAGAATCTGAGGGTCAGAAAATGCTTCAATCATGTCACTGAAGCAATTTGCATGATGTATCATAATAATTTTTGGTAAAGTTGCATGATCAGGTGTTTCAGGCAGATAAGTCATCTTGATGACACTCAGCCTCTGTGTGTGGGCCAAATGTGATTTCAGGGTCAGAATTATCATAAGTGATGTCTCCTTCTAAAATAATATTGATCTCTGAGAATGCTAGGTGATCTGTGATGACTGGAGGATTTGCACCAGAGAGATCTGTGACAACAGATCAGTGATAAAGGCTGCTTCCCTGGTCTTGGTCTTGATCTGAGTAAATGGGTGACAGAGATAGGGTAGGGACTGGCTGTCAGGAACTTCAATAACTTCATCCTGGCTCTCAAATCTCAAATCATTGTCTTGGAGTTCAGTGCTATAGGCATGTTCACCTGATTGTGGTTTTGGCTGAGTGGCACTGTAGAATCTCAGCTTTGGTTTGACAGTGTCATATATGGTGCCAATTGAAACATCATCAGAAAAGAGTTTTGTTTAAAGTCCCATACATCAAATGTAAAGTCTGATTCATGGCCTTTACTTGAAACACCTTTTGGGAAAAAAAAGACTCTTCCCCTCTTTCAGGATCTCATTAAATCCAGCACTGCGGAAATCTGTCACGGTTATTGACATTTTGGCCAGGTCCAAGGAACCGGTGTTCCTGTGGATTGTAGTCCTTTAAAAGTGTCACATGTTACATAATTGATTTAGTCAATTAACACCTTTATTTTACAATATTGTAGGAAAGATTATTAGCAATTTCATAAAATGTAAAGTTAAGTTTCTGAATAAATAATCATCAGTTATGTAGAAAAAAGAGTAGGTGATACTGATGAACAGATATTAGGACAGAGCTGGAAGAAGTTGTAAACAGTTATAAGTGTCATTCCTTTTCAGCAACAGTATGCCTTAATGGTTAATTGAAAACATCAAATTTCTTCTCAGTGATAGTTCAGAAGACATAAGCAGGCGAGTCCATATTGTAAACACATTCAGCACAGTATTAAACTCAGAAAGGTAAGCTATTTTGGCAATTGGATTTTCCGTTCTGAAACGGGTATTAACAAACAAAAAACGAGTGATTATTTGATTTTGGTTTTAAAATACAAAAATTAAAATTGAAATACAAATCGTTTTTCCTTTTCATGATCAAAAAGAAATAAGCGAAATTTAAAAAAAATGCTTTGATTTTCTATTTTCTATTCAGAATAACAAAAAATAAATCAGTAAGAGACAGAAACGAAAAAAGGTCCGTTTTTTCGTTTTCTGAGACCGGATGTGGTCATTAGTGCGGGTGCGAAGCCAACCACAGCACGGTGCTGCGGCTGCTCTAACGACCGACAAACATGGACCAGTACGTCATGTTTCGCAACAACAAGCGAGTGTGTCTTCGGGAAGAAGACATGACTGCAGATGAACTCAGTCGCATTTTTCAGGTTAAAAATACATAAAATAAAAAAATACATAAAATAAAATTTATCAAGGTATAGCCAACTCCTGGCTATAGCTCTAAAGCAGGGCGTCGCTTTTTCTTGCAATTGAATTCCGTGATCATTTCATCCTTTCCCTATAGCATACAATAGTAGGCCTATCGTCATTTAGAGAGCGTTTGGAAAGGTTTCCCCAGTAGTCACTGAAGAATATTCATTGAGAAAGGGTCAGAAATAAACATTTATTCATTATACTTTGACTTATGAATTTCTTGACAGGTCCCAACTCGTAGTCTATACATAACCGACGACACAAACGTGGCCTTGTTTCCTGGTGCATCTGGTGTTTTCAGCTCATTGGACCTCAATCCAAGAACTCACTATACAGTTCATGGTGAGGACGAGGACACTTCAGGACCTGCGACGTTTTTCATTCATGTGCACACCTGCAGCCACTACTAGTTCATCCCCACAGCGGACTGCCTCAGCACCACCTCGAGCCACTGTCTCTAAAACATTTCATAGGTAACCTCAGCCAAAATCATTGTTAAATGACAGTGATACAATTTATATTTTCAAATTTAGAAATTAAGGGAAGGAAAATAAAATATAGTTAGATTTCATTGCAAAGCACCAAGTTAATGTCCAGGGCCAGAGTGGGACTCATTTTCAGCCCTGGATTTTCATGCCTCAGACCGGCCCACTTTAGATCACGACCTATTATTATTAAAATCATGCAATTATAACCTTACGTGTTAAGTCTGCAATAGCGCACTGTTCTGTAAAGCCTTGTAATTCAGTGTATTTTTCTAAAGTATTTCCAATTCAGTGCAAGTAAGGGTTGCTTCACAATGTAGATTTATTTCAACATGAGTGCACATCTCCAACATTATTCTTTACAACACATCCTTTTCAACAATATCACAATCTATATTCTGTTCAAATAAGTGTTCACAGATATCCAAACCTTAAAAATGAAAATGATAAAAAAATATAACGGGTCACTACTGTGGTTTGGGCATAGAAAGTGATTATATTGGAACTAATGCTTGCTTGTTCACACACTCTTACAACAGCTCACCTGTTCCTTCCATACTGACAGGAGCAATCCCCTCATCACTACTGGCTCCTGGCTCTGCTTAATCACATTTTAAAAATGGTCATAATTCTTAGCACAAATCTCCCCTTTTTACAAAGCCTGATCAATTCAGGTCAGTTTCATTAATGTAGTGCTGAATCATCTAGCATCTCAGGGCACTTTTCATATAGAGCAGGTCTACACCATACTCTTTAATTCTAATAATATTCACTCAATGAGCAATCCTTGTGGGCTCATGGCTGGTGCTTGGTGCTGGATCTTGCTTCTTACATCATACTATTATTTAAATTATATAACATTACGTTATATGCGGTGGTTTGCAGGCAAAGTTCAACATCTGGCCTTACCCGTTTCATCGTCCTCATTTGTCGTTTCAAACCGCGAGCTCGTTTTAGTGAAAAAGTTGCCAGTTTTAGCAATTTGGCTGTGTCTGTTTCCAGAGCTTTACTCTTTATAATTCTTGCTCTCTCCGCGCCACCCTTGCTCTTTCTATTTTCCATCTTTCAAACACCAGTGACCGAGTGCACTGCAAGAAAAAAGAAAGAAAGAAAAAAAAAGAGCTGCCAGTGAAGGCGGAGGTGGCCCAAGGACAGTGGTAGCAGCATACGTGATCAACCCAGTGCCATGACACCCCCCCAAAAAAACAAGTGAACACCGACCCTCGCGGCCCAAACATCAGTCCGGCCCACCGGGAATTGTCCTGGTCCTCCCGATTGGCCACTCCGGGCCATGGAGAGATCCGTCGCTACCAGAAATCCACGGAGCTGCTGATCCGCAAGCTGCCCTTCGAGCGCTTGGTGAGAGAAATCGCTCAGGATTTCAAGCCCGACCTGCGCCTCCAGAGCTCCGCTGTCATGGCTCTGCAGGAGGCTAGTGAGGCTTACCTGGTGGGTCTGTTTGAGGACACCAACCTGTGCGCCATCCACGCCAAGAGAGTCACCATTATGCCAAAAGACATCCAGCTGGCCCGTCGCATCCGCGGAGAGCGAGCTTAAGCTGTCTGCCGCTGCTCCCCAAACCACAACGGCTCTTTTAAGAGCCACCTCACTCCTCACTCAAGAGCTCACTCCTCTACTCACAACACACCTTTCACCATCAATGAAAACCGGTCAATAAATTCTTATTTATTAAAGAGCTTTATGAGAAAGCGACATGACACGTTCAAGAGGTTACAATGTAGCCTAACAGGATTTTTAAAAGTACAAAGTACCATAAAATGTAAAATAGAATAATAAAGTAGGCTATTAAGTGAAAAACCTCGTATAGTCCGAAAATGCCAGGGAAGGCGCTGTTTTTTTGTCCAGAGTTTTACTCCGGAGGTCGGCAAGTATGTCTTGACTATGTCACTGCCCGACACTATGTTGTATAATCCTGGCTCATCTACTCTCTCACAGTTTGAAGCATACAGTACTGACGATGGTTTGGAACAGAACTCTATTTGAATTAAAGGGTTTATGGCCAAAATGTATAAGGCAGCACTAACACGGCAGCCATGTCTGACCCCTCTCTCGACCTCAAAGGGCTCAGTTAAAACACCATTTACATTTACAGACACTTGACTTCACATACAGACATTTAACTACATGAATAAAGTCAAACCATAGGCCTTCATTACAGCCCAGAGGTAATCTCTAAATGTAAACAAAGGCTTTCTTTTGATTCAGCCCAGTAATAATAATAATAATAAAAAAAACCCTCTGTTGTCTGATTTATACTCAGTTTCTCTCAGAATACACAGATTATCCCACATCAATCGTCCTTTAATTGCACAGGTTTGGTCTATATCATTTTTTTGTAGTACATCATGTAATCTATCCATAATTAATTTAGCAAATATCTTATCTGTATTCATAATAATTATATTTCTATCGGTGTCAACACTTTTTTATATAACAAACATAAAACACCTTGATAAAATGAGTACAGCCACTGTAAAGGGGTCAAGTGCATCATCTCCTGTATAATTGATAAAACTCAGTGAGCAGTCTGTCTGTAATGATTTACAATACTGACTATTCACAGCCAGTATATTCTGTACATTTAAAAGCCTCTTTCACAAATAATTTCCAACAATATTGGCTGATAAGCAGATAGGAAACGTCACTGAATCCATTTGAGTCTGTAAAATCCTTGATATGTTTAAATGAGTTAAGACTTGAATATAGATGTACAGTCTGGGAAAAAAGAGCACGTGGGAAGAGATCTTGAAGGTTTATGTTGCTAAATCCATGCTGGTGTAAAAAGAGAGACTTTGGAAATTCAAATAATTTACACAATTCAGTATAACAATTTAACAGTGTGTCAAGTCACACATTGTTTTATGATGGTGTTTCTCAGTAAAATCTGAATTACATATATTAAGACAAAAAAGAGCAAACCACTGCCGGAGTGCAAACCTCTATAGATTGCACTGAGTCAATAATCTAGTATTAAGTTCTGACAGTTCATAAATCCAGTGTGTTCCACGGAAGGTGCTGAGTTTTGACCATTCGTCTCCTCCAGGGGTCAGCAACTACCTGTTAAACTACAGTGTCACTGTCACTTTCAGTCAGCATCTTGTTTTTCATAACTTTAAAGACACAATGCATATAGTTATTCCTAATAGTTCTGTATGTTTAAATGGCAATGTATCTTATGTAATACAGTACATGACAGAATTATGACATGGATCACAATGTGTCCCAAGCCTTTTCAGTTTATCCCAGACTTCCTGAGCTTTAGTCAGTTTGAAGTTGTTGCTGGTCTCACACTTTTTCGACACTGATAGATCTCTGTCACAGAGAGCATTTCTGGTAATGGCAGCAGATTTGTTTCCTACAGAGGTAACCTGTCACTATGCTTTATAGCACCCAAGCCACCATACCCTTTGCTTTTAAACAATAATTCCATTTTATTGACTTCCCTGGTTGTTCCCCAGAAATAAATTAACACTCTGTTTGTTTAGTTGAATTCTTATTTTGGTGGGATGTTGCTTGGTTATTAGGAAACAGGCTGCTTGGTGGTTGGCCAGCAGGGTTGCTGCTGGGTGGCAGGATGGCTGTGGGGCTGTTGTTGTCTGGTTGTTGGCTGAGAAACAGGCTGGTCAGCAGTTGAATGACAGGACTGCTGCTGCTGGACTCTGGCCACACTTCCTTTAGCATCCAAACACATGCTAACAAAGCATTGCAGAGTTTGTATCTGCACATCATACCAGACACCAAATCTGTCGACAGGGTTTACAGGTGGTTGTTATTTTACAATATCTACATAAATACAGTTTGATATCATGATTGGGCACTCTACCTGTTCAAAACTTCCTATTAGACTTTGGAATGGTCAAACTAAAAGACCACTCTAAGATGCACAGTTATATCTTGTAATCTTGGCAGGAATTAAAACACAGTGCCGTACACACCAATCCGAAACTTGCTCAGTGTGTGATGTGTCTAGTGAGTATGCAGGCCATAAAGGAACTGGAATGCTTTCAGCTTCCACGAGTGGTGGACAAGTCTTTGCAAGATGGGACCATGTATTATCATGCTGCAACATTAGGTCATGGTGGCAGATGAATAGCATGACAATGGGTCTCATGATCTTGTCATGGTGTCTCTGTGCATCCAGCTGTCCATTTACATCTAAAGGAGAAGGGATGTTCTTTCAACGACAGCAATGTACACATCTTGTCCAGCGAAGACAGATGATTTGAAAAAGGCCTAAAAGAAGCCATCTATGTCAAAATGGATCGACCATCAGTAAACAGAGAAGGTGGTCTACAACACCATGTAACACCCATTCACACCTGAACCAATCTAAGGGCACACAGGAGGGTTGGGTGGGCTAACGACTCACATATGACCTTTACAACTCTAAAACTCAGAGCTAACATGACCTCAACTACTACTACTCTCACATATTTCAGCCCATAATTCCACCTTATGCCCACAGTTACCTCTTTAGCCTATTAGTAGTGCAGAGTTTCTTAGTCGATGTTTCTGACCAAAACATTTTCTTCACTGTCCTCTCTAAAATACTGCTTAACAGATTAATTATCAAGGAATGAGACTTGCAGAGCATCATGTTGTGTTATCTGGACATGCATGAAGCAGTGGGGTGCAAGCCATCAGTATATCCTCCTGTCCTCATTGCTTCATGCATGTCCAGCTCCACAATAGTGCCAGGTCCCTCTGGGGTCTCTGCTACTAGCACCAGTGACCTCCAAAACCCATCGGATCCCATTTCCCTCCTAAGCACACAAAGGTAAAAACATACTCATTGTTTCAGGGGAATATATTTATGCTGCCCTCAGTATACAGTACAGGCCAAAGTTTGGACACACCTTCTCATTCAATGCGTTTTCTTTATTTTCATGACTATTTACGTTGTAGATTCTCACTGAAGGCATCAAAACTATGAATGAACACTGTGGAGTTATGTACTTAACAAAAAAAGGTGAAATAACTGAAAACATGTTTTATATTCTAGTTTCTTCAAAATAGCCACCCTTTGCTCTGATTACTGCTTTGCACACTCTTGGCATTCTCTCCATGAGCTTCAAGAGGTAGTCACCTGAAATGGTTTTCACTTCACAGGTGTGCCTTATCAGGGTTAATTAGTGGAATTTCTTGCTTTATCAATGGGGTTGGCTAACTAAAGAAAAACGTGTGGCCATCATTACTTTAAGAAATGAAGAAATGAAGGTCAGTCAGTCCGGAAAATTGCAAAAACTTTAAATGTGTCCCCAAGTGGAGTCGCAAAAACCATCAAGCGCTACAACGAAACTGGCACATATGAGGACCGACCCAGGAAAGGAAGATCAAGAGTCACCTCTACTTCTGAGGATAAGTTCATCCGAGTCACCAGCCTCAGAAATCGCAAGTTAACAGCAGCTCAGATCAGAGACCAGATGAATGCTACACAGAGTTCTAGCAGCAGACCCATCTCTAGAACAACTGTCAAGAGGAGACTGCGCAAATCAGGCCTTCATGGTCAAATAGCTGCTAGGAAACCACTGCTAAGGAGAGGCAACAAGCAGAAGAGATTTGTTTGGGCCAAGAAACACAAGGAATGGACATTAGACCAGTGGAAATCTGTGAGTTGGTCTGATGAGTCCACATTTGAGATCTTTGGTTCCAACCGCTGTGTCTTTGTGAGACGCAGAAAAGGTGAACGGATGGATTCCACATGCCTGGTTCCCACTGTGAAGCATGGAGGAGGAGGTGTGATGGTGTGGGGGTGTTTTGCTGGTGACACT
Organism: Cephalopholis sonnerati; assembly: GCA_019142605.1. NCBI lineage: Eukaryota > Metazoa > Chordata > Actinopteri > Perciformes > Serranidae > Cephalopholis > Cephalopholis sonnerati. The sequence goes on along the minus strand of JAGQAX010000005.1, from coordinate 5,264,205 downwards.
GTTGGGGATTTATTCAAAATTGAAGGCACACTGAACCAGCATGGCTACCACAGCATCCTGCAGCGACATGCCATCCCATCCGGTTTGCGTTTAGTTGGACGATCATTTATTTTTCAACAGGACAATGACCCCAAACACACCTCCAGGCTGTGTAAGGGCTATTTGACCAAGAAGGAGAGTGATGGAGTGCTGCAGCAGATGACCTGGCCTCCACAGTCACTGGACCTGAACCCAATCGAGATGGTTTGGGGTGAGCTGGACCGCAGAGTGAAGGCAAAGGGGCCAACAAGTGCTAAACACCTCTGGGAACTCCTTCAAGACTGTTGGAAAACCATTTCAGGTGACTACCTCTTGAAGCTCATGGAGAGAATGCCAAGAGTGTGCAAAGCAGTAATCAGAGCAAAGGGTGGCTATTTTGAAGAAACTAGAATATAAAACATGTTTTCAGTTATTTCACCTTTTTTTGTTAAGTACATAACTCCACATGTGTTCATTCATAGTTTTGATGCCTTCAGTGAGAATCTACAATGTAAATAGTCATGAAAATAAAGAAAATGCATTGAATGAGAAGGTGTGTCCAAACTTTTGGCCTGTACTGTATGTATTGTGATACACCTATCAGTTATGTTCCTGTAAACCACTGTATTTTAATGTACTTTAACATATCATCAACTATTTATTCATATTTATTGTATTTATTCTCTCATATGAACTTTAACAACAGTGATAACAGAGTAGACATTAACTATAATGACTCGATGGACTTTCTTCATAAACCTTCACAAACTAAATACTGTACCAAAAATAACCATCTGTGATTATCAGTAACAATGAAACAAATCAATACATACCAACAATGCCATCAAAAGGCATAAGATGCAGGCAGATTCAAGAAGATTGGAAAACCATAACGAAAACAGTGGCTCTGAGCCATGCTCTTCTTTCACTTCCTGATTATAAGTCACCTGACATGTTACAGGTAATTTCCTGTCCCAAAATAAAGCGTACAACATACTGATTTAACAATTGTAACAAAACAATATTCATTGTTTGTACGAAGTGTAACAATCACAGATAAATTGATTTAATGCACAACAAGCCTACAGTACTTGTACAAAAGGCTCCAAAATCGACCTGGATTTTGGGATATGCATTATGGCAACTAGTCGAATATATATTTCAGTTTAAATATTTCATCTTTGGGTTGGTTATTGAGGCAGTAAGGTAGCAGTCGGGATGAGTGCAGCGGTGACGTCATCACTGGGGAGAATTCCTTTGAAAGTCTGCCTCATGTTGTGTGCTCGTTAGCTGGACAACCAAGATATCCCCACCTGTGGACAACGTGCTGCATATTCGTGTTAAAAGTGTGTGTCAATGACGAAGTAGTTCATGTATCCCTCAGGTTAATAATGTCTTTATGGGCAGTTAAAAGCCATTACCAAGTGTTTATTGTTGGCGGCATTAATGACGGTAGTTACGAATGTCACCTGAGTGCTAGGAGGACAGTTATTGCTCTGTATTAAAGCCAGCTAAAGACCATCTCTTCCTAGTTATCAGGTGTTGTTCATACTGGATGGCTTTAAGTATGTGTCTGGGTGTAAGAGTAACATTATGGAGTTAGATTAGTCTCAATATTAATAAATGCACACAGAAGGATTCACAAATACATGTTAAGATTTATATAGAAATGACTCTCTCCACACAAATATTTTCAATGCACACACATATATTTGGCATTTTATATAAATGTAAAAAAAATCCACAAATAACCAAAAAAGTTTCACAAATGTATTTCTGATGCACACACAAGTATTTATTGTTTTAAATATATGCAATAAAAATCCACAAATATATGTATTTTTATATAATTTATTTATTTATATATTGTATTTAAAACGTATTTGCAATTTTCATCAAAACATATGTGGATGTTGATACATTCATATACAAATGCTTTTATTTTGTGAACCTCTGCGCATTTGTGTGTGAATCTTTTTGAGACTCCCCTGACGTGACCCGATCCACAAATGCATTTTTTCTACCAAGGGGATATAGGTAGCCAATCAGATGTCTCCTTCCTCTTCAGCCAATCACATGAGCGTCCCGCTACCACCCCCACGTGGGGTATGTTTTAACGTCGTCAATGGGTCAGTGGTCAAGAGGTCCAGTTTGCAGCATGGCGGCCGACGATCGTGCACCTGTAAGACCCGGGGCTCTGCATTGACCGCTTTCTGCTGCTGCTTCTTCTTCTCGTCCTTATTAATTTGGCGGTCGGCAAACAATGTAGTTGTGCATTACTGCCACCCTCTGACACTACGACATTAAAGCATACCCCACATGGGGGTGGTAGCGGGACGCTCATGTGATTGGCTGAAGAGGAAGGAGACATCTGATTGGCTACCTATATCCCCTTGGTAGAAAAAATGCATTTGTGGATCGGGTCACGTCAGGGGAGTCTCAAAAAGATTCACACACGAATGCGCAGAGGTTCACAAAATAAAAGCATTTGTATATGGATGTATCAACATCCACATATGTTTTGATGAAAATTGCAAATACGTTTTAAATACAATATATAAATAAATAAATTATATAAAAATACATATATTTGTGGATTTTTATTGCATATATTTAAAACAATAAATACTTGTGTGTGCATCAGAAATACATTTGTGAAACTTTTTTGGTTATTTGTGGATTTTTTTTACATTTATATAAAATGCCAAATATATGTGTGTGCATTGAAAATATTTGTGTGGAGAGAGTCATTTCTATATAAATCTTAACATGTATTTGTGAATCCTTCTGTGTGCATTTATTAATCTTGAGACCAATCTAACTCCATATAACATGGCTACTTTTCACACAGTTATCCTGAGATGTATGTTCAGGCTACGATGAATATCTAGCTAAATGCCTACTAGAGTGATGAGAGTAGCGTTAGCTAAAGTGTGGTGTATATATATATATGTGTGTATATATATATATATATATATATATATATACACATATATATATATGTATGTATAATTTGCTTCCATTTTGAGTTGTATATTTGGCTATATATTTCTTTGCAGATCATGAGAGGAATGTTGCATGTACTGTATATGTGTAGCTGGAGGTTGTCGCCCTCCTTGCCGCTGTGCCAGCTGTCTATGTGCCGTGATTGCTGGGCGGTGCCAAGCGCACCTTAAATTCAGGTGTGTGGCAGCGGCCCATCCTTTTTCCGCTTCTCGTTTGCTCTGGTGGTGGCTGTGGCTTGGCCGTGGCAGCATTTTGTTTGGCATGGCAGTCCCTTGCTTGGTGTGACAGCCAGTGTCTTTGATCGCTGTTGAGGCACACAATCCTCTCCACTCATTGCGGCCGTCTGCTGGGGCTGGGGGAGATGGAGTGATCCACTGGAGCCCTGCTGTGCTGGGTTACCTGCCCACTCTGGCTGTGTTACTGGCTGCGTGCTTGAGCTGCCTTTCCGAGGCCCACATCCTCCAGTTGTCTGGGGTTGGTTGTACCAGCGGCCTCGGTGTAACTGTCTGGCCCGCTACTGTCCACCACTTCTGGAGCTACGCTGTTGTTTTGGTTCTTCTTTATTTTGCTTTTTTCTTTTGGTTTTTGGTTTGGTTCTCTTGTTTTGCCGTTATTTTTGGTTTATTTGGTTAAGTTCTGTTGCCTGCTTGGAGCGGACTCCGCCTTGGTCTGGTGCGACTGATCGCCACCTGAGCCCGCTCTGGTGTACAGGTCCGGTTGTTTCACGGGCTGTTCTGGGGCCTGAACACCGCCCTGCGCCTAGTGACCAGGACCCAAATGTTTTAAACGGCTCTTTATTTGTTTGTTTTCATTTGATTGTGTGGTTTAGGATCAATTTAGTAATTTCCTTTATCTTGTATTTGTTTTTCATTGTGTTAAATTGACTTATTTGTTTATATTTTCTTGTATTTACCTAATTTAACTGTGTTTAATAATTAAACTGTTCCTTTAGTTCTTTAGTCATGTTTAGTTAAGCAAACATTTATTTAGTCCACACCAGTTTTGTTTAGTCCTTGGGCATGTTTTATTAACTTTTGTTTTGTTGACAGGTTCTGGGCTGATGGCGGCAGTTTAATCTCTGGTGGTGGTGTGTTCTTCATGGTCCTCCCCCTGTTTTTTGTTGGTTGTGTGTGTGCGTGTGCAGTGTCATGGGTGATTCATTTGAGCACTCCTTCTCCATTTTGGTTTGCCCTGCCGCATGGTGAGCCTCAGCCCTGTCCTTATTCCCCCTACCCTGCCCAAGTGTTAATTTTATTTATTGCATAGCTGGTGTGTGACCTCGAGTTATTTTCAATGAATAATTTTGTCAATAAAGTTTGTTTTATTTGGAAACCGTCTCGCCCCCATGGTATACGAATCTGCGCCTTTGTGTTAAAAAACCTTAGCTTAGGATTTCCTGGGGTGCAACTCCTCAGGTGGCGTTGTCGGACCCAACATCTGGTACCGTAACAGCTCATCTTGCCACATTCGTAACATTACTTTGAACAGTGTTGTACTTAGTGCCTTTACTTCTTTGTTTATTTTAGAAAACCACACCCGTATGAATACAGTCACGTTGAACCATCCTTCAGTCTCGAGTCCTTATTTATTGGCTGTGTGAAGCCCATGCCTGCACCTGCACTACAGAAAATACATCCTTGCCTTCGATAGTGTTCTGGCCGATACTCCAGGTTGAGAGCAGTGGGAAATACGAATAGCGCCTTACAGTCCTGCCACCCAACAGTTATCTCACCTATAGTACTCTACCTTTACTTGCAGAGTAGCCATTATGCTGCCAGTTACAACTGAAATGTAGCAAATGAAGATATAGCTCAGGAAATATGATGGATGGTAGAGCTAGATGGAAAAATCTGTATAGCATTACTGCTTAACATGTTGCCTTTAAAATGTATCTTGACAATTGTATATCAGCGTATCAGACCACATCAGTACACTCCTCGCATATACATCCTTGTACAGAAAGATGAATATGTGTAGGAAATAACAAAATATAACATATTATAATCAACATAGGAAATGTCATCATCTCCTAGGTGAGAAGGCTATAAAGGGTTGATTGTAAACAAGGGGACCCACTCCCAGTGGCATCATAAACCTCTAACTGCTGCCCAGATGAAGGCCAGTACTTCTTTTTAATTGTTGAATAGTTTATTTGGTACAAATTTTTGCAGAAGTAACAATCTGGTCTGCCATTTCCCTCTCCTTCCTGTAAAGGCCCGGGCACACCAAACATGTATCAAAGAACTAGTGGCGACAAAAACTAATTGTTGTGTTGCCTCATGTTGCTTGTGTCCCACCCAAAACGTTGCACATGAACACACTGCAAAGACTACAGCTGATGGCCAACCAGCACATAAACACCTGTGTGAGAGGAAAAAACTCTCCACACTAGAAGATGGTGTTAGTCTGTATTTGTCATTCCAGAAGGGACACAGAAAGGCTGTCATGATGCTAGTTAGCCAGTTAGCACATTAGCAACACAATCCAATGTTAAAAGAACAATGCACATTTACTGTGCGCCAGTGAACAGTAACACAAACCATCACAAAACATTTCTGCCGAGGAGCTCAATAACTAAAGAAAATTAACCTTATATACCTTACCTTATGTTATAAATTTGTTTTGATCTCACTCCCTCTTCTGCTAATCGGAGTGATTTCATTCACTGACGGGCTCCACTGTCTCCAATGCCTATTCAACATGCTGAATCGGCTGGAGAAAAGCCGACAAGGGCTGATGAGAGCCAATGGTGTGGGACACATTGCAAAGACTAGAGCAACAGGTGCTCAGTGACGGTCAAACACTGACCAAAGGCCAACCTTCAGCTTAGTGTGTCAGGGTCTTAACAACATTGCACCAGCAGCCCCCTGATTGGCATCTGCCTGGATCTTTAATGGCTCATTTATGTGCGGCACAGCCAGGACAGGAGCAGAGATGAGGGGGGTTCACATTTTACAATGAGAGGACTGCACAAATTTCACCTTCCACTTAAACAGGTCTGTCAGGGGTGCGACTACAGTTGAAAGATTTTACAGAAGCACTTGTAGTAATTGACCAAGCCCAAACACAAGTCAATTCCTATTCACGGTTGGAGTGGGACACCGCACGACAGCTCTTACCGTAGCACCCACCAGGCGCAAATGCCCCTGTCCCAGAGATCTGTCACTGTCATTCTGGCAAACTTACACTTCACCACTGATGTGTGCCTCAGCCAGGTGATCAAACAGGACAGGGATGCACTGGACATGAGCTCCCCACGTGTCACTAAAGATAACTACATTGTCTAAACACAGTGCACAGCCCTTGAGACCAGACACAACCATATGCATGAGACATTAAGAAGTCACAGGCACAGTTCGAAATCCAAAACTCATTACAGTGTACTCATACAATTCAGTAGGGGTCATAAACACAGAATTCTCCCTGGGACGTGCAGACAGGGGAACTTGCCAGTACCCTTTAACTAAGTCAAATTTACTCACAAATTCTGCTGTATTAATCTGTCTATGCAGTCTTCCATCATGGTAAGGGATACAAATCTGACTTGGTAATTTTATTAACTTTGCTTTTGTCTGTGAAGAACCTGGGTAATTTATCAAATTTATCAACCAACAATCAAGCTGATGCCCAACTGGAAGATTGGGACTGGGATTGGGATAGAACTTAATCCGAGAGTCCATCACTTTGTGTGTAAGTGGTGCACACCTATAGCCAGGATCACAAAGACCAGGATACTGGCTCATTTCTTCTGCAAATTCACTGGCACGAGATTCAGATAAAAGAACAAACTCTCCAAATTACACAACATCTTTGTTGTACTCACCACAGGAAAACCGGGCACTCTGACATCTACTCCCTTGTCCACCCTTATACCAGGAGTTGCCATACCTGAAGACACAGAATAAACAGGACTTACATTTACACTTTAAGGGCTTGAGGTTAAATGTAGCAGGAGCAGCAAAAGACTAGTAGGGCTTTAGAAATTAATCAACAACTAGATCAGATCTGCTCCGCCTGTCAAGTCGACCTCCGGATCTGCTTCGCCTGTCAAATCGGCCTCCCGGCCGGCGTCTAGATCTGCTCCGCCTGTCCCGTCGGCCTCACGGCTGGCCTCCAGATCTGCTCTGCCTCTCAAGTCGGCCCTCCAGATCTGCTCCGCCTGTCCCGTCGGCCTCACGGCCGGCCTCCAGATCTGCTCCGCCTCTCAAGTCGGCCCTCTGGCTGGCCTCCAGATCTGCTCCGCCTCTCAAGTTGGCCCTCTGGTCGGCCTCCAGATCTGCTCCGCCTGTCAAGTTGGCCTCTGGATCTGCTCCACCTGTCATGCCGACCTTCCGGCTGGCCTCCAGATCTGCTCCGCCTGTCTGACCAACCTGCTAGTCACCCTCTGGATCTGCTTCGACCATCTGGTCATCCTCCTGCCCGCCTTCGGGATCTGCTCCTCCTATTTGGTCGACCCGCTTGCCGCCCATCTGCTTTGCATCCTGGTTGCCCTTTAGTTTGCTCCAGTATCCTGATCATCCTCCAGGGTGGTTTTGTTCAGATGTTTGGCCCTCAGTCTGGCTACCTGTGGTTTTCTGCTCCACCCCTGTCCAGTCCTCTGGCTCATCTGCGAGAGATCCCCTGCTCCACCCTTCAGTCTCCAGACCACCATTGGATCAAGACCTGTTGCCGACCCTGCCTGTCCCCAATCTGCTCTCCTCGTCTGACTCCCGGTGAGCTCACCTGCCTTCTGTCCCCGACCATGTGCTCCGGTGTCCCTGGCTTCTGTCTGCTCTTCCGGCTTCGACTCCTCCTCCTGCTCCCCATCGGTACCTCAGCACCCTCAGCTGGTTCTCCTGGCTTTGGACACCTCGCTTCAGCCGTCTCACCCACCGTAAGCTCATTCGCTTTACTCCCAGCTGTTAATGAACTGTAACTCAATCCTGAAACCCAGAGACTGCCTGTGGGCTCAAAGCCTGAAGATTGAACTGTGTGCTGAGTTTATTCATCTGTCCAAGTTCCTGTTTTGCTGCCGAATTATTAAAGGACATTACCAACTGTTTCTGATATCCAGTGTGCTGCTTTTGGGTCCTGACAACACCCGTTACACAACTTTTACCGCTATTATTACATTGCATTTTGTATACCATCACCAGAAGCCGTAGCCATAAAATCAGAAGTTGTTTCTTTTCCTGTCAAAGTATTTTTTTATTTTGCACTTTAATCAGTAACTTTATTATGTTATGTTTTTTCAACATTCACATGCAGCCCCAAAAAGTTTAGATCCATCCCACTTTCCGGAGACTTATTAAGTCAAATCAGTGTTATTATTCTCTCCTCTTAACGCAGCCCTGTGTTCAGCAGAGCGCTGAGGATACAACCATGGCTGCAGTTTTCCACCATGGCATTAAGTGCAAGATTGGCTTGCTGCTTAATAAAGTCATTTGTAGATGATGCCAGCTTCAGTAGCAAAGCCTGGCCTGTTCCCTCCACCTCCGGGTCCATGGCTCTCTGGAGGTGATCATACAGCTCAGCTATGAGGTTCATGGCTGCACAGGCCACTGCAGAGCACAGGTGTTTCACCTGTATCGTGAGAATAAGCATCATCAGTCGAGATTGCAGTGTGCACAGTTATAGACAGATATCAGAAACAAAAAGAGGGAACTAAAGCTACAAAGACGAAAGTTTATATAATACCTGCTCAATGAGGACCAAATACACTGCATGGAGTTTTGTCTTCAGGATCTCTGTGTGGTGCTGTGCCAGTGCTAATGATTTTCAGGTGGTTAGTTTCCTTCATCCTGTATCAGGGCCAGAGTGGGACTCATTTTTAGCCCTGGAGTTTCATGCCTCAGACCGGCCAACTTTAGATCATGACCTATTATTAAAACCATGTAATTATAACCTTACATGTTAAGTCTACAATAGCGCACTGTTCTGTAAAGCCCTGTAATTCAGTGTATTTTTCTGAAGTATTTCCAATTCATTGCAAGTAAGGGTTGCTTCACAATGTAGATTTATTTCAACATGAGTGCACATCTCCAACATTATTCTTTACAACACATCCTTTTCAACAATATCACAATCTATATTCTGTTCAAATAAGTGTTCACAGATATCCAAACCTTAAAAATGAAATGATAAAAAAATATAATGGGTCACTACTATCGTTTGGGCATAGAAAGTGGTTGTATTGGAACTAATACTTGCTTGTTCACACACTCTGTTACAACAGCTCACCTGTTCCTTCCATATTGACAGGAGCAATCCCCTCATCGCTACTGGCTCCTGGCTCTGCTTCTGACACTAAATCACATTTTAAAAATGGTCATAATTCTCAGCACAAATCTCCCCTTTTTATAAAGCCTTCTGATCAATTCAGGTCAGTTTCATTAATGTAGTGCTGAATCATCTAGCATCTCAGGGCACTTTTCATATAGAGCAGGTCTACACCATACTCTACTTCTATATACACTGAACAAAAATATAAACGCAGCACTTTTGTTTTTGCTCCCATTTTTCAAAATGAGCTGAACTCAAGATCTAAAACATTTTTTTTATATACACAAAACACCATTTCTCAATATTGTTCAGAAATCTGTCTAAATCTGTGTTAGTGAGCACCTCTCCTTTGCCGAGATAATCCATCCCACCTCACAGGTGTGGCATATCAAGATGCTGATTAGACAGCATGAATATTGCACAGGTGTGCCTTAGGCTGGCCACAATAAAAGGTCACTCTGAAATGTTCAGTTTTGCTTTATTGGGGGGGTCAGAAAACCAGTCAGTATCTGGTGTGACCACCATTTGCCTCATGCAGTGCAGCACATCTCCTTTGCATAGAGTTGATGCGGTTGTTGATTGTGGCCTGTGGAATGTTGGTCCACTCCTCTTCAATGGCTGTGCGAAGTTGCTGGATATTGGCAGGAACTGGAACACGCTGTCGTATACGCCGATCCAGAGCATCCCAAACATGCTCAATGGGTGACACGTCCGGTGAGTATGCTGGCCATGCAAGAACTGGGATGTTTTCAGCTTCCAGGAATTGTGTACAGATCCTTGCAACATGGGGCCGTGCATTATCATGCTGCAACATGAGGTGATGGTCATGGATGAATGGCACAACAATGGGCCTCAGGATCTCGTCACGGTATCTCTGTGCATTCAAAACGCCATCAATAAAATGCACCTGTGTTCGCTGTCCATAACATACGCCTGCCCATACCATAACCCCACTGCCACCATGGGCCACTTGATCCACAACGTTGACATCAGCAAACCGCTCACCCACACGATGCCACATATGCTGTCTGCCATCTGCCCTGAACAGGATTCATCCGTGAAGAGAACACCTCTCCAACGTGCCAGATGCCATTGAATGTGAGCATTTGCCCACTCAAGTCGGTTACGACAACGAACTGCAGTCAGGTCGAGACCCCGATGAGGACGACGAGCATGCAGATGAGCTTCCCTGAAACGGTTTCTGACAGTTTGTGCAGAAATTCTTTGGTTATGCAAACCGATTGTTGCAGCAGCTGTCCGGGTGGCTGGTCTCAGACGATCTTGGAAGTGAACATGCTGGATGTGGAGGTCCTGGGCTGGTGTGGTTACACGTGGTCTGCGGTTGTGAGGCCGGTTGGATGTACTGCCAAATTGTCTGAAACGCCTTTGGAGACGGCTTATGGTAGAGAAATGAACATTCAATTCACAGGCAACAGCTCTGGTGGACATTCCTGCAGTCAGCATGCCAATTGCATCCTCCCTCAAAACTTGCAACATCTGTGGCATTGTGCTGTGTGATAAAACTGAACATTTTAGAGTGGCCTTTTATTGTGGCCAGCCTAAGGCACACCTGTGCAATAATCATGCTGTCTAATCAGCATCTTGATATGCCACACTTGTGAGGTGGCATGGATTATCTCGGCAAAGGAGAAGTGGCCACTAACACAGATTTAGACAGATTTGTGAACAATATTTGAGAGAAATGGTCTTTTGTGTATATAAAAAAATGTTTTAGATCTTCAGCTCATGAAAAATGGGAGCAAAAACAAAAGTGTTGCGTTTATATTTTTGTTCAGTGTATAATGCAAGAAGCGTCTGTGTGTGTGTCTGTGGCTCGCATATCTCTCTGACTGTTTGTCAGATCAACCTAAGCTTTTGGATATGGCTTGCGCATGGCACGATGGTGTGCATCCTTCATTTTGAAGTTTGGATTCATATTCACAACATTATCATTAAAAGTTAAAATCCCAGCACAAGACCATCTCTGCTGCTTGTGATCTTCTGGTCACATTGATATTGTTAAGATTCCAAATGCCCTTTTCTTCCTACTGTGGTGGAGAGGAGTTTGCTGGATGTATCAGACTGATGCTGAGGGGCTCAGGGATAGCTTCTACTCCCCAGCCGCTGGGATACTGGAGAGGGTTACTGTCCCCTTGGACCATGCACATATTGTTGCTAATTTGTTTATTATTAATCAATGTTACTTATTGGGCTCTTTTGTTGCACAATCTGAAGGGGCTGGTGGGATTACTTTGCACTTGGATTATACTGTGATTACATTTGGCAAATAAAGACTGCCGCACAGCCGCTGTTTGTTAGTTGAAGGCTTGAATCACACACTTGGTAATTTCCACTTAAAATTTCTTTATTGCTGTCATATACTGAAGGTGGGTTTGCTTTCACAACAAATATGACGGACATACACAGCATATTGAACCACAGCATAATAATATGCTTTTACACATTATGGAAGACATTATAATGTTGTCCCTTTGTTTCTAAATTAACTTAATAGCTAAAGCGATGAAAATAGAGCTCAAACTACCATAATCCAAATTCTAACATTGTAAATGAACTATCATTGCTTTAATGCATAGCATGAACAGTAATTGTGGTGGGTAATAACATTTAATCAACAAAAGGTATGACATTTAACTCCAAATCCAGGTTAAATGCACACCAAGCCTTAAATGGTAAAACCTGGTGTAGTGCAGTCATGGAAATTAACAGCAATTAACCTTATCCATTCCCATAAACTTCTTGTTGCATGTGTTAGGCATTGTGTTTAATACCTCAAAAATCGTCCTGCCTTCTCTCAAAAATGGCAAACCCTTTGCAGAGTTTGGGGAAAGCCAAAAGTCAACTCACTCCATAAAATGTTGGTTTCCAACTTTTTACTGGGTGAGGCCAGCTGACAGGTGCCATGAGTCATTTAGCAGATTCTGAGGTCACATACCCAAAATAAAGATAAGGCACTGGCAGCTTCACAGGAGAATGCTATCAAGACCTCAGTGAACAAGTGCTGAGGGGAAGATAAAACGTAAAGTAGACGGGGCTCTTTGACCAGATTAGACATGGATACGTAAGCTGCCACACCATGGGCCTGTTTCAGAATGCATGTTTAACAAATGCTAAGCCTAACCCTGAACTCTGAGTTGACTAAACCTGAGATGGGAGACTGAGAAGTTTTCAGTTTTAGAACAGCTGATTTGAGTTAGTTCAACTATTATGAGGTTCACTCTGAGTTAAGAGTGCGCCTAACAACAATAAAAAGCTGTCATCAATGGCTTGCAGATAACATGATTCATTATGGCAACAAGAGAAAAATTGGGTCAATCCTCCTACCTCTCCACAGGAGTTAGAAATATTAACATATGCAGAATATGGGTATAAATTTAGTATATTTTAAAAAAAAAAAGTAATACAAGAGCAGCAGGAAAAGAACGTTAGCTAGCATGGAAGAAAATTGCTGTGCGTATTAGGCCTACTTGACAAAAAAATCAATTAATCAATCAATCAATTTTATTTATAAAGCCCAATATCACAAATCACAATTTGCCTCAGAGGGCTTTACAGCATACAACATCCCTCTGTCCTTTGGACCCTCACAGCGGCTAAGGAAAAACTCCCCCAAAAAACCCCTTTAACGGGGAGAAAAAAATGGTAGAAACCTCAGGAAGAGCGACTGAAGGAGGGATCCCTCTTCCAGGACGGACAGACGAGCAATAGATGTTGTACAGAACAGATCAATATAATGAATTAACAGTAATCCATATGACACAATGAGACATAAGGAGAAACAGATATTATATTAATAATATGATTAGTATGTATGTGACAATAATGATATGTGTATAAAGAAATATGTTTTATCTTGAGTGCACTTATTCAACATGTGTGTTTAAAAGGTGCAACCCATCGGGCACGAAACACACTTGGCAGCAACTGAAAGATGGAATAATAAAATGTAGTTCAAACAGGTAAGGTATAATTTCATTACAAGCAATGTCATGTTGTTTTGTCAATCCTAGCTACAAACAACAAATTGAAAAATCCAATTAGTAATAGATAGTGGTGGAAAAAAGTTTTCGGACACCCCATGCATTTGTGATATATTGCATTAAGAATCACTCTTAGGTCTTCAAGTGCAATTTCTTTTAGTACAGTCACAGCCAAATTACTAAACAAATCCTAAAAAGCCATTAAAACTTAAAACTGATTGGTTCCATAAAAATACATAAGAAATTTTGAGTATTGGGTCATTTTGGTACCAGTGATCCACTAATGAAGGTCGAGCTTTTTTTTTTAAAAGACACCATTTTTGTTGCTGTGCTTCATGTCTATATAAAGCCAGCACATTTGAAAGTTCTTCAGAGACTAAAATGGCTAAAACAAGGAAGCTAACGCAGGAAACACGCCTGAAGATACAGATTCTCAGCCAGGAAGGGTACAGCTGCCGCCAGATAGCCAGGAAGTGCAGATGCAGTCCTTCAGCAGTTGGATACACTCTGCAGAAATACAGACGAACCAACAGCTTGGAAGGCAAACCAAGATCTGGGCGTCCAAAGGTTTCTTCAGCATGAAATGACCGCATCCTGACGGGAAAACCATCGAATGACATCACAGGAGCTTCAGCAGCAGTGGTCAAACCAAACTGGTGTCCAGTGTTCCACCCGCACTGTACGTGGCCGACTTTTAGATCATGGCTTAAGGTCCTACAAGGCTGTCAAGAAGCTCCTGATCAAGGAGAGACAGAGGTTAGCCCGGTGTTGTTGGGCCCAAGCACACAAGAACTGGATATAGGAAAAACTGGATTGGAATTGAAAGAAGATTCTGTGGTCAGATGAGTCCAGTTTCCAGCTTTATCTTCCTCCTGCTAATGTGAAGGTACGTAGAAGGCCAGGCGAAGCAGTATCTCCAGCATGTACAGTACCCACTGTCAAGCATGGTGGAGACAGTATCATGGTTTGGGGATACATGAGTGCTGCTGGTGTTGGTCATCTCACTGTCTGTGATGGCACATTGAACTCTGCCAAGTATTGTGCCATTCTCGAAACCCACATGCTCCCTTTTGCACGTGCATTGTTCTGTCGAGGTCAAAACTGGATGTTTCAACAAGATAATGCCCCTTGCCACACATCCAGGGCCAGTAGAACTTGGCTGCAGGAGCACAGTATCCAGGTCTTAGAGTGGCCAGCTCAATTCCCTGGACATGAGCCCCATTGAAAATCTGTGGTGGATTATCAAAAGGTCTGTTTCAAAGAATAAACCAAAGAATTTAGAAGAATTAAAAGCAGTAATTCAAGAAGAATGGGACAAGATTACCCCTCAACAGTGTGAAAGGCTCGTGGGGAACATGCCAGCCAGGATTAGAGCTCTACTGCGTGCTAATGGCAGGACTACTAAATATTAGTTTGATGATGTGATGGTTTATTTATTTTTGTTCAGTTTTGAACACATTCTCTGTTATTTGTTGACTTTGATACTGACAATGTTGAGAACTGACACATTGAAACTGTCAAGAATTTAGTTTTGTTAGTTTTTCTTGTAAACAAAAAAAAAAAAATCATTGTATTTGTTTGTGTCTGTCTAATGCAGCCACACCTTTTGAAACACAAAAAAGATTTTCCACAAATATTTCATGATAATATTTGAGATTGTGTAAAATTTTAAGGGTGTCCAAAAACTTTTTTCCACCATTGTATAAGGGTGCAGATGCAAAAGACAAAAATAGAAATACACCTGCTGGAACATCAATACAAGGTGGGTGTAATTGTACTTGTTTAAACAATGTTAAAAAAATTAATTTGTGTACTGAATTTGTAATTGCAGGAAATAAAGAAGACATCATGTTTTTGGTACTCTTAATGGGTCAATCAGAAATAACATTTGGTGTCTCTGACTTCTCTTCTTGTGCATCAGTGGGGTGGTCAGGATTGTCATCAGGATTGCTGACTGGTTCAGTAGGACATTGTTCTTGCTCATGCTACAATGATGCCACATGCCCTTTGTGGTGTGACCCTGAGCCTATAAAGTCACTAAATCCAAGCCTTGAGCATCCCGACATTTGACCATACCCTGGCTCATGTCCTGCAGTGAGCCAAGTTATGATGCTGCAACAGGCCAGGGTCAGGGAAAGAGGTCAGCAACCCTCTGTCACCAAGCAGGTAACTATTAACTCTCCTATGATAATACAAGGACACTGTTTAAAGTTTTTGGTTGCAATAGGAGAAAAAAAAGATTAGAATAAAATATATTTATACTGTGGATATAAACTCACCATGAAGCTTGCACTCAGTATACACTCACTAAAAATTTGTGCACCATGGACACCATGGACCCTTTTGCTTCCACATTGCTGATGATGTGGGTTGCATCACATACAGTCTTCACAGCGCAGAGTATTAATTAGCTTCAGCGTTACTTAACTCTGGGTATTTTGTATCTGTAAAGATACAAAACAAGAGTGCATGATAAAAAAATATTGCATACACCACATAAACCTTTGTAGCTTTTTACATGTGCCGATCCCCACCCTGACGATGCAACACAGTTCTGCTGCATGGAGGACAGTCCGCCTGGATTACAGTTGCGCTGGGAGTAGGAGGTGCGGTATTCCACCGCCCCAGAAACCAGCTCAGCTCCAGGGGCCTACAGCAGATTGGCACTGATTAAAAATACACTTGTAGCCAAAAGAAACACATGACAGAAATGTTATGGAACTTGATAACCCACAATATATGTACATTGTGTTTAGGGTGCATGAAGAAATGGAAAACTCACCTAGAAGAAAACATGAATGCTTTTTGTCCTGTTCAGGACATCATGTATGGTGCACTCCTGTGGCCAAAATGAGTTTAACAAAAACAAACACTGTCAGAAAAAATGACCAAGTTTTCACATTGAAAAAAATTGTAATTCTTATTCCTGATGGCTTCTATTAAAGTGATTATAGGTGATGTAGCAGAAGTAGCAGTAAGCTAGTTAGTCACATTCACTGTCCATGGTTAGTCCCACTAATGTTGGTGGCAAACCAAGTTCAACAGAACCACAGTTCTGCTTTGTATTTTAACTGATATTTAACTAATGTTAAATTAGCATTTTCTAAAATGTCCTCTGGTACCTATTAAGCTGTCCACATCTGTAACATTACTAACAACCAGACTAAACTATATAAATGGCTTCGAATATTCGTGTAGCCAGTGGTACAGTCTCCATCACCTTCCTACAGAGAGGAATAGGTTGCCACCAGTAGATTGTTCTAATTAAATGCGCTTTCCCATTTTGGCAAACTGGTGTGAGAAGTTAATCAGCCCTTTTTGGTGCATGAACAATTGTCCTTCAAGCTTTTGTTTAAACAATTCTCCTGCACATGTGGATTAAAAAAGGAGGCAGTTTTCTTCTGGATTATCATTTGGACTGATTCACATACCACTTTCTTTCTTTAAGCTGTGTCCTACAGCTCAGCAGAAGCCTCTTCAAGTTTGGCGGCCTGGTGAGCTCTTCAATGTAAGAGACTAAAGCGTCTCCAGAGATTGTTCAGTCTTGTCCAGCCTAATGAAGATGGCCCTCATTGTCAACCCTGACTGGTCAGGCACTGATGCAATGCTACCAAAAACTATATGCTGCCAGGGCCAAACAAGAATCTGTGACATCAAATGGCAAAATGGAAGATGAAAGTTAAATAGAGAAAACAAGTTATTCCATTATGCAGCTGTTGTTTTAACATGCGCAACATCCAGTGAATGGAATAGGCATTGGTATTATGTTGGGTCCTCATATAGTCGGAATTGAAAACAAATTCAGTCTCACAACTTTACATCTTCTGAAAAGTCCCACGTTATTGAAAGTTCCAGGGTACCACTGGTAGTTGAAAAGGGAGAATAGTTGGTGTGTTACTTTGAAACTACTTGGGCACTTGCATGGGAATGATCAAGAGTCCAATTTACTTTGAGTGCTTGGAGTTGTATTTGGAGTGCTGGTGATTAAGGAACATTGTGTACAATTGGATGATGGCACCATATGCAAGTTGCTCGGTGACTACAGACTTATCTTGGCCACTGCTCCGTAACACAGCCCTGATTGGGGTTACATCCAGTCTTGTTGATTATCAGATGAGGTCAGAGCCCTTTAAATTACATATCAGTCTGCTTGTTTATTGTGTATTTGATATCAGCTCTGGGCACATTGTGTCTTTGTTCAGATTCCTCCAAGATATCTGTATCGGCATGTTGGATTGTTTGTTGGTTTCGGGGGTATTGCGGTGGGGGTATTGCGGTGGAAATCACCGTTTCTAGCCACTAAACTAATAATAATGTTGCCAACAGCAGCCAAGTAAGAGGATACAGGTGTCCAGGATACTGAAGTTACAAACAGATGCAAGCATGAATTATAGGATCACAACATAAATAGCATTTCAATCAGGATAGACTAATAGAATAAAAGAGAGAGACAGGTATGAAATGAGATCAAATTTATTGTGCACAGAAAATAGTCTTTGGCGCTTAGACCCCACGGGAAGTAGATCATCTTAGGAAGCAGCTGGATGGATTAGATGCTTCCCATGTAAAGAAGACTTCCCCCGGAGCCTAGACACTGGTGGTGGTGGTGAAGAGGAATGATGCTTTGTGTAGTGGCACTTTTGGTTGAAGGTTTGATGGAAGATGGCCAGAATCCTGGTTGAGGTGGTGCAGGGTTGGAGGTGGGCTGAACCAACTTCACAGCGGAATGACAGCTGAATGACAGCAGAGAGGGAGAACACTTTTAAATTAGACAGCTAATGACTGATTGGTTAAGAGAGAGAGGGTGGCAGATTGTGATTGGATGATGAGTAGTGGAGCGTAGGGATAGTAGGAAATTGATTGAGACTTAAGGGGCATGCGCAAAAAGATAGTCTTCCTGACTGAACTTAAGCTAAGCTTCATTAGTTGTTGGTCGATCAGAGCTCTCTTTAGGTTAGCTCATGCCATATGGTGTGCATGCCCAGATGCTTTCAAGCCTATCTGTATATGGATCATAAAGTACCTTCAGTGCCTTGTGTGCTCTGTTTAACCACCAAACCAATATCTCAACTGCAGGGAAGTGACGTATCGACTGCCTAACCAACAATTGTATTCATCAGCTTCAAACTGTGGTCAAATTAGATGAATATTTTTGGATAGAATCCTGCATGAAAATCACTTTCCTGTTTTGAACCTGAATTCATTATCACAGAGCCACAAAGCATACGGCCTTCTGTCTTTTTCCAGATGGAAGCCTTCCTATTGGAGCAGCCTCAGAGCCACACCACTGCAGCAAATCAGTGAATGATGGGGTTCGATACCTGGGTCTGTTTTTTTGATTCAGATCTAGATCCAGATCAGAATAAACACACCAAGATGGAGTGAGTAAGTCAAAATAAAACAGGAAATAACTGAAAACTGGAAACAAGGAAAACATTAGCTCAGAGCAGCGCGGAACATGACAATCATAATGTGTAATACATATAAAGTTTGCGTTTTTTTTTTTTTTTTACTTTGATCTTGTGTTTGAGAAGAGTGACCAAAGTTAGCTTCCCTCAGAGTCACTGCAACGATTTCATTGGAAATATGAGGACGTTTATAGAAGGTGTTTATTGGCTTAGTTCTGGAGATGAAACAGTACAATACCATACCTGTTTTTTTTTATTTATTTTTATTAATCCATATTTAACCAGGTAAGTCCTGTATGATGTCTTTTACAAGGGAGGCCTGGCCAAGACTGCAGCACAAGAACTTCTTCACTCTTTCACTCATAAGAGCAAAATCAGGCAGAGACCAGTTCTATTAGTTTCAAGTCTTTCTGAAGGCTGTTCCAAGTGAAGGGAAGCAGAGCACAAAAAGATAAAAAAAAATGTTAAATTTTAATAGCAATAACAAACAGCAGAAACAACATACAAATTAAAAACTAAATAACAATACCAAGACAAAACCCATAAGGGGTAAAATAAGAAAATTGCAAGGCAGTATTATACTTTGTATGCAATGTATAGTAAATTATTTAGTAAGAAATGTTGTTTAGTCCGTATCAGATGTCCAGTATGTGCCAGGGAAGGCACTGAGTTTTATCCATAGTTCTCCTCCTCTGGAAGGTCAGTGAGTTTGTGTTTAATAACCATATTGCTGTCTACAGTATGACAGTCTGTTTTATGATCATCGCACATCTGGTTTTCCACAGTTTGAAACATACAATACTGACAATGAGTTGAAACAGTTCTTTATGTTTCAGAGGCATCTTCTCTCCAAACAGTCCATACATCACAGAGTTATAACATGTTAAAATTTACACCCAGACCTTTTAAGATGAGCCAAACCTCTTGTGCTCTATAATAGTCGATTAAAAGGTGTACTTGGGTTTCAGATCTGTTACAATAAATCATCGGGCCCTCTTTGGTAGTGACATAACAGCTCCAAGATACAACTGATCTCACTGGGAGTCTATACCTACTGAAAACAACCATCTGATGTCTCTGATGCTGTCTGGAATGTTTTTATTTTCTAATATATTTATTACTTCAGTGCTATAATGATCAGATATATATTTATATTTTATTAGGCCCTATATTTAAAATCAATCAATTGTAGGCCAATTGTAATCATTATCAGTTGTACTGAAAATTAGTTTACTAGATGAATTACACCAGTCAATATTCAAATGTTGGCACTCTGTAAAAAAGCCAGCATATACCAGTTTGTAATATGGGCCAAATCTAGCTCTCCCTCTCCTCTTTCTCCACAATAAACGGTTTCCAATCCAAAGAGCATTTCTGAGGATGGCAGCTGAGACTTTCTTAACAAAAGCAATCATTAAAATAATGCCCAGATCTACAGCCCCTAACCCCCCATATTCTTTGCTGTTATACATTAGTTCTCTTTTAGTTGCCTCTCTAGTGGTACTCCACACTAAGTTAGCACAATGTTTGTTTAATTTCATTATCATTTTATCTGAAGGAGGAAAGATGTTGGCTAGGAAGAGTTTGGACAGGATGAAGGTTTTGACAATGTTGCCTCTGATTTTATAATTAGTATTTGTTCTCCAACTTTTTTTTTTTACTTCTTTGATTTCAATCAGTTTTTTATCCTCATTTATTTCACTACATTCTTTATTGCAGGTCAAACCCAGAATTTTAATTTCTTGATTAACGTGAACATAAATGTTACATCTGTCCCTCTTGTATCCAATCCAAACTCCCTTTGTTTTATTATGATTTAATTTAGCACCAGATTTTTATAATAACAGTGATGTCGTCACCGTAGCCAATAGCTGTGACTTTGGGCTACAGCTCTACACATGTACCAGAGATTAAACTTTCAGAGTTGATTATTTTAAATAAAGGACTTATGGCCAAAATGTATAAGGCAGCACTAAGAGGGCATACCTGTTTGACCCATCTTTCGATCTCAAAAGGCTCAGTTAAGACACCATTTACATTTACACAGACACTTGACTTCACATACAGACATTTAACTACATGAATAAAGTCATCAGGGAAACCATAGGCCTTCATTACAGACAACAAGACATATTGACATTACAGATTATCACTACAATCAGATCTCTGTTCAATCAAAGTGCAATCATATGATGGGAGTTTACTTTTTAATTAAAAATAAAGGAGAGCTTTCATTAAATCTCTATATTTCACAAAAGGGAATGACATACCCATGAAATACATAGTCACATCCAGGATGTCCAGTCCAAGATAACAGCCTACTATAAAGGGGGACTGCCCATTGTTCCCACAGCCCAAAATACTAAAAGCCCTGTTAGTCCAAGAGATGTCTCACTGGACCGAAAGCCTGTTTTTCTGACATCCTCTTATGCCCAAACAAATGCCATTGCTCTGAAACCATGGATACATTGCATTTGTCAACAAAACTTTGATGAATGTGTGGTTAGGTTTAGGCACAAAAAAACACGTAGTCATTGTTAGGAAAAGATCATGTTTTGGCTCAAAATACTCACTTTTGGTGGCTTTACTGGCAACTTTTGTGCAGGTTGATTAAAAACACCCAGGACTGGTGGCTCAAACTCAGCTGGGGAACTGAAACTAAGAACAAGAAGTGTGTATTTTTGGAGAAATGGGACTTCTGAAAAATAAGTATTTGTTTTTGGGGTAATGGGCTTTTAGAGAAATAGGACAATTTTTGGACTAATGGGGCCTTGGAACTTTTGGGCACACCCTACAAAGTGTGAAGTAATATAATTAAGTGTTTAAAGAGAAATTACCTGTAGCCCATGTTAAATGTCCAGTATGTGCCAGGGAAGACGCTAAAATGTGTCCAAAGTTGTCCTCTTCTGGAGAATGGAAAGTAGTGTATTTGATGACCATGCTGCTGCTGTCTGTGATGGTTGGTTGTATCACCATGGCACACCCAGTCTTCCACAATAAAATTATGTTTTGTTTTGTTTTTTTTTAATTATTTTGGCAGTTACATTTTTGTATACCCCCCCTTAAATTGTACATTTTTGTCACTCTGCTTCTCCTCACCTCCCCGCTCTGGAACCTCTCGGCCAGCTCCCCTGCCTCGGACTTTGCATCCCAGTACTCCTCCACTCATTTTATTACCAATAAATAGATTCTGCTCCCAGTCCATGTTTTGTCTGCTTTTTGGTTCATTTGCCTTGTCACGGAACAGTTTTATTTAAAAAATAATTTGACTTAAACTACACCTGTCAATATTCAAATGGAGGTGTTTGATAAAATCTCCATATATGTTCATAATCAGAACCATGTCTGGCTCTTCCTCTACATTTTTGTCCACATGGAGCAATCTCAGACCCAGGCATTTCCGGAGACAGCTGCAGAAACATCTTAGACCTATGCTATTTTTAGTTTGGTCCTAAAATCTATGATACCCAACCACCCGTGTTACTTATACATAATAACTCCTGTTTGGTAATTTCCTTGGATGTTACCCAAATTAAATTGACACACTGTTTATTTATTTTGTTTTGGCTGGGGGATATGTTTGCCAGAAGGAGGATTTTGCCCATGTTTCCAGAGTGCCAGCATTGCATGGTCAGACAATATAATATAATGTTGCCTGTGATGTGGAGAAAGTCCTTTGGCTTGATCCAGCACAAAGAAGTGATGCTGAGGCAGAATGAATCCCTCATACTTGCAGTATGTGCAGTATACAATATATTCTGTATTAACTTGTCAATATACATTAAAAGAAACAAAATGTGTTCATTATATGCAATAAAGATGTTCTTTTTTCTTTACCGACATGCCCTGACCATTGTGTTGATGTAGTGTGTAATGACTGCTCAGTAGTAATTATACTGAATTGCTGTGTGCATGATCTGAAAGCACAGCTGATTTTTAGCAAAGATCGAATGTTTTTGTGGGAAAGTTTGGTTTTGATGAAGGAGGATTTGGTTTTGTGTTTAAATTTTGAGAAAGGAGGGCAGGTTTCAAGAACTGTATCTTACCAATTGTGAAAAACTGTCATCATGTTGTCCTTGTGATGAGCCACTGGCCAACATATGAAACCCTTGCCCTCTGGCCATCCAGATATGAAACACACAGGCATCATAGCTTCAGCGAGAGAGAAAGCTTTGACGTCACTAATTACACTAAGTCTTGTACTTAAACAGTTTTACAGCAAACTGAGTTTCTTGCAAAATCATCTTTTAAATTGACAAACATGTAATCCAAAGCACAATTCAAATGGGATCAAACCATAATTCATCTCTATCAACTCCCATACATTTTTCCCCCTGAAATAAGGTCCTATGGTGGTCCACAGAAGGGACTCTGCCTCACTATATTACCTACCCAATTCAGTTTGGAGTCTCAATAGGAGCTGTTGTGTTTTCTGAAATGTCATATTTTCTCAAATGCTTTGAACCTCAGGTCCACCATACATTCAATCAAATTTGTTGTTGATTTTTAAAAACGTTTTGACATACAAGTTAAATAGAGTGAAAAATCAAATTACTTAATTTTATCAAATTAAATTAGTCATAATTTAATTAGTTTTGTGAGTATGTAATTGTAATCCAACGTGTTGGACAAGTTACGTTTTTCACAAAATGAAAAGTCAGGGGATCACAACAGTTCTTACAGTTTATTCTGAGGGAAACATGAATATGTACCAAGTTTAATGGCAATATCCATCCAATAGTTAGAAACATTAGAAACATTTCACTCAAAACCACACCTCATTATCGCACTACAGGATAAGTCAGGAGATGATCAAAGTCCTTAACATGCACCGTCCCAGCACCATGAAGTCTGCACTAAATTTCATGGCAGTCCAAACTGTTTAGATATTTATTTCTGTCTGGATCAAAGTGGTGGACACACCAACACTGCACGGAGCCACACAGCTGTCTAGGTCTATAAACATGTTGCTGTTGACAAGCAGTAACACTGCACATTTTGAAAACAGATGAGGCTGAAGATATAAAGAGTTTTATTGAAAAACAGAATTATACAAAGCAAATCAGATCATTATAATTATTGTAATGATAGTGTTCTCATGAAACGACACATACGCAATTCCTCAGGCTTTTCCACAAACATTCAGCAGAGGTTTTGTCTGTCTGTCTGTGTATGTGTGTGTGCTATGGTCCCAGCTGGCTCCCACTGTGCAGCTGGTTTCCATCTAGGTTTCATTTGTTGTTCCTCCAGGGAACAGATAATGTGCTTGTGCATTTGTGCCTCTATCCAGCACAAGGAAGTGAGGAACATCTCTGCTAGAGATTCATGGTGAGATCACAAAAAGTCTCAACTGTCTTTCCACTCACCCAGTGAACACAGCCATCACCAGTCCTGGCTGTCCCCACAGTCTGATGTAAGTCAGTATATTCGTTTTTCACAGTTGTTAAAACACTAAACCCCATTCTCTGAAACAAATGCTCAGTGCGCTAAACCCATTTATGGAATCATTCACTCTCTTGGCAAAACTCTGAACACGTTTTTTACTGGCTGAAACCAATTTTGCACTATGATGCACTCGTATTGCAAAATGGTAAACACAGGCAACCGAAGCTGAACACAACTAAAACACAGCTAGTTGTACTCAAAACTGTTCATTCTTGTTCCAGTATGTGCAAGTAAGTGTACACTCAAGACACTTTCAGTGCCAATGCTTACAGTGCAATTTTATCCAACTACTGTCAAATTGCACTGTGTTGCAATGATGTACTACATTGCATGCAATCATTTACAAACCTACTTTTTAGCTCTGTATTGAGTGATTGAATTGGATCCCACAGAAAGGCCACATTAACACATTTTTTGGGGTGAAGCTAGGTTCAGTGTGAAGAAGAGAAGAGGGAGAGGCAGGAACATAACTAGCCAACATGCCATTGTGGAGGTCTCTGGCCAGTGTGGTGGCATCTTAACCCTTTGTGCAGCCGTAAGTAACCATGGGTCTCTCCACTGTCATTCTACCTTGGGGGCATATAACATCAAACATGACACTGAACTGACATGTCTGGGTGATCATCAGAATGTCAATGATCATCCTGTCTCCGCCATGGTTTGGGCTAATGTCAGCTTTCCCAGTGCTGTCCAGCTATGTAAGTGATTCTACACCAACCAGCGATTCATAAATGTTTGATTTTGAGCAAACTCCCCTTTCCTCAACCCAGTAGAAGAGTTTTTCTCTGCATGGGCATGCAAGGTCTATGACTGAAACCTCTATACCAGAGAAAATCTTCTACAGGCAATGGACTTGGTCTGTGGTGACACAGTTGTTGAGTCTTGTCAAAACTGGATCTGGCACACTGAAGGGGGTTTCCCCCATTTCCTGGCAAGGGAGAATGTTGCCTGTGATGTGGAGAAAGTCCTTTGGCTCGATCCAGCACAAAGAAGTGATGCTGAGGCAGAATGAATCCCTCATACTTGCAGTATGTGCAGTATACAATATATTCTGTATTAACTTGTCAATATACATTAAAAGAAACGAAATGTGTTCATTATATGCAATAAAGATGTTCTTTTTTTCTTTACCGACATGCCCTGACCATTGTGTTGATGTAGTGCGTAATGACTGCTCAGTAGTAATTATACTGAATTGCTGTGTGCATGATGAAAGCACAGCTGATTTTTAGCAAAGATCAAATGTTTTTGTGGGATAGTTTGATTTTGATGGAGGAGGATTTGGTTTTGTGTTTAAATTTTGAGAAAGGAGGGCAGGTTTCAAGAACTGTATCTTACCAATTGTGAAAAACTGTACCAATGTTGAGGTCCCAGACACACAGATGCATTTACGCTAAGACGGGGTTAAACCAGCTAACCACATGTCATCATGTTGTCCTTGTGGATCCCGCTGTGTCTCTGTGTAAACAACTCGAACACAATACATTCTGAAGATTACACATCCAAAAGTCTTCTCACAATCTTCTTTGCAAATCAAAGCCTGGCTGCACGATTATTCACAATCACCGTATGAACACACAGATGGGCTTGGATGGGAAAAGCCTAAATTCTCTTTGGGCTTCCTTACTGAAAAATCTGAAGCACATTAGGCCTTTGCTGATTCATTTCCCCAAAGATTATCTGCCAGCCTGGATAAAGTCTCATGACTCAACTGTGCTTTTGGACACATCACAAGCTTTTCAAGTCGGCCATAGATCCTACTTTAAAAGCATTTTATCCTTTCTAGGGCTCTTGCAGATCTCACTTGGTCCTGCAGGGAGTCACTAGTGCGTGACAAAAACCTGCTTCTCACCGTAGTCTGTCTCTTCTGACCCCATTTCTCCCACCTTACCCTTCCACTTAAAGGGCCAGGATGTCGGGCTGGTCCTGTTGTGACAGCTCAGTTTGGGGTCATGCAGGAGGTTCCACATAAGCCAGATTTGAGGAACACTGAGGCTGTGAACAACCATGAGTTCCCTGTAAAAACAGGGATCAAACGTCTGAAGGTGGGGCGCCGCAGACGGTCGGGGAATTCCGAAGGTCCGAAAGCCCTGGTGGCGTGATGGTTTGACACCAATCAGCTGGAGGCACATTCCCAGAAAGACATCATCAATGGGGAACAGCTCCACCTGGAAGTAAAAAAAAAAAACACACAGTAGATCAAAGAATTTTAAAAACAGACACCTAAATATCAGACTGGTCCAAATTTGAAGTACCTGTTGACAGGCAGAGCTAAGTCTCCGAGCCGTATGTCCCGACATGACAAACCCTCCTCCCCCAGCGTAATTTGGGTACAAACCCCCTCCGTAGACAAACTCTGGCACATAGTATTTGGAACTGCGCCGGCGAATGGGTTTAGCATGGATAATAATATCGCCAACAAACAGATCCTTGTCTGGCTTCTGGCCTTGTAGCATCTCTAGTATATTCTCCACATTAACATACACATCAGCGTCACCCTTGAAGATGAATCTGTATAAGAAGAGATAATAGCAAAAGCATCAGATACGAGTCACAAAAGGCCAAGAATCAGATCAAACCCTGATGTAGGCTTACAAACACTGACTTGACATGAGGACAGCTGCTGTTAACCCATTCCAGAAAGTGTGTCTCCTTTAGCGTCAGGTTGAAGAAGGTGTCTTCAAAGTCCCAGAGCAGGATGTCCCTAAAAGTTTGACTCTCATAGGTCAAGAGCCGATCCCACAGAGGCAGAGCAGTCCGATTCCTGGGAACCCCCAGCAGGAAAACAGTGCGGATGGACACACCATTTTGGAAAAGTCCCTCTTTGCCCCAGGTCCGACGTACCACCTAAAAATGATTAAGTCCAGAGAGAAAGAGTAAATATAATGTTAAACTTGTATTAATAGATTTTTTTTCACCGACACCCGGGGAATAAGTTAGCAAACAATAACTTATTTACTGTGAAACGTGAAGTCGAGTCCCAGTTAAACACAGTCCCGTTTATGAGCCGGATGTGGCTAAATATTTTGACAAATAAATGCTGGTCTCAATTAGATGCCAGGTCTGGTTGCCAGGCAGTTCATTTTTATAGAAGTTCTTCTGATGTATAAAACCTCTTAAAGCCCACTGGCTTGTTGGCTACCCATCTGAGCTAATGTCAGATAGCTGCTTTTTTCACTGTATTATAAACTTTTGTCAATATGGACACATCTTTACTTTAGTTAATGTTAGATTTTCCAAAATTCAACTGTTCAGTTCATTTTACTGAAAACATGAGCACCAAAGAATACAGAAATTAATTTTGATTCACGAGCATGGTAAATAAGAACGACGAAAAAAAAAAAGTGGTGGACTATTCATATTCCTTTAGTTTGTAAGGGTCCATGGATCAAAAGAATCAAAAGGGTTTTTCATAAAAAAAAATATCCAATTTGTGAATATTATTGTAAAAGGATTAAGTACTGTTGTGTCAGGTACTGTAATCCTCAGGTGCCATAAAACCAGTGTCTTAACTCTTTTCCTCTCTGATGCGCTGTCTGAGAGAGCTAGTTTAAATGAGTTTATTATTATATTATTATTGATTTGTTACTCGAAGTCCAATTTTATAGAAGTAATATTCATACTGGTTTAATAAACAATTAGATGACATTTCCCATCTTTGCTGAGCAAGAGTTTTGTGTGAATGGTATTAAAGATCCGACCCATACAGACGCCTGTCCCAGATATACGCCTGTTGAATACAGTGACTGAAGCAGAAAAAAAGAAAACCCAGGTTACTAATTGAAGTTTTAGTGTATATACAGGTCTGTCATGATAATTATGTTATTAGCTTATCATATAATATATTGGACATGACCTCAGTCATTTTGCTGACCTGGGTATTGTGTTTGTTTACATAACACGTCACTAACATTTTAGCCACCGGAATTAACAGCAAGATTTCCCCAGCCATTATAAGGCTTGGGTGCTACCATTCTCCTGTTTTTTTTTTCTCCACACCGCTTTCTTGCACAAGTCCGCAGGAAAATAAAAACACTTTATGACAACACAGTGTAGCTTACCAGTAGCCTGTAGCTGCAGTTTTGGACTGGAAGACACACAATCTTGATAGTCATTAGCTTGCCAACCACTGGCAACAAGCCTAAGAGTCTATTGTTTGTAGTTTTACCCTCCAATAACTTCAACTTCCACTCTGTAAATCCCCCAGCAAACCATCTGGCTCCCATGTTGTCCATCCCCAGAAGCGAACTGCAGCACACTGGCCAGATTATGGAGGTAACTGCGGTGTTCCTGCAGCTAAGCTAAGCTTGTCTTTTAGTTGCAAGAAGCATCACTTAGTTTTGTTTTTGTTGGCCAGATTTTGTATTTAGTCTGAAACCGACTCATTTTGGCTAATGTATATATATGTATATATGTATTAGGGCTGTCAATAGATTAAAAAAATTAACTAATTAATCTCACATTTTAAAATCCATTAATCTAGATTAATCACAATTAACTTCCTTCTAAAGTTAAGTACTGTCTAAAAGTGAAAAATTAAAAAAAAATCCTGTGCATAATCACAAATAATTTCATCTTTATGTCATGCAGTTGCAATAATATGTTGGAATGTGACATCGTGGAATTATTATATAAAATCAAAAAGGTATTCCAATGCTCTTGTTGAATGTCAATAGTTTATAAAAGTCGGTGAATCCACTATTGTCATTGCCTAAGAAAAAGTAGCCTATTTGTTATCAATGTAGGCTAACAAAAAAAAATAAAGGCTGCAACAAGGGCTCCACTGCAGTAGTCCATATGAAGAAGACACTGTGGGAGAGAGGCAGAGAGACAGCACTCATGTGGAAAAGAGGAAGCAAGGAGAAACTGAAAGTGAGAGACAGAGAGCTTTTGAAAAGGACTATGCCAAGTATGTTTGTCCAAAAAAACGCTAGTACTAGGCCTGTTTGAAGCATTTTTTCATCATTTTAACATCATGCTGTTTAGATCACTACCATCTCCAAAAATGAATAGAACTTATAGCAGACCAGACGGTAATTTTGTTACTTTTAGATCATTAATGTTTAGCTTGAACATTGCCTGCTTGTTGTCAGGCTAAAGGCTGTACAAAGTGCAACAAGTTCCTAAATATTCCATGTATATGAAGACGACAGAGAGAGACAGAGAGACAGTGCTCATTTAAAGAAAGGGGAGGGACAAAGGGAGAGTGAGCGTGTGTGAACAAGTAAGAGAGAGAGAGAGAGAAAAGGATCATACCATTTTTGTTGTCCTAAAAATGTCAGTACTTTCTGAAGCATTTTTTCGTTGACCTCCATACCATCGCTAAAAGTGCATGGACCATAATGTCGGAGCACCCATGTTAATGGCGTTAATTTTCTTTAACGCGTTAACCGCGTTGACATTAAGTGCGGAGATTAATGCGTTAACTTTGACAGCACTAATATCTATCTATCTATCTATCTATATATATATATATATATATATATATTCACATATATACACATACATATATAGATATATAGATATATATGTATATATAGATATAGATAGATAGATAGATAGATAGATATAATAAGCACAAAAAGTAAGGAAATTTGTGTTTGGTAGATTATTTCTTTGTTGTAACAATGCTTCTTGGCAATAACTCTTTTAAACTTTTAAATGGTGCCACATTTGTAAGGAACATGCATTTGTGGGATGAGCAGCAGAGCTGAGAATGTGGGGTGCGCCCATGAAAAATTTGCCAAATATTCTCCGCCAATGCCAAACAGCTTTTTGTTGCTGTTGCTATTGACTCTTGTTTTGAGCTTCTGGTACCCCCAGGTGCTGACAATCAGACAATCATCTGATTGTCAACAGGGCACGGGCCCTGCTACAGTGGTCAGCTAGTGTCTGCTCCAAGAATTGGCGTGCCGCGTTTCACTGATCTGGATAGGGCCCGAGCGATAGGGTAACTTCAAGCTGGTGTTCCGCAAAACCGAGTTGCGACATTTTTTGGAGTGAGCCCATGTGCCATCTGCAAACTGAAAGTTCTATATAGTGGGGGATGTCAGAGACCGGCCGCGAAGTGGGCATCCCAAGAGGACGGCACCCCAAGAGGACTGTTTCCTCGTCCTGTCAACACTTGGGAACCGTAGGCAGTCTTCTTCTGTAGAAGACTGCCTACTGTTTCCTCGTCCTGTCAACACTTGGGAACCGTAGGCAGTCTTCTACAGATTTGCAGTCAAGGTTTGCAAGACGATATGGCCGACAGCTCTCTGCCCAGACAATCCAGAACAGACTGCACGCAGCTTATCTCTGGTCACATAGGGCTGCCAGGTGGCCTGCCATGATTGCCCTTCACGGTCAGGCTGTTTGTGCTGGTGTTGACAACACGTGCACTGGAACCTGAACATGTGGAGGAAAGTTATGTTCAACAATGAGTCCAGATTGGAGGCAATCTTAATGCAGAGAGATATCAAGATGAAATTCTGCAACTACTGGCAATCCCATATCTTCACAGTCTGGGACCGAACTCTATCCTCCAAGATGACAACGCTCACTCCCACAGAGCGGGGTTTATCAGAGACTACCTCCAGAATTTGGGAGTGGAGAGGATGGAATGGCCTACCAGCAGTCCTGACCTCAACCCCATTGAACACTTGTGGGATCAGCTTGGCCTGACTTGTGACAAATGCCTGCTGAAGAATGGGATGCCATCTCACAGCAGTGTGTGACCAGGCTGGTGACCAGCATGAGGAGGAGGTGCCAGGCTGTTGTGGCTGTGTATGGTTCTCCCACACGCTACTGAGGCTCCTGATTGTTAAATGAATAAACTGTTGAATTGCCAATATCTCTTGTTTCTCCAATCCACCAAACAACACCAAACAAGAGTCGACAGCAAAAAAAAAAAAAAAAAAAGCTGTTTGGCATTGGCAGAGAAGATTTGGCAAATTTTTCATGGGCACAACCCACACACACAGCTCTGCTGCTCATCCCACAAATGCATGTTCCTTACAGATGTGGCATCATTTAAAAGAGAAATAAACAGGTTTTCCAACAGTATAAGATTGCCAAGAAGCATTGTTACAACAAAGAAATAATCTACCAAACACAAATTTCCTTACTTTTTGTGCTTAGTTTTATATATATTCTTGTACAAATTAACAGGTGTTACTTTTTAAAAATAATTTCAATACTTTTTCATTTTCCAATTCCAATGTCTGTATACTCTTATGAATTAAAATTTCTTTGCTGCTTCTCAATAATATTGTTTATCGTTACTATTTCTGTGACAATATATCGTCATACAAAAGTAGTTATCGTGACACAATGCAATGACAGCATTCAGTTATGTTCACCTGGCAAATTTACTGTTAGTCCAATATTTACTCTCTTTTTAGAACCACTTTTGGTCACCACCAGCTCCTAAAGGAAGCCACTTTAACTGCTAAATGTTCCAATGTGTTCACAGGCTACTTGTTAACTTGTCCCACTTGCGCTCAGTGCTGGGCACATAATGTACAGCAGCTGCTTGCTGCTGAACTGCACTGAGAGCAGTGATGTTTGCAGGAAGACACAACAAGCTTTATGACACTAAATAGCTCAGGAAATAATTCTCTGGGAGCTGGTCACTAAAATCACCCCTTTCACATTGCAAGTAGTCATTTCCAGTGTTAATACACATATTTTTTATTGTGATTTCAACTAAGCAGCATTAAACTTTAAATGCTCACTGTTTATATTAGCTCCCCAAAAATATAGCCTAATTTCTGCACTGATTTACAGCAAATTTTTATAAAAGTGACACTTTCTGACAAAGACCTACGTACAACATGGCATATTTTACCTGACGTTTATCGAAATCTGCCGGGATGGATTTCACTGCAATGAGCATGTAGGGAGCAGTAGTAGACCCTTCACTTCCTCCTCCTCCACCTCCTTCTTCCTCTGCTCCTCCGATGTTGCATTTATCTGGCTGGTCGATGAGCAGCTTAAAATTTCTGTTGTCCTTTTCTCGCAGATAACCCTCAAAGTCAAATGGTGGCATCGTGGGAAGTGGCTTGCCAGCTGCCTTAGTCGGCACGGCATTTTTCCGTCGTGACTTGGGTTTCCCCTTAGATTTGACCTGAGGTTTGGACTTAGGCTGAGGAGGTTTGGAGTTGGACTGAGGAGGTTTGGACTTGGACTGAGGTGGTTTGGACTTGGACTGGAGCTTGCAGGAAGGCAGTTGTGGCACTGAAGGACTGGGTGGGATCTTCTATTTAGGAGAAATGATGTGAGACAGATGACTTTTATTATAGTGAGAAAATGTCATCTTTATAAACATATAATAGAGAATAATAAAGTAGCATGACATTATAAAATAATCTCAAAAATAACATCATCTGTTTATACTGCTGTCTGTTTATCTCTTCTTGGTTCATTAAAAAATGTGTTGGACCCTCTGTTGGTCAGTACAGATGGACATTGATGCAAACATAAATACAAACACTGTGTGTACATACATTGATGCACTTGAATACTCAGAAACTGTATACTGTCCAGTGCTTGAACACTGATCGTGGATTTTAGCTCAGTAGTAGACAGTATGTGGAATTGCCTCCACACTCAGAGCTGCAGTATCATGTCCTTATAGCAGGTATGAACTTCCCTATTCTTGGAATTGAGGATGAGACTAACAAATGATGACCTTATTGCAGTAACTTCAAATCAGCAGAGCACACCCTGTCCTCATCCTCACCCCCTTTACCTGCAACTGCAACTGTTTCTTTCTGACAGCAATGACCCTCTGCAAGGCTTGTCACTTACTCTGTCTGTCTGTTTGGTGTTGGGCTGGCAGTGTACACTGGGTTTATCAGAGCTTTTTTCACTGTAAACAACTGCCTGCTGTTGCTGGACACGACACTGATGAGAGCAATGACACTGACCCAAACATTAAAGCTGCTGACTGTAAAACCTAAACAATGAGCTGGGGGATGCTAGAAGCCTCTGTAGAGCTAAAGGGAACTGCAGCGTTGATAATAAATCTCTGCGGGTCTGTCGCTACAAACTTCTTTCACACAGCACAAAGTCTTCTGATGCATGTAATAGTGCAGCTTTATTTTTTAATGCTCCCTTAATGCATTCTGAAATAGGCCTGTCACAGTTATTATGTTATTGTGCGATATATGGACATTACCTCCATCAAATGATGGAGGTAATGTCCATATATCGCACAACAACATGCTGACCTTGATATTGCCTGTTGAGTTTACATGTCTGTTTGTTTACATAAGCATGTCACTGAAATTTTAGCCAACATGATGCCAGAATAAATGACAGTTTTCTCAACGATTATAAGACTTAGATGCAGCGAGTCTCCCTCCTGTTTCTTTCCAGCCCTGCCTACATGCGCAAGCCCTGCGAAAAATAAAACAATACTTAAAAGACGACACCGCATAGCTCACTGATAGCCTGCAGCTGCACTTTTTGAGTGGAACAGGCACAGTCCTGATAGTTGTTAGCTTGCCCTGACAGTATTTGTATTTTATCCTCAGATATTAACAACAGCTACAACAAAACATCCATTTACAAACTCTCTCAAAAACCCTGTACTATAATCCAAGTCTCATTTAGCCAGTTATATGCTCAGTACTCTCCAAACATGCATTTTCACTAAAGCATTTTGATGTAAAATCTTCATGCATGGCCAAGAAGGGTGTGCCTGGGCACACGCATGTATAAACTCAAGCAAAACGCATAAGCACGTGCATGCTCAGGACTGCTACTGCGAAGGTGTTTTATACTGTGACGTTTTTACATCAAAGTGTGCGTTTAATAAGTGTTGAGCATATAAAAGTCTTTTGCTCTTTGAAAGCATGTATGCACATTATTATGCTATTGTGCTGCTATTGTGCTATGCTATCAGTGGCATAATACTCTTAAAATGACAATAATATTGTTTATTGCAGTTATTGACAATATATCATACAACAGAGAAGTCATTGTAACAGGGCCATTATGAAGATAATTTGATTCTGTTACATTCGCACAAGCTAGGTTGAAAGTATTTCTCTGCTGAGAGTGAAGATTGTTTTGGATGCTGTCATCATACTGTCCATCATGTGTCATCACCTGTCCGCCTGCCCACCTGTTCACATCCCTGGCTCTTTGAAGCTCAGTGTGCTGCTGTTTCCCATTAAAGGCAGTGGGGCAACACGGAGGTCCTTGGAGACCACCAGTAGACAATACCCTTTTATTTTAAGGTTCATAAAATACACCAAAATTCACAAATATGTAGGATATAACTGCAGATATTCCTGTTGTCTTATGTCTGCTGTGACAGCAGATGCTGTCACTGGCAGCCACTACTGTATTACAGTACATATCATACATCTCTTGCAAGACCAGTTTTGCTGTTGTTATTTCCTGTTTTGTTCATAGTCTCAATAATAAAAAAGTAAACATAAAAAGTCTTCTTAGAATGAAGTGTTGAACTATTGAATTTATAGAACAACTTATTTAAATTTGTATTGATTATCCATAGAAAGTCTATGGCTAATCCATAACAAAACCACCTGTGGGTCCTGGGAACTCACTACATTGAAAAGCTGTCAAATTCATTGCATCTCTTTTTTTTTTTTAAATTCAGTGCGCATAGGCTAGTCATTGTCTGACATTAAAACTATATGCTTCAATATTTGGTCATTTATTGCACATCATAATGTAACGTCAATATTCAACAACATTACTGCATATCACATTCCTGATATCATGTCGCCCTAAAACAAGCACACACATTCATAACTTGAATCAGATCAGGTCATACCCCTGAAGACTCCTGGCCTACTTTGGCCGCCCTGGCGCCCAGCAGGGTCCTGCTGGAGCTGGTAGAGCCATGGATTTCCAGTTTCCACATAGGCTTGTCCCACCCAGAGGATAGCACGACCTGGAAACATGGACGGGATTTGATGGGACATGGGAGGTGGACACATGATTTTTAAGACTAGACTGTTTTTAAGATGCTTCGAGAAGGAAAGGGTTGTATTGTCTGGTTAATATATTTTTTTAAAATCTCGATCTGCTTTTCCCTCTGCTGTGATTGGTTCTATCCTTACCTGGCGAGCATAGAGCAGCAGACAGAACAGCACCAGCAGCAGCATCGTGCACATCACATCTCCCTTCACATGGAGGATCCTCCTCAGTGCCACCATCTTTCTCAACATCTTCTGGACACACTGGCGTCAGGTAAGTATTAAACAGGAACGTACAGGAAAGGGGTCAGTAGTGGAGACTGATACAGAGCAGATCTGGATTTGCAGGCTACTCTGCAGAATTTGATGAAGAGATGTGGTGATTTTCCTTCCTCCTCTCTGCTGCATCGCTAAATATCAACTCAAACTTTACAGTTTGTCTTTAAAAACTCATATCACTGGATGCACGATCATCGTGTCTGTCTCCGTCCTCCCCTTCTCTTCAGGCACCGATGGGCAGGGACATCCTAAAGAGCAACAACAAAAAATCCATAATGCTCATACTGTTACATGTCCCTTCCTCCATCTGTTTGCTTTTCTAAGAAGGATGAACTATCCTGGAAGTCTACGCTGTGATTGTGAAACCCTCTCTCATCTTATCCAATGCTATGAACATATCTAGCTTTGTGGCATAAATCAGTTCAGCAGATTCTTCTTTAAATATGTTCCCGTGGCAAAAAGCAAATATGCACTTTAGAGACCAACAGGCACAGCCATTCCCTTTTCCTCCTTTTTTTTTTTTTTTTTTAAATTAAAGTGCTTACTTACCTCTCAGTAGCATGGTTTTGGTCATTTTAAAGTTACAAGATGTCCTGGCATCTTTGTTAAAATGTGGTTTAATACCAAGTCTGACCAGATTAACATGACCTCAAAGTAGTAACCATTACATGACAAACAGTACAATGAATTCAAAATGGTCCAAGATGTTATAGCTTGCTGATAAAATAGTCATCACTAATATGTGACTGTCTTTTTCTAGATTCCCATCTATTCTCCGTTCAGAAGGGGGAGTGTCTGCGTCTTATGTAAGTGAGTGAGGGTACCAACTCTTTCAAAGTACACTGTGTCCCAACATACATCTCATCTGCAGACATCCCTACATAACGCCGTGTTATACTGTCTAATCACAGCTATCCGTCTCTGTCAAAGACCACAAATTCCACACATGCATAACCAATTGCGTCACAAACTTCTCGGGCAAGTTATACAAAAAGTACCAGCTATGATCAAACATATTCTGCATGTTTTACACTATCAACAGCAACAAGCCTGCCTGGTTTTATAACCACAATAGTTATGAAACATTCCAGGATAACTGCAAGTCATTCAAACTTACCAGACGTGACGGAAGAGGAGGTCAAACTGAAAACATCTGTGCCGTGGATGTCCGAAAACTGCAACACAAGCTCCGCTCTGCGCACCAACACACGAAGCAGACTGATCTCCAAAATTTCCAACAACTACGATCCAATGAGAGGAGAGGAGAGCAACCCAGATGATGTATTCAGGAGTGTGTGTGCGTGTGTGACTGTGTGTCGGTGAGGAAGGTTAAAACGAGTTACCTGGCCCTGCGCCTGGAAGGGTATGATGAGGTTGCATTCAAGTACTGTGGGAAATATTCAAATAAGTCATGTCAACGATGAACTGTAGGGAAGTATGAAAACATTGAAATTAACAATTGAATGAATGTTTTTTCCTCGTGTAGGATCAGCTACTCGGTGTGCTGTCATTTTTAGGTTTAACGCCTGCGTAAAAAGGTCAGAAAAGTGACAATAATGGTTACAAACAACCAACATTGCAATTATAAGTGTATCTCTGTTAGAGAGTTATGAATACAGCTCAGAATAGTGGAAAATACAATTGAGAAATAAAATTATAAAGTTGATATACCTGACAAAGAAATGTACGTACTCAGCAATAAGCCTGTTGGTCTAGTAAACTATTCACCATACCTATTGTTCATTTTCCCCACATCAGTCTGTCAATCCAAAGTGAGATACTAGAATACATCAGAATTTATGAGCCAGTTGTCAGAGGAAGGAGCTAAAAAGGAGCACTTGAACGCAGCATCTTCATACTTTAGCCTGACCACGTGACTAAAACTGGAGCGGAGCGACTTCAAGCCAGATGCCAACACAGCAACTGAGGAGGACGGTGAAGAAATAAATAAGGGAATAAATAAAAGTGGACCATGTGGAGTTTAAAGTTCTGATAATGAGTCATATCTTTCTCTATTTTGTTTCTACGAGGTAGTCAGAGATCAGGGCCAGCTACAGAGCGATACTTAATTTTGGAAGTCCTTGGTTTTATTGTGCTGTGAACAAACAGCATGTCTAACTGAGCGTAATAGAATATTTTAATATTTTAAATATTCAGCCTCAGTGAATTGAGTTTTTGTAGCCTGTATTTGTTTTTTTAGGACAAGTTTGAAGTGTGCACTCAGGAAAGCACTCATGCAAAGACACAGCATGAGCAGGAGCAATAGGAATTTATGACTGCAGACTGAGTCTTTACTGAACCAGATGTAGCGCCTATAGAATATGGCTCGTGAGTGAACATGTGTGCATCCAATCAGAACTATGCAGAAAGTAGGAAAGTTGGAAAAACTGACAGAAGAAAAAGAAGTGAACATTTCTGTGGGATATAATTTCTTACAACCAGCTGGTTATAGGGTTTATTAGCCTGCAGCTAAACCAGAGCTGTTGATCTTCTTTATAGCCAAATCTACTGGACTAACTTTGGCAAGTGTTCTGCTAGATACAGACGTGCAGTTATAAGAAAAGCTTTATAAGACCCCCCCCAAAAAAAAATATCTTGAGGCAGTACAGTACAATGTAATACAATGTAAATAAGTTGTGATTGTGTATGAAAGCAGCAGCATGTTATTGTAATCCTTTTTTTAAATTTCCTCTTTCTTACTTTTTTATCTCTAGTATTTCATTTTGAAATTTGATTATTTTCTCTCTAAAATAATTCAGAAGTTTTTGTGAATTTCAGTGTAAGGTGGGTTCCTTTTAAAAGCCGGCATGTTTTTTTTTTATCCCACATGTGCATTTTGTTTTTGCATTCTGCCCCCTTTTTAATTTTATTACAAGCATAAATAGAGGACTAAAGAACTTAACAAAAAAAAAAAACATTTGCAGCATAGCCTACAAATGTCCAAAAACCAGATGTCACTTTTTCAGTTCATTATTATTTATTACTTTCACTTTATTTCCTGTTATTATACAAGCAATTGCCCATTAGTTAGTGTTATTTCAAACTCATGCTGTGCAGTCAAACTTTGTTCAAACCAGCAAAACTTCACTTCAAATTCTAGTATGAGATC
The DNA here is from genome assembly GCA_019142605.1 of Cephalopholis sonnerati. Classification (NCBI taxonomy): domain Eukaryota; kingdom Metazoa; phylum Chordata; class Actinopteri; order Perciformes; family Serranidae; genus Cephalopholis; species Cephalopholis sonnerati. The sequence continues at coordinate 5,225,744 of JAGQAX010000005.1, read as the reverse complement.
CCAAAGAATACAAAGTACATACAAACTTTTAAAACATAAATTAATTTAATAATATTTTCTGCCACAAACACAAAATTACATTTACAATCTTAATGTATCACCTACAAAAGGTAAACAAGTTTAAACACACATTGTTGGTCCTCTGTGACATCCATTGATTTAAAATAGTTTTCTTTGGCTACAAACAGCATACACAACACACAGCAGCTGGGAGCAGAGACTTGAGTCTGAATGAGTTGTCACACACAGCTATCAGGGCCAACAGTGATTTAAATGGCATGACTCTCCATCTGAGAAAAAGCTGCTCTCCGTCTTGCTCCAGCTGTACTCTCTCTAAACATCACTGTCAGCTGAATTACACAGGCAGGGTGCCAATCCAGCACATTTTTAATGCTTTTATGGAAAAAGACAGTTTCTTTTCTGAAGTTTACACATTTCTAAACACCTTTAGTACATTCAGCTTCTTCCTAAACTCTTGACTACCAATGCTATTGGACAGTATAAGTGAGCATAAATCTGACCCATTTCTGTTTTGGATGAGTTTCAGACAGGGGTGATATGTTGAACCCTTCAGATTAATGAATTAAAATGACTTCCTCTGACGCATCCTTGTACTCAGACTACCTTTGTTCCATTGCTTGTGAGAAACCGTTTGGGGGAAGCGTTCCACTATGGAGCTAGAACAGTCTCAAAATTAATTAATGCACACAGAAATTAATAAATGCATAAAAAGGATTCACAAATGTATTTGGGAATTTATATATATATAGATATATATATGTATATGACTCAAAACACAAACACATTTTCAATGCACACAAAAATATGTTTCATTCCATATATGAGTAAAAGAAAATCCACACATAAAAAATAAGATTTATAAACACAAATAATTCTTGTTTTAAATTTGTGCAATTGAAATTCACAAATGTACGTACGTAATGTAATGTAAATGCATTTATTCATTTTGAGACTGTTCTAGCTCCATATTCCACTCCCACTTTTTGTCCAGCTGAACTCTCTAAACAGTTGTTTCACTGCTGCCTGCCACTCCTACACCAATTTGACAATTATCTAGGCTTTAAATGCACTAAATCAAGCTCTTCCAAACAGTCACAGAGCTCGACTGAGATGGATAATATTTTTACTAAGCCTGTGGTCAGCATTTTATTTCTGTGAGCTAGCAGAATACCAGGCTTTACGTACAGTTTAAGTATGATGGAGCTGGTGCCAAATGGTGCTGCCAGGCTGTTGCTTATTCCTAAATCACTGAATAAGATTAAGGCTACAACAGGGTCCCTGTTCATGTCTAGGTGTAGTTCTCGTCCCATCATTCAGGGGAACCTGCTGGCATTAGATAAAGTTCGACAACACAGTACTGATCAGTTGTGCTTGTACTTTCAATCTCTTTGTCCATTCCTGCCTTCCCCCTCCTTTCACCCTCAGGAAGATGCAGTGCCAGCTCTCATGATCCTGAACAGTGCGTTGACGTTATTGCTTTTGATGGCATCTCGACAGGCAGAGATCACTTGGTTCTTGGGCTTACCCACTGAAGAGAAGGAGGAACAGACAGATTAATATAAGCAGACAACGACCCAAATGCTTTAAAGCTCCTAGGCTCTACATGTATTCATTGTCATTTGATAGTGAAATCAGTACTAAAGGGAAACACTGCCTAAATAAGGAATTCCAATATGTCGTTTCCATGAACAACTAAAGTTCAATAAACATTTACTTCTCTCTTTCAAAGCCAGAAATCAGAGAAGTAAGTCTCAAACTTGTGATGTCATAGAGTATTAAGTCCGAGGCTGCTCCACAGAAGATGATTGGGAACCTTATTTTGTGGACCCACAAAATGTTTGTATTCTTCTTTATAACCACATGCTTTATTCTGTTGTAGTGTTCTCAGTTCTGAAACAGAAAATGTACTCACCAGTGTCATCTCTAACATCTTTCCCAATTCATTGTCAAAAGAGCAGCTCCAAACTTTATACCCTATGATATTACAAATCTAAGTTTTAGTACTCTGGTTCTGGGATTTGGGAGAGAGACGTTCACGTTAACTAATACTTTCTGACTGTCTGCAAGTAGGAATTATCTGTTTGCATTTTGAAAATGGCTGTAGTTCCCCTTTAACTGCCAATTTTATTCTTCTTACGGATACCCCTATGTACTTTATTATAATTCTTGAATACAGTAAGTATATACTGGGCTTTTGATGTTTCATCACTAGCATGAACAAAACAAACAAACAAACAAACAAACAAAAAGTTAAAGCTGTAGTTGGTTACTTTTATAACAGCTACTTTTAGTTGTATTTGCTAAAACTGTCACTATATCCACACATCAGACAGATAATCTGTAAAATAAAATTGTTTCTCCTCCTTCTTGTAGTGCTTCTCATGGTATTTGCAGGACAATTAATCGGAGCCAAGGAGTCGTTAAACAGCAGACAACCATGTTAGTGAACTGCGGTCAAACTGTCAACTGGCAGTGCTAAATCAAATATGTATCAAAATTCTGTTACTGCATTGCCTATTTCTCGCTTCAAATGTTTTCAGAAATGTATTTAAGTGTAATCTTTAGCTGTAAATTGAAAAGGCTTGTGGCTCAGCCGCCATGTTGAAAACAGCTGAGCCAAAACCAAGCACTGCTAAAAAAATACACTTAAAAGGTCCAGTGTGTGGGATTAAGGGGGATATATTGACAGAAATGGGGGGTATAATCACCTGAAAATAAGAATCACTGTGTTTTTGTTGCCTTAGAATGAGCCGTTAACAACTACATAGGGAGCAGGTCCTCATCCACAGAGATCGCCATGTTGCACCATCATGTTTCTACATTAGCCCAGAATGGACAAATCAAACACTGGCTCTCGAAAGGGCCATTTGCATTTTTGTGTTGCCCACTATAGCAGCCCCATCATTATGACAGCGTTGGAAAAACACAGATTTTTTTTAAAGGTAAAACTGCTTTATTCAGTGTTTTTACCAGTTTAAATCACTGGGTCTGTTTGTTTTGTAGAGAAGAGACCACTGCAGATAAGTTGGCTCCTGGTAAAAACCTCCTTAACATCTGACTCTTAAGTTATCAGAGAAAAAAGGTGAGCACACATTAGCAGGTGCTAGGCTAGTGGCCAGTCTCCAACATGCTCAATAGTGTTGGAAAAACACTGATCTGAGACATAAAACTATTCAGGATGTCAAGCAGGTTAAATCACCTGATCTCCTAAACAGTAAACACTGAAGAAGTTGTAACCGTGAGAAGTTTTAACTGGTTGCAATCGCTAGTCTTCACTGCTAGATGCCCCTAAATCTTACACACTGCTCATTTAAATATGTTTCTGAAAACATTTGAGGTGAGGTTTAGGGAATGAAATAACAGAATTAATTTATATTTGATCAGCGCTGCCTAGTTTGACATTTTGATTGCGGTTAAACGCAGTGATTACCATGATTGACAGGTGCATTACCGACTCCTCAGCTCTCATTGGTTGTTTTCCTTTAGCTGCATTGGATTCTAACAAATGCCATTAGAAGCACCAAGAGTGTGCAGAGGAATATATTTTTTTACAGGCTATCTTTCTCATGTTCTGCTTTCAGGTTATAGTGACAGTGATAGTAGTATAGTGATAAAATATGACAAAAGCTTTGTTTTTGTTTTTTTTAAAGTTACCAACTGCAGCTTTAATATTACCAACTGATGTTTTGAGGCAAAATGTGTATAACTTTAAGTTATGCCAGCTACAGTTCAGAGCCAGATCTGAAGAAAGCATACAAAATGATAACATGTGGTCATGAATGTTTTTTCCCAATACGCTGCATGTTGTATGCTTCCAAAAAAAAGCTATAGGAGACGGTAAAACAGAGGCATTCCAGTCGAACAACTACAGTGAGCCAAACCCAAGTACTCTGCAAAGCATTAGTAGCTCCTCATCCACATCATCAAAGCTTTGTATATTCACAATGTGAGCAAAAGCTTTGGAGCCCAGAAAATGGACACTGATAATGCTTTAAGGGATATGATGTAAAATCATACAAACACTAGAGAGAACAAACATCTAGATCCAGAAAACACTTGCATTACATTCAAAAACCTACCCAGATATAATAATATTGATTGTGCTAGACAGTCTCTGACATGAACATCCTCTGTCTTCTACACAAAGGCTTGACTTCATGTCTGTCTACCCACAGAAAGTGCTGCTGTTAAGGAATTTTAGTTGTTTTAGTGTGTTTACACATGCACTCATACACACACACACACACACACACACACACACACACACACACACACACACACACACACACACACAGACACACAGTAACATACCTCGGAGTCTACCAGCCCGCTGTATAGCCTGATTAACAGACTTGAGACGGCTCAATAGTGCATTGTGGTTGTTAGAGCGGATTTTATACTCGTTGATCAGATCCCTGTTTAGATCATACAGCTCTCTGTACCGCTTCTTCATCGTTGTCCTGCAGAGGGCAAGAGAGGCAATCAGAGAGAAGGTATGGGGGAAAGAGGGAGATTAACATCGAGTTGGTTTGGTCCTCTTATTGATTTTATATACATATGCTTAAATTTATTCTCATTTTTCACTGAAACAGATTTAGAGGTGTCTTTGATTGAATTTGGTGGTCGATTTGGAGGCTTGTGGTTCAGTTGAAATGTACAGCATTGTACTTTATACATGAAGAGGCATTGCTAATATTTTGCCCCTCCCATTAATATCAGCAAGAGTACACTAAATGTTAGAAACACCTTTCATCATAACACAATACAATTCAACAGCACCACCAACTACAGCTTACAAAATGTCCATAAAGTCAGTGTTTGAAATTAACTTTTTGACCATCTGGTCAAGGGGATTAGTAGATGAAAAATTCCACCAGTCAGGCATATTTTTTACTGGACAAAATAATAAATCACCTTTTTGTGTCATGTACACATTTGTTTCAGTACATTTCTTTGAGATAATAAGGTATAATGCTAAATACAAACTTAAAGAGGACGAGAAGAAGCAAGAAGAAGAGAAGAAAAAAGTCTTAAGATTCTGGTTAAGTATTTGCTTTTAAATGTACTTAAGGATCAAACGTAAAGGTAAATTTGAAGGTTCTGTAAACCTATTGGATGCTTAATAATTTTAATCAACTTTAACTTCCTCATCAGATTTCTCACCCTCCACCATAATCGCCCTCTTCTTTGCACAGTCCATGAAGTCTAACCTTTTGTACCTGACAGAGTACGGCAGCTAGCAGCAAACTGAGGGCAAGTGATCAGCAAGCGATCAGGAAGTTTAGCGGAGTAGCTGATGTTATGTACCGTAAACAGTGCTGTGAAACTAGGAGCACTCGAGTCGGTCAATTTCACTGCACTGTTTAGATGCACGTAAAAAAACATCTGGTAGTGTGTATATATATATATATATATATATATATAGATATATATATATATACACACATATATGTGTATGTGTGTGTGTGTGTGTCAAACTCCAACACGTAAATGACACCAAAATGCAGTAAAGACTCTCAGCATAGTTTTTTATTACATGACTATTTTGGGACAAACATTTTCCCACCAGTAGGCAGATAGCCTTCTGAGATTAATTCACTAAATGGAAAATCTTGGCCGCTTATTTCGGACCCTGCATAAAGTTGTATCAACATGTCTCCAAAAACAGTTTCAAGATAAACTGAACATTATAACGTTCATGAAGGTCAGATTTACTGTGGGACAGATGTATAAGACCATATTACTTTTAGCTTGGTGTACCTAATAAATTGGAAACTGAGTGTATATAATTTTTACCTTTTGTAATACAGTAGACTTCCCCAGAAAACACATTAAATTTTCATGGTTAAAAAAAATAATTGGCACAAATAATTTTAATAAAGGCTTTTTTCTTTTTGTGGCCTTTAAACAGAATGCACAATAAATCGGCTCTGGGAGTGGCTGAGCTGAATGACATGCAGCATAGAAAATTATTAGCAATAGCCCTTTTTAGATAGAGATCACGCTACAGGGTCTCTACAAAGTCCCTTCTTTATGTTGCCTTTGCAATTCTTACACACAGAACCAAAAAACAGCGATATCATGCCACTCTAGCGTGTGATTTTAGACAGCATGTCAGCATCATGAAAGCAAAAGAGGCTTGACGGGTGTGACATCTAACACAACAATGTCTGCCTCTAGTGTGTCATAAAACATACGTATCAGGAATACTTTCTAAACAATAACGATGGCATAACATGGCAATAATAATAATTTACTGTCCCTGTTATATGGCAGCTGATCTCATCCTTTGTTCAGAGGGTAAGGAGCTCCTGGATCTCATTGTTTTCCCAATTTGTGGACATTTTTGGCCTCAGTTCTTTGTCTTTGAGTTAGCTGCTAACTGCTATCAGGTACTTTTTAAATCTCCCGCGGTAGTCACAGGCATAATACATTGTCGAAACATCACACTTGTGCTGCCCATGATCCCATCCTGTCAGCTGTCCTGTTTATACAGACATTGTTCTGACACTGTTACTACCTGGGATGCCACGTTAAAGGCGAAACAACTCTGTCCCCCATTCTACAATTGTACGTTATAAACAGAAAGATAAGGCGGCATAACAACTTGAAATTCCCACCTTAAAGAGGCAGTGTAAAAGGGGCTAATGTCAACATGTTTGTGGAGAACGTCTATTTACAGCGATTTTTAAGTACTGACCTGTATTTCACATATTATAGTATTTCTTTTTAACATGGATTTTAAATGAGACCAGTTTAACATACTGTAATCATATCATGGCTACTCACAAGTCACCCATGAGGCGAGCATCCTCTGCTTGCACCAGCATGTTCCTAATGTAGTTGGAGTGGTCTGCCATGGCTGCAGTTAACTTCTGATGGACAGAGTGGAACTCATCCACCTAGCATACGGATATTTAAGACTCAACATTAAACAGCTCCAACAACAATAACTTCATTCTCTTCCCTGACAAATAAAAAATAATTTCTCATATTGCTTCTGTCAGTCTTGACAAGCTTTGTACACAGGGAACTGCTGAAGTCAAAACTGTAGTTAAACTGTAGTAAATTTACAGGTCAATGTGCATGTGACAATGGACAGAAAGAAATGTGTCTCGCAGTATTAGTGAAATACACAGCATACATTGTTTAAGACAGCAGAGATTTCAATCTCATTACAGTCAAACCTCAGTGAGTGTAGTGCGTAGCTCCTCAAAGTAGCCAGGGAAGTCTGCCTCTGCTGACAAGTCCTCTATTGCAAGGAAGGAGGCGAGTGATTGGACCAGATCTCCTGCCAGGTCTATGTCATCTGTTCTCAGAGTGATCTGATTGGGCAAATTGGAGTTTAAGTACCCAACTGGTTTTAGCTGAATTAAGAGGAAATGCCAAGAGCTATTGTAGCTCTGTGCAAGCTAACATCAATGTTTTGTTTACTGTTGGTAAGGTAAAGTACGAATTTACACAATCACTTTTCCCTTTATGAGCACAGAAAACAAACTATGCATAATTAATTCAATGTAACTAAATTTACTTTTACTAGTACTTACTGTGTCTATTTTACTTATAACTGCTTGCTACTTGACAAGTTGATGCAAGACAAGTTTAGTGTTGTGTGTGGTATGATTCTTTAAGTCGGTGAAGGTTCTCAGTCATCCAGGTCATGGTAATCATAAGTGCTATATCGTAGGAAACTGGACATGCTTGCGTTTCTTGAAGACATTTCGCCTCTCATCCAAGAAGCTTCTTCAGTTCTAACTGACTGGTACAGAGTTGCAGGCCTGCAACTCCGTACCAGTATTATTATTATCCTCATTATTATCATTGCTAAATAAACAACTAGTCCCATTGATTTTATTGGTATTGGCTAATCACAGTGACTTAAATATTAAATGTTTGTGTTTGAGCTGTGAAATCCAAGCACTTAAAAAATTTGATTCTCTTGTTAATTTAAAGTCAAAGCTGGCTAAAAAAAGCGCAAAAAAAAAAGTGTTGAACACTGATGATCATGAATTAAGCTTTTAGCTCAACACTTTGTGTGTTTTTACCTGTCCATTGCTGGCCATACTGATGGACAAAAGTCCCCCTCCTCTCAGTGAATTAAAAGTGATGTCAGGACTGTCTACTCCCTCAGGAAGCAAGAAGTTCTGATTCAGCCACATCACCACCTACACACACACACGCACACACACTTGCATGTGAACAATTATATACATTACCAATTACATACATAGAGATTTTAATTGGCAAACATATATCAATATGCTATTGCCTTGAACATGCTATTAGACTGCTTGGAATCAAGCTTCCTATTGTCCTCTGTGTTCCGGAGAGACACTCATCCTACCCGCTGCGGTCGGTCGTTGATACTGAATGTGACCCTTCCAGTGGGCGGAGCAGCTGAGGAGTCAACAGTGATGTCATACATGGAGAAACGAGGCAGCTGACGAGTGATTTCAAACACGTGAAATTGGGTGCTAGAGAGGATAAAAAGAAAGATGTGCAGAGGAGCTGGGTAAACAAAATAGAGGTGCTAATTACACAGGGAAAAAAAACACTACATGACAGCACACATAATTTACTTTCTCACACATCCTACCTAGTTTTTCCTCCTACAAAGGCTTTGATGTGCAGATCTACTGGTATGTCCTTGGGTGGGACGATGGGGACTCGAACACAGCCTGACAGGTTCTGGGCACTGGGGTGGACAACGTGGCTCTCCCCCTCAAATATCCCCTCTGCGAAGATGAGCACCGCACGGATGATAGTTTCTGGAGAAGATTAAGGAGAGATTCAGGGACTGATTAGTATTTATTTAGTCCTTGACATGCTTGACATTACCAGTTTATGTAGTAAAACACTACCATTTGGTGTTGAAATGTTGAGCTCAACATGAGCCTTCTGAGCCTCTGTAGCAGCTCTCACTGACAGTGCTGTCTGGAGCTGAGTGTTAGCTGGGATGACACCCATCCCACTGTTTGTCTCTGACACACCCTGAAACAACAGTACAGTTTGTTTAGATGTTAGCAAATACAATAATATACAGTCCAATGGCAACTAATGATCCTGTGATTATCTATATGAAGTCTGCTATCTCTAAAATAAACAGGGATGTGGCCAAAATATGACAAGAAAAAAATGAAGAGGGGAAAAAAAAGGAAAAAAGGATTTTGCTCAGCAAACATGATTGCAGTGTATTCTGTGTATTTTGAGACATCTTGCGTCCAAAGTTGAGAATCTGATGCAAGGTTAGCACTCAAAAAAAGTGTCAGGAGGCCTTCAAAGTCAGTAAAATGGCTTATTATCTGAAAAATTATGAGCTAACTTATTTTAAAATACACAGTCATGAACCAAAAAAGGTAAAATAGTCTTAACATCATATGCAAGGAATAATTCTTTTGAATCTACCTTTGAATATATCATTGTATGGCATTAATAAATGACCAAATACAGTGTCACAACTGTACTACCTTAATAATGTTAAGATGTTAAAACAAATAAAATCTTACATGAAAAATAAATAAATGATGTCATAAATGTCTGTACCTTGGCATTCTCTTCATAGTTGCGTAACTCCAGCAACAGATTCTGTCTGCGTTGGCTGAGCTCTCTAATGAGGTCTTGCTCAGCACTGGAGTCCATTAGATTCCCCTTAAGGTCTTTACTGGCTGGGAGGTAACCACGAACTACAAGATACACACATTTACAACACTGATGAAATTCTTTTCTAACCTTATATCGTCAGTTCTTCCATATAATGTTCGGCATGGGTGCATTCTATGTGTTTATATTGATAGATTATGCTCAAAGTGCAGCTGAGGCTGAATGGGGCACTAGATAAAGGGTCAGAGAACTATAAATGTATCATAAATAAAATTCAGTACTCCTGAATTCTGTTTGGGTGACAGGCCAAGTCTATAGGATTTTGTCAAGTCCTCCAACTAAGCCTAATGGTAGCCCAACCCAACACACTGTGAGGGTTGAGACCAACATACACATCAACAGCTTGTTGACAGATTGTTCAAACAGGTGATGTGCCTTCTAAAACCAGCTGCTGGTTACTTGACAAACTGAGTCACAGGTGACACCATCAGCCAGCAAGAGTCAAGCCACGACCAGTCAGTTCACACTACTGTAACTTTTTTCTGCATTTTTCTAAATGCTTTAGTGTTGCTGCAAATCTTTGGTCTAAAGTAGGCTATAGTAACACAATTTAAGTTTCTCCCCCCAGCTAAAAAAAATAAAAAATCAGTGACAGAATTTGTAAACATATTTATCCAAGAACACACAAAATGGCCCAAATTTTACAAGTTCCAACACGTTTTCTCAAAAACACACAGGCAGACACAGCCAAACATACCCTCTCCCTCAATGGAGGTGCAGATAAGTTGTTTTTGTCCATCCAACCTATAGTCTCCCTCCACCACTCCAGCCACAGAAGAGGAGAAGTTGTCTTTAAAAATGACCTCACCTGTGCGGTCGCTACGAGCATCAATCTGAAAAAAAAAGTGAATGTGATCAAACACCAGCTAGAGATACAGACGTGTTGTCTCCAAAATCTAATTACAAATCCCATTTCTTCAGTGTGAGAGGCTGTTTCTAAATGCCAGGCCTCCTAGGTTGTGTGCTGACCTTTCCATTGGACCAGCCTGTAATCAGCTCCACCACACCATCAGCATTCAGGTCAAAGGCATGGATGCTCATTGCATGATTCTTGGACTGATTGGGGAGACAAATTACATTTAAGGTATAGTTGTTGGTAAAATGGCACTTACATAGTGTGGAGTTAATCAATCAAAATATCCTGCTCATGCAGATTCAAATGATTAAGTACAAGCTATAAGACAGTTTGTTTTATAATGATAGAGAAGGGAGGGGCAAAACAGAACAAAAAGAACTAAATATTTCAGAGGGAATGGCTGATGCAAGCAAATATTACACCTACACCCACCAAGTGTCAAAGAATTTAAATGTAATTACTGATTTCTATTATTCTCTTTTATAATGTTAGCCCCTCTTGTCCAAGACGCCATAATCTTGAATGATTACGGCACCTTAATCCTCCAGTAGCGTGCGTTGCGGTCATAAACTCCCACAGTGCCATTGGCCAGAGCATAACCAAACCTACTTCCATACATGTGGCATAGTGATGTAACTGTCTGTATGGAGAAGAGAAGAGGGAAACCTTGTCTTATCAAATATATTACTTTGCCCCAGTATAGCAAAAGACAGATTATACAAGATATCACTTGTAACAACGCAATGATGATTTCTAGAATTATTGTGCAACTGTCATCAAGTCAGCAAGTTTAAATAGAGTGAAATACAGCACATCCATTTACCTCATTTTCAGTCATTTCAGACACAAGCTCATCCTCTTTAAATACCCTGATGTCAAAGTCCTCTGATCCTACCAGGAGCTGTAAACACAATACACAATAGCTGACAATTTTTTAAAAATCAACAAATTATCATATCAATATGAATTCATTTTTTATAAAACTCATGTAGTTAGTAAAGTTCAGACACAACTAGGGTTGGCCAATATTGGAATCCCCTTACTGACCATATTATTTTCAGAAAAACAATATCTGAAATGAAAAAAAATGCTGAAGAGAGCAACACACCTAGATTTAAATATCTATGGACTGGAGATGCATACGTTGCAATATCATCTGATGGTCCCAACTTATAGGCAGTGAGTGATACTTCACACATATGCATGACATCAATAAATATGATTGATCAACTGTTGAAGTTATTTTTAATAACGTTTAACTGCCCTCATAGAGTCTTGGCACCGTTAAGTGTCACATTTACATTTTGTTGCCTTTAAAAGGCAAAATTGCTCATCGTGGGAGGAGATTTGATCCAGCTGCTCTTTGTGGATGGAGTCAGTGGCAGACTTCTATATTCTGTGGATGGTGAGGTTAAGATGGGACTGGAGATTTGTGGTATGTCAGAGTAAGTCCTAACTTGTTTGTCACACAGCTTGCAAATTACTTTGTTTAGTTCTCTGGCGCTCCTTTTTAGTTCAGTTTAAAACCAAAGAATCGCCAAATGAGCGCAGTTGCATTTTCTTTGCTAACAAGAGAGGGCATCTTTCCTGCTGGAGTCAAAGCTACATGGGTAATTATGTATACCATCCAATGTATTTTAGCATGTTTTTACTTTTGTTTCAATACGCTACAACAAAGCCGTGGAGCACAGAGAAAGCAAGTGAAAAAGATAAAGAAACTGAATACAGTGCAAAATCATAGAGCTATTATCTTGGCTAACAAGCTATCAATGAACTCATCATATTGGCCAAGTCTTGACACAACTGTTAAATTAAAGAAGAGATATAGTACATATATAGAAATCAGGAGAGTGATATGAAGAAGACAAGCAACAGCACTCTGGAATCAAACTGCAGACGGTGTGACTACACATAATGTGTCTCAGACTGCCAGCCAGTCAGAACTTACCTCATTTTTCCCATCCCCAGTGAAGTCACACAGCACCAGAGATCTGACATTATCACCAGTTACCTAAAAACAAGACCTTCATGAATACATCAATTTAGTTGATTCAGCCATTCAAGAAATCTTGACAGGGACTGAAAATAACCAGAATGAAAAAAATTGGAATTGACTTGTCTACTTTTATAAAATAATCAGTCCTAATCAAAGAAATCAGGCAAATGATCTTGTCCAATAAGTGGCTAGAAAAATGTTGGATATGCACAAATATAACAAATGAAAGTAAACCAGTTACACTTTGATGAAGTGTCACTGAGTCGTGAGTTATGCAGCGCTATGCTGCTGTGGAACCAGTGTTTTGAATATAAGACAGACTGTAATGTATTCTGATATTAAAATGTTGTCTTGCTGTTCTTACTGTCCAGAAGTGGTCATTGCCCTCATAGTCAAAGCCTTGTAAAGCGCAGTTCCCTCCAATGATGGCAAGAGGACTGGGAATGTCCCCGAGTTTCCCCAACACAATAGCATTGGCTCCATCTGTCACCTAAAAACACACACACAAAATAAACAGAAACATTGTCCCTTACAATAAAATACTTGTGTCAACAGCTAGGCTCCTCTTTTGTGTAAACCCTGCTGCTTGAATCATTCTTACATTTTCTTCCCATTTTTAGTAATCATTTCTACAGAGACACAGCACACCAAAGAGCCACAAACAGATTAACCCTTAAAGGCATGGGTGTTTTTTCAAACATTCCTACATACCTCTGGTCTTTAACAGCAGATTACAAATCATGTTACTTGATCAACTATAGCGAACAAACATAAAATATATTTTTTGCCATTTATGACACTCTTACAATAATTTTTAGATGTCATAAAAAATGTTTCATCAAAACTCAATATATTTTGGTGTAACATGTTATATTTTAAGTCATATCTAACACATAGCCTACTGTGACTTTTCATCTACTGAAACCTACCAAAGCTAAAATAATTAGGATAGTAATCTTAAATCATAGTCGCTTGCTTGTGCATCTCACTGCAACATGGTTGTGCACACTGCATGCACCACTCTACTGTTTTGCAGTTGAGCGCAAACGGACATAAGTGAGAGTTCCTCAGCTGAGGCGGCTCTGTTTCTGGACAAACCAACGACTTTTAGATCATTAGCTTCTGAAAGTAGTGGCTCTTCTTTCCTTTTTTCTAGCTATGGCCTGAACAGCTGAGGGCTGTGGTTTTCTGGGAAAGTGAAGAGATCTTCTGGCTTTCCAAGTCGGAAAGCTGGCCAGGAAAACTACTTGCATAGCAAGGTTGAGGCAGTTGAGATAAAGGTTCCCTCATCAGTTCTAACTTCTCTTGGGACCTCTATTTGGACCGTATCTTGACCACTGTCTTAAGCAAAGATGATGCCTTCTGAGCTAACCTCATCATTGTCATGCTCCAGTTCTGCTTTTAAGTGATCTGATTCATAAATGGCACGAACATAAACTTCTCATCATCAGTAGCCTCAGGTACCACTTCATCTCCATAGCATCTGTCATCAAAACCTTCCAATACAAAAGAAAATACTGCTCTGCACTGTGCCTGACACCCAGGTGATGCACCATCATGTTACTGTGACAGACAGCTAATATAAACAAACTATTTATCAGTGTCTGTATTTAGTCATTATAACACTGAGACAACAGTGCCATCATAAGGTCAAACCGGACAGTACAACATTACTCGTTACCAGTTGCATCCAGCATACTTTGAATGAAAAAATGTATCACACTTACAGGTTTCTACTCTCACCGACTTTATGAACTTTTCAGAGAAAAGCATATTTTTTGAAAAATCATCGTTGACCTTTTGACACCAGAACACCTGAGGAATACAAAAGAGTTATGCGCTTGATTTTGTGATGAAGTGGTGTAATGTAGTACCTGGTTGTTGAAAGGGTTAAGGAGAAATTTTACAAAAAAACACTTGTGTTGAGCAATAACCACCAAGCTGCAATACAAATTTTTGCTTTTTTGTATTTTGTATCCCTCCACTTATTCTCCTCTGTTCCACTCACCTCTCTGTAGAATATATCCGCATTGTCATGGACATCATAGGCCAGTAGATTGGTCTGGGATCCCACCAATAGTGTATCCCCAGTGGTGTTTGGTCCCAGTGTTCCTGCTGTAAGACAAGTGACTGCTTGGTTGATGTTGAGGAGTGAGATGTCAGAGTCTTGTGTGCTCTGGCTCAGTCGGTGGGCCACAGGTCTCTGACCACGAGCATGAGGATTATGGATAAAAACCTTTGGATGAGAAACAGAAAGAATCCATAGCACGAAGTTGAAACATATAAAGTATGGTGTATAGTGAGTATTAAAAGTCTGAAAGGTACTCTATAACTAAAAATTGTGAATGCGCTGTAATAGGTGCAAGAGATGTGGGGAAGCACTGTAAAGTGGGGGAGTACAGAAAGAACATGTCAATATAAATTAAGACTATAGCTTCTTTCTTTCCACAATGTTACAATGAAGCCACAAAATGGGATTTGTAGACAAATAACTAAAGAAATAAAGAAAGGTAGAGAGCAACTGTGCTATGCTACCTACTTTCTGCTCATTATGAGTTCACCAAATTTACACTGAACAAAATATAAACGCAACACTTTTGTTTTTGCTCCAATTTTTCATGAGCTGAACTCAAAGATCTAAAACATTTTTTATATACACAAAAGACCATTTCTCTCAAATGTTGTTCACAAATCTGTCTAAATCTGTGTTAGTGAGCACTTCTCCTTTGCCGAGATAATCCATCCCACCTCACAGGTGTGGCATATCAAGATGCTGATTAGACAGCATGATTATTGTACAGGTGTGCCTTAGGCTGGCCACAATAAAAGACCACTCTGGCATTGTGCTGTGCGATAAAACTGAACATTTTACAGATGTCGCAAGTTTTGAGGGAGCGTGCAATTGGCATGCTGACTGCAGGAATGTCCACCAGAGCTGTTGCCTGTGAATTGAATGTTCATTTCTCTACCATAAGCCGTCTCCAAAGGCGTTTACATACAACCGGCCTCACAACCGCAGACCACATGTAACCACACTAGCCCAGGATGTCCACATCCAGCATGTTCACCTCCAAGATCGTCTGAGACCAGCCACCCCGACAGCTGCTGCAACAATCGGTTTGCATAACCAAAGAATTTCTGCACAAACTGTCAGAAACCGTCTCAGGGAAGCTCATCTGCATGCTCGTCTTCCTCATCAGGTCTCGACCTGACTGCAGTTCGTCGTCGTAACCGACTTGAGTGGGCAAATGCTCACATTCGATGGCGTCTGGCACGGTGGAGAGGTGTTCTCTTCACGGATGAATCCCGGTTTTCACTGTTCAGGGC
This sequence comes from Cephalopholis sonnerati, assembly GCA_019142605.1. Taxonomy (NCBI): domain Eukaryota; kingdom Metazoa; phylum Chordata; class Actinopteri; order Perciformes; family Serranidae; genus Cephalopholis; species Cephalopholis sonnerati. The sequence continues at coordinate 5,209,884 of JAGQAX010000005.1, read as the reverse complement.
AGATGGCAGACAGCGTGTGTGGCGTCGTGTGGGTGAGCGGTTTGCTGATGTCAACATTGTGGATTGAGTGGCCCATGGTGGCGGTGGGGTTATGGTGTGGGCAGGCATATGTTATGGACAACAAACACAGGTGCATTTTATTGATGGCATTTTGAATGCACAGAGATACCGTGATGAGATCCTGAGGCCCACTGTTGTGCCATTCATCCACGACCATCACCTCATGTTGCAGCATGATAATGCACGGCCCCATGTTGCAAGGATCTGTACACAATTCCTGGAAGCTGAAAACATCCCAGTCCTTGCATGGCCAGCATACTCACCGGACATGTCACCCATTGAGCATGTTTGGGATGCTCTGGATCGGCGTATACGACAGCGTGTTCCAGTTCCTGCCAATATCCAGCAACTTTGCACAGCCATTGAAGAGGAGTGGACCAACATTCCACAGGCCACAATCAACAACCTCATCAACTCTATGCAAAGGAGATGTGCTGCACTGCGTGAGGCAAATGGTGCTCACACCAGATACTGACTGGTTTTCTGACCCCCCCAGAACCCCCCAATAAAGCAAAACTGCACATTTCAGAGTGGCCTTTTATTGTGGCCAGCCTAAGGCACACCTGTGCAATATTCATGCTGTCTAATCAGCATCTTGATATGCCACACTTGTGAGGTGGGATGGATTATCTCGGCAAAGGAGAGGTGCTCACTAACACAGATTTAGACAGATTTGTGAACAATATTTGAGAGAAATGGTCTTTTGTGTATATAAAACAAAATGTCTTAGATCTTTGAGTTCAGCTCATGAAAAATGGGAGCAAAAACAAAAGTGTTGCGTTTATATTTTTGTTCAGTGTGTGATGGAACAGTGAAAACATCTATTTCCTCACCTTCCCAGCCTGTGTGGCTGCAGTAAGGCATGGGTGGACTCCATCAAATTTCCCAACAGTTACCATGCGAGGGTTGATCTTGTGGTTCAGCTTCAGTGTAAATATAGGGACCAGCATCGTGACAACTGTTTATCCCTTTTCAGACAGGAGCCCATAGGAGACAAGCAGAGTGACAGCAGAAGGTACTTTGCTATTTCAATTTTTTTCGGGTAGTAAGTTGGGAAATTAAGCACATGAGAAAAGTTGGTTGCCATGCATAACGCATGTGACCAAATGACACTGCGTGTTTTTGCTACACTAATGTAATTACAGGCTTTACCTCTGACACCCAGTGGAGAGTTCTGTTGCCTAGCAACAGAGAGTGGCAAGCTAAAGCTTTTCGTCCGGCTAATCTCCCTGTCGTTTGCTGTTCAAGAACGTCGACTGTACAACAAAAAAGCCACCACACATGACTATTTAACAAATCGTCAACTTTGTTTCAATCCCACATACGATATTAATCCCTCGAAGTAATTAAAATCGCCTGTAGTTGCCTTCAATGCCTTGCAAGGCTAGCATAGTAGCTAACGTTAACTTCGCTGGCTCCAATGTTGCCGGAAACAATTCCAACTACTGAAGATAGTAGAACACATGAGATCACAATTTTTTGGAATACCCTACCGAGTTATGCAAACAATCTCACCTGGCCCCCTCCTCAGATCGAAATGTTGGATTTAGTTGAAAAGCGAAGAGAGCTAACCAGCTAATAACCTAGCTGGATAGCGCGACAACGCAGCCGTAACCTGCCAACAACGACTTCCTGTCCGCTGTTTTCAAAATAAAATATTCTGGCAAGTAACTAAATAAATTATATTTATTCTAGTGGTGCAAGTTCTTCAGTGCACCCTCGATACACATATTCACCTGTTACTTTATACTTCAATTTCATCTCATTTAAAAGTAGAATACTGTAGGCCTACTTTTTACTCCACTGCAATTTTACAACTGTTTTTTTTTTTCAGATCTAGATTTAACATGTAGGCTATCCTACATAAATCAAATCATTATGTTGTAAAACAGGCTATGATGCATTGTTATAGATTAACCTACCCAACTTCATATAGAGTAGTAAGAAAACCCTTTATCTTGTCAACATTAACAGGGTCCTCCACCGATTTACTGTTGCACATCCACACAGTTTGTACTAAGAAAGACTTAACAAGATTGAGTTACTACATCATCTTAACATAATATCTGAGGAATAAAATCGGATAATTGCTGGTCTGATACTCCTCCGAATGTGAATATTTCTACAATTTACTCTGAGTGCCCTGGTGAACTTCACAGACTGTCAGGTCAACCAAGAGCTGGTAAAGGCCCATGCTGACAATTCCTTCTACAAGAACTGTGCATCAGTGATGCTTATTCCTCCTCCTTATTCTGCATGCTCAACATTAACTCTGTGGATGAGACTGTTTCCAGTATGGACAAAGCTGTAGTGACAATCCAATGTGGTGTAACCCACCACCCAGACCTGAACATACTCAATCATGACGTATTGCACAAATATATGTAGGGAAAACAAGATAGCCTATTAGAAAGAGGGCAGTTTGGACCTTTTGTCTTTTTCAAATTGATTACAGATGACAATGTTTTGTGACTTGATCTGGCAATTTTGCACTAGTATCAAAGTACATAATGTACAAAGCTCCTCCTGTGTTTACAAGCATTGCAGATGCAACTAAAGCTTGTATGACAACAACAACAACAACAATAATAATAATAATAACTTAGATTGAGTTGTTAAAGAGATTTTATTTCCTATGGCAGTGACAGTACATTGCACTTGTTCCACAATGTTTGCTGGTAGAGTTACTCTGTAAACATTTGAATCCAAGAGTGTGCATGTAAGTTACTGTGTCATATCACATGCTGACATTATAAAAATCATCTAATGTGTAGGCTATGACTACAAGACAATAGAAAAGCTGGAAGATAATAATCTATTCTCATTCTAAGCCCACAGCTCTTTTAAATAGCGTGATAGTATTATTCTTTATTACAGTGAGGTTTCATCATTTATGGAGTTTTATAAGGCCAAAATCTCTATGCATGATGGGACCTCCTGCCGGGTGCGGCGGCGCGCGCCTGTAACCCAAGTTACTGGGAGGCTAAGGCTGGCGGATCGTTTGAGCTCAGGAGCTCTGAGCTGCAGCAGACCATGCTGAGCGGGTGTCCGCATTAAGTTCGGTATCGATATGGTGCTCCTAGGGGAGCCCGGGACCACCAGGTCGTCCAAGGAGGGGTGAACCGGCCCAGGTCGGAGACGGAGCAGGTCAAAGCCCCCGTGCCGCTCAGTAGGATCGCACCTGTGAAGAGACACTGCAGTGCAACCTGGGTAATACAGTGGGACCCAGTCTTTTCACACTCTTTCTACTGTTCAACAAACACTTGTCACAACACACACGCTCAACAACAATGTCTGCATATAGTACAGCAGCTTCATCCAAGTCACTGCGTCTTCATTTTCTTCTTCCCATCAAAACCTTCAGAAACCACTTCTGTTTGTTTGTCCTACAGCGCCTCCACCTGGAGGAGAGGAGCAATGACCATCAATCACACCAGTCAGTGCAGCACCACAGACAGACTACAGTCAGCTAACTGTGTTTTTATTTCAGTTTATCAGTGAACATGACGGAGAGGAGAGAAATTTTTCCAGGAATGATAATCAGACAGAACATCAGAGCTGCAAACATTTAACAATGTCTGTTATTTTCTTCTTTTTTTCTTGTAATGTTGTTAGTTTGTGAGTCTGATATCAGCACTTTATTTTCCTTCATTGACCAAAAAGTTTCCTCCAATTAACAGTTAAACCACTTAGCTGCTGAAAAACAGCTGCTGAGCGTCCACACCAACATGTATCAATAGACTTTTTCACAGTAAACATTTTGATGTGAGAATATAATATAAACGAATAATGGCTCACTGTCAAACTGTGATGGCTTACCAGACACTTGAATACTTCACATCCTCCCACCTCCTGACCTCTTTGCATGTTCATGTACCTGCTGCTTCCAAGTTTCCATCAAGCAGGCAGAGCACACAACAGACTACACATTATTCATTATTTTCCCTCACACCAGAAACTAGTCAGGACTCCTGGACACCTACAAACATTATGTGCTTTCATTATTACTGTTGACATAACTTGTTGCTCTGTGTTAAGGATAAGAGTGGATGAGTTCAATATATGAATGTAATGAATATGGATGGTGTGCTTCAGTGCTTACAATGATGTCTCTGCTGCAAATAGTATGAAATTTGCATAAAAGCAATAAAATTAAAAACTGCATTTGAACTTCACAGGACAAGAAAGATAACATCTTTCAAGGAAAAAAAGCAGCGCAGCATTCAAGTGTTGATTTGGAATTCCAGTGTCAGGTTATAATTAAAGCTTTGAACTGTTGCAACATACAGCCTCAGTAAGCTGTAACTGACTTGTGTTATGTATCTCCTGGCTCTTGTGACTTTCGACTGCAGTGGCTGGAAGCAGGGCTCATCTGTGGTTTTAACCCTGTCCAGATTTCATACCTTGAGATCAACAAACCTTTTTGTAAACCAAAGCAGAGGTTTCAAATATTTTTATATTGACTAAGTTTTTTGTTCATTTGTTTTTGGTGTTTTCTAATATGTTCAAATAATTTAAGTAAAAATGTAGCTCTTATTAATTGATGGAAATTCTGATGAGTTTGAGTTTAGTGTTTGTGCAATTGAATGCTGACAGTGATTATTTGTTGTATGCTGCAAATCATGGTGGGCTGTCACAGTGTGTATTTGTGTAGCCAGGCTTTTGTGACTTTGAATCCTATCAGGATTAAAAAGCAGGGCTCGTCCGGGATTTGAACCCGGGACCTCTCGCACCCTAAGCGAGAATCATACCCCTAGACCAACGAGCCATACTTTATATGACAAAAATGACGTGTTATGATTTCCTTCGTTTGGTTTTTTCCAGACCTGCAGTTAAACTCTGGTGATGTGGCAGCTTGAAGACTCATTCTCATCTGGCCAAACAGCACCCTCTGCTGCACAACATTTTACATCCCATTCAGCACCATAAAATTCTATCCACTGTCGAGCTGTGCCTCATCTGTGATGTTATTTTGGGTATCTGACATCAACATCTGCTGCATGTCTCACTGTAATATGTGCAACGGATAAGTCTAGAATACTGTATTGTTCGCACCTAAATGTCAGCCTCTTTGAATTTATATTAAATTGTCTTGCACTTTTACATTTTGTGTATGCTTTGTTTAGTTTAGAAATATCTGTGAATCCTGAGACATAATTCATAAATCGTTGGCCAGGGCTGGTGCTGGTTAGTGACCCCCTTCAGGATCCCAGTGGCCCGAGAGTAGAAACCCCCCCCTGAGTCCCTCTACACCAGCCTAGTGCTCCTGGCACCTCCTCGCAACTGCAGCAGGGAGATAAGGGCATTTAGGATCCCAAGAAGATCCATGTGGCTGAGACCACGCCAGTTTTCAATACCTCCATCTACCAAGATGCAGAGATGGATGCAGAGATCACCTCACCCGTCCATGTGGTCTGGAGAGAAGCCGAGGTTTATCCTTCTTACCTTTCCCTAAATGTTTACTCCGATGTTTTAATTTGACACTACAAACCTAAACATTACCCATTCAGTTCTTCCCTAAAGTGGTTACTGAGATGTTACTTATTACCTCATCAGTAGGCTATTTATTCTTTTTGTGTAGTGCTTCATTATACTGAGTAGTTAATGAGTACTGAATAATTACTTCATTTTTACCTCAGCTACTTATCTTTTTTCCCCCAAGAAAAAAAAAACTAACAAAAACTTTTATTTCAGTGCAGGGGTGTCCTAGTATGGGGAATCGTGACACTGGTTATCCAGGGCCCCACTGACTAAATTAAAATTGGCTGAATAAACTGGTTGAAAGACTGAACTTTATAGACAAACACTAGACCAGTTTGTGCCTTTAAGGAGTGAGAGGGGCCTTAGAGAGCTTCCACTATTTTTTATACAAAGTCAGCTAGAGCTAAGTGAGTGACTGCTTTTGCTGCTCGTCTTTCCCAAAGAAAGAGAGATTTGGGTTCCGATAAAGTAGTGATGTTACGTGCTGTGCCAATGCTTCGAAGCGTGTGTCGAGTAATCCAGGAAGTGTTTCAGCGATGCGTGTATCGTGGCTTTTACCGTTCCAGATGAGTGACGTCATTGATGACATCCGAAGCCTCGCTGCCCGGCCATACTATATGACTGGTTCGAGAAGTGGTTCAGATCGTGGCGCGAGGTTTTGAAAGAAGTGACACAGAACACGAATGTTACCCCTCCTGCCATTATTATATAATGTGACACTACACCACAATACAATTTTTTGGCCAAATGATTGGTTTACACACATAGGATGCATTCACAAAACAGTTAGAGCTTTTTATACATGTATATGATACAGTACAGTCATAATATACTCACTAGAAAATACACTAAAAACAAATTATTTGGTCATACATTTTTTCATCATTACCAACAGCCATTACTGACACAAAATACAGTGTATCGCAGATTACATGATTAAGATCACAGCTGCCTGTTTTACACACTTTGGCCAGCAGGTGGTTTCGTGTGCACATGAAGCCTGGAGAAATGAATCCTTTTTCGTGCAGCAGATTAGGTCAGTATTACATAAGAATCTTTCACTTGGTGGTACAAGCACCAAATTTGGCACTAATGATGTCCAGGATCTACTTTTTAAGAAAAATACGTTATCCACCTGAAAATCCAATATGGCCGCCAGTTTTCAAGATGGCCGTCTCATCAAATGCGAAAAAAAGCATTTTTTGGTGTAAAACTTCAATGAATAGAAACTTTTTAATGATCCAAACATTAGAATGGGTTTATTCTGACTGGAAGAACTCAATGGTGTCAACTGACTTCCCATATGGGCACCCATTTTCAAGATGGTGGCTATTACACAACTCGAAATTAGCGTTTTTGGTATAGCTGTCTGATCACAGATACCGCATCAAGCAGGGCAACATCCAGAATCAGTCAATAAAATGCTGTGACCAGGTTTTGTTGGTTTATACAATTTCATGTAAGAGTGATGTCAAAGCACAACCAGGGCACACTGGTGACATCACTGCTGTGAGACTCAGCATGGGGTTCAGTGTCGGCTTAATTATAGTGTACTAGCTGTAGTTGTAGTTTACTAACTGTTGTAGTGGTATACTCACTGTAGTTTGTACTATAGTTTAGTGTCCTAAATGCTATCTAATGAGCCCCTATGTATATATTTCAACTAGAAGTTTAGTTAGTTGTAGTATTGTAGTTAGATAGCCGCACCTGAATTGACAGGATGTACCAGTGCGGGAGAGCCGAGCCAAGGGTAATGGGGCTTCAGTTACCTGGATGGTGTACAGATTGCACAGGACTCAAACGGCACTGGATGAACGATCGGGCTAGGTGTAGGGCACCAAATGCATGAACCTAGTTGTATCCCATATCTCAATGTACTTTGATATTTTGTACGGTTGGGTGGTAAAAGGATAGCCCCTCCGCCTTTAACTGTATACCACAAGATGTCCAACAATAATCCATTGAATTTTGCAACAAAAACTGACTAGAGGAAGTGTTGCCTCTGTCAGACAGATACAAAAGAGCAGCTGAAGTCTCCTTCAACCCATTATGACTGTGGTTCTTATGGCTACTCCATGATAGCCACAAACATACCACTCTTTCATGCAATCAACCTGCTGCCCATCAGGTTGGACCCATCCAGATTGGATGAAGGAGGTGGTATTGAGGATACATTGAGGCAAAACAGTGCAAATCATCACCAAAATTGTCGCCAAATGTTTAGCAACTGCAAACTTGAGCATGCTAGAAAAAGAACAGCTGAAATTAAGACTGATCCTGATGAAGGACAATCAAAAATGCGAAGGACCAGTAACAAAGTGCAACAGTGTTTTTTGTGTGAAAAGATGGAACCACTGTCAGAGCTGTGACAAGCCATGACCATGCAGCTAAATGAGAGGCTCAATGAATGCGCTCGCAGTCTTGATGATGGTAAACTTCTGGCTCTACTTAGTGGTGGAGATGTGGTGGCCCTGGAACTGAAATACCACTCCTCTTGCTTGACAGCCTTGTATCACAGAGAGAGGGTGCACATTGCAGCCAAGAACAAAGAAAAACTTCAGTTATCTCAAGAAAAGGAATCATTTCGTTTGGTGTTCTCTGAACTTCTCACCTATGTCATTGAGACAAGAAACAACAGCGATGAGCCAGTTGTGTTCCGACTTGCTGAATTGGTTTCTCTTTACAAGAGGAGACTTGAGCAATTTGGGATAGACATACGTGACGTCAACTCGACTAGGATGAAAGAAAGACTTTAGGCAGAGATTCCTGGACTGAAAGTCTACAAAAAAGGGCAAGATGTACTTCTGGCATTCAAAAAAGATGTGGGTCCAGTCTTGTCAGAAGTATCAACCTATTCTGATGCCATAATTCTTGCCAAAGCTGCAAAGATGTTGTGCAGGCACATGGTCAACTACAAAGAAGGTGCCGCCACACAGAGGCATTCCCAAGACAGGGAAACCTTTCATCATCAGTGACAACAGGTCGATAATTAGCCACTAAGCGTGAGGAACCTTAATAATTCGAAGCGTCTTGAAAGAAGAAGAAAAAAAAAAGTGATCCTCTGATTAAAAACTTCAGTAAAAAAGGTAAGATTGAATAAAAGATGAAGCATCAACAACTATATCAAAGAGAGACACTTCTAGGCTATAACCCCTGCTAGTGTGAAACAAGTGAAACGAGTAAATTTGAGAAATACAACTGTTTTGTGCTTTCCCCGCATCACTGTCTGCACACTTAATAAACTTAGAACTTGATTAAAAATGAGAACACAGAAACCATGATGACTTCTCTTAAAGGATGACTTAGGATTCAGGTTGAAAATGCTTATTTCCCCATGTAAACTGACCAAAGAGACTGATGTCAATTACAGTTTTTTTTTTTTAAATTGGTCCAGTATTGAGGGAGTGGGCAGTGGCTGGCAGTTGCAGTACTGCCTGCAATGGAAGCATTCGGGGCAACTGATCACTGTCACTATATATTCATGAAAAGTGGCTATTTTCATTACAGAGCAGCTCAGATTATTCTAAGTGTCTGAAGTGTCTTTTTACCTTTCACTTGATCATGGACATGAGTGTTCTATTTGGATTTTAGTTAATTTATTGCATTACTTTGTGATGCTGCCAATGGCGCCACCAGGGGGTGGCCAGGGGTGGCCACGGCCCCCCCTATAAATTTCACTCACAGTAGCCCCCGCCCCCCCCGGCCGCTGTTGCACGCTCCGACAGCAACGGCTCAGCCCATGCGCGTGACCGCCGGTCACTGATCTCAAAAGGAGTTAAGAGAGAAGACGGAGAAGACTACCCGTAAGTAAGTAAGTCAAAATATTCTTTAGTAAAAGAAGAGGGGGAAGTATGCGTCATGACATGTGCTTTTTAAGTGCTAAATGGTTACAGTATACTGTTACAGCAGCTTTTTGATGTGTTTTTGACATGTATAACTGAGTTACGTAGCTAACGTTAGCTGCTACTTGTATATGTTATGTCAATTTTCAGACAATGAAGAGAAAGTCCACAGACATCTCTTCTAATTTCAAGAAGAAAATTAGAGCAGGAGGGGAGAAAGAGACGACAGGGAAGCAACAGAGGCTTAGTGAGGAGGAGGAGGAGGAGGAGGAGAAGAAGGAGGAGGATGAAGGATGGAGGAGAGGAACAGACAGAGCAGCATGACAAGGATACACAGCCAGCATCAGTAACAGAGCACAGTGACGAGGAAGAACATCAGACAGCAGCAGACCAGGGACAGTCAGCACCAACAATGGTCACAGAAGCGAGGGAGGACTCAGCAAAAGCAGGTGTTCGACCTGTTCCTGGACCAACAGGTGAAGTTACGACTGTGTGGCCCTAATAATGAAATTGATGGCTAGCCTAGATAGTAACGTCATCTGGAGAAATGTATGTTTTGTTTAGTATATTTCCATTAAATTACAAATCATGACATAATCACTTAAAGCTTTTTGATTCATGTTTATCGGTAGTTGAGTTTTATTATTCTGAATAGAAATGCCTACAGGCCATTATTACAGCTATAATTGATAATTACTATGGAGACGGGCTAAGTATTATTATTATTACCACTATTATTATTATTATTTTAATGTCAGAATAACTGGTTTTGCCTCTTGTTTCATCATAGATATCTCCCAGTCAAGAGCAGAGCAGCCCAAGCAGCCACAACTGAAAATCTTCCTTCGTACCTATCAAGGGGACAGAGGACAATGCTTCTCTAAAGACTGGTACAACACACACTGGAATACTCTCAGAGTAAAGACTCTGTCTACTGTTATGCCTGCCAGCACTTCAGTCTCCCCTCCTCAGGTGATTCAGTATTTACATCTGAAGAGGGGTTCAAAAATTGGAAAAAGGCAACCTTCAACTATGGGGGACTTTTAGGCCATGCCAAATCTGAAGCACATACTAATGCAATGTTAGCATGGGCAGAGATATGAGTGTTTGTTACACACACTGTATAGCCTGGTAATCAGAATCAGACTATTGATCCCTGTTGGGAAATTCCTGTTGCATAAAGCAAAGATATGATTGTTTCTGTATTTGCTTTTATTTGTATCTGCCAGTACCTGCTTTTCCCCAGTAATTGTTTTGTTTACAATAAATGTACACCTTATGCCTAATATATTCATTACACAATGAAACAGAATTCTTGTGGAACTCAAAATGTTAACTGTACTGTTATTAGTCTATGCACATTAGATCATTAGTAATATTAAATATAACACAATAAACCAAAGTATATCAGTAGGTCTAAGTCTTTCTGATAGTTTTCTACTGGCCTGTTTACTACAACAGTATAATAAAATAAAAAAAGGCGCCACTGGCTGCTGCCCCCAGTGGTGCAAAAAACTATAACCCAAGGTAGAGGTAGTGTGCATGAAACCTTTGAAAGAAGTCTAAATTTAAATTTCAGTCAGTCCTCACTTTCAACTTTGGCAGAATACACAGAATAACTGAACTATAAATGTTGTATGATACTTCATAACGTTTTCTGATAGTCAGGAATTACAGTCTTTCAGTAAAACAGTACCTGTAACATTTACTTGAAGCCACTTACTACGCTTCCTTAGACAGATGACAGATATTTATCAGTGTTTGATAATTAAAAGTGTAACTATTATCCATTTATATGAAAGTAATCCTCAGCAGATGACATGTTCACAGTCACAATGAGCAGCCGTGATACAAGTCTGACTGAACTGCACCAGAAGCCTCGCCCATCATCAGTGTGTTTGCTGACACCAGAATAACTTGACTTTATTACAAACTCATCAACAATGGATAGTTGTTTTTACATTAAGTCCATGAACAAACTTGTGGGCCAGGTGGAAAACAGCTTTTGACGGAGCTGCGATGTGTTATATCATTTTAGGAGAGAAATGAATGTGAAAAGTCGCTGAGCAGGGCTGGCCACGGCTCCACAGACAAAATGCAGAGAGCATCAGAGCTCTCTACATGACTTCAGTATGAAGAGACACAAGTCCGCTATCAGCTCCTTTCACTGTCAGCCTTCAGCCTTCTCCCACATTTAGTTTTTCACCTTTTATCAGTCAACAGAAAACACAAGTGCCACAGCTTTCACACTGCACGAGAAGCAGACACATATTATTGCACTGCACAGGGGAGCCACGGGCTGGGTTGAGTCTCTACAGTTCTCACTGTGTGTTGAAGGACAGGCTGCTGCTCTAACTTTTGAAAAACCAAGACAGACGCTTGGAGTATTCAACAAGGAACAGTAGTACAGTAGGAAATGGCAGAAGTAGCGCCAGCTCCAGCTGCCGCGCCACCCAAAGCTACAAAGAAGAAGGTTATAAAGCCGAGGTCAGCGTCAGCGAGCTCCTTCTGAAAACTGTGGCCGCATCTAAGGAGCAGGGCGGCGTGTCTTCGACCGCCCTCAGAAAGGCTCTGGCTGCCGGAGGCTACGACGTGGAGAAGAACAAGGCTCGCGTCAGGATCGCCATCAATAGCCTGGTGACCAAGGGGAAACTGCTGCAGACAAAGGGGACCGGGGCTTCCGGCTCCTTCAAGATGAACAAGAATGCTGGTGAACCCAAGAAGGCTAAGAAGCCGGCCAAGAAAGCCGCTCCCAAAGCCAAGAAGCCCATAGTGCCCAGAAAGCCCAAGACGGCGACAGCTAAGAAGCCTGCAGCCGCTAAGAAGTCTCAGTTGAAGGCGAAGAAACCCGCAGCGGCCAAGAAAGTCAAGAGCCCCAAGAAGGGCTCCAAAAAGACGACCGAGAAAGTAGCCAAAAAGGCTCCTGCAGCCAAGAAAGCACCTGCAGCTAAGAAAGCCCCCTCAAAGAAGGCTGCCAAGTCCAAAGTGAGGAAAGCAGCAGCCAAGAAGAAATAAAGTTGTCATCAGTTAATCGGACTAACAAAAAGGCTCTTTTAAGAGCCACCCACACCATCCTTAAAGAGCATTTCCCTTCTTTTTTTATAATGTTTCCAGGTTCATTAAGCACTTGAGTATCTGGTGCAAGTGGAAAGAAAAAAGGAAACGACATCGTTCATTACAAGCTAGTAGCCTATTTATTTGTAGCAATGGCAATATAACTGACAAGACAGTCAGCCATCACTTGCGATTCTTCTAACCCAAGAGCTACAAAGTCGATTAAGTTCAATATGTTCTCGATTTTTTTTAACCATGTCATGTATGAATGGACTTTGTTGTAGCCGTGTGATGCTGTAGGGAGAATCAGATCTCACACATTTTGTTACAGAAATATCCACATGTATCAGATCCAGTGGAAAGTGACTGGAAGCAGCTGCGCAACTTTTCTGTCCGGGAGTTCAGGATCAGACTGAGCAGCATAACATGACAATAGGCCAGGAAGCCAGCTAAGACTAGCACTATTCAAAGTAACCATAATACTGAGCATGGCAGTATAGATTTATAAATACACTTTTAGACTTATGAAGATCGTTGTAAATATGAGCAATAAAAATAGGCATATTAAAAAAATCAATAATTCGGGAAAGTGATCTCAGTGTAATCAAAACAAAAAGTGATAATCAATAGTATAATTGTTACTCACTAGTTCCAAACATGACACAGTGAACATGATCTCAATATATTAGAATAATTGTGATAATTAAACTGTAGTAAAAGAAAAAAAAAACGGAACTAGTGTTTGTTATGTCAGGATGTGTAACTGCACAGCTCATTTTCATCCTTATACTCAGGAATCAGTCGTTACATGCTCAATATTTGCGTTTTGGCTGTCTTTATCAGTTATAGTTTATCAGTATAGTTATAGTCATAAAATCCTTTAAAGTAACCCATAGTAAATATATGTTCAAAGTAAGTAATCTGTACCTTATATGTGCAAGACAAAGATTTTTTTAACTACGGTTGTAAATGTTAGGGTAACTAACCACTTCCAAAGCTGAGCTACAGCTTGCATCAGTGCTGAAGATTCTCCAGAAAAACTGGCTGTGTTGTAAAGATGTGCAGCAGATGTTAGCAAAAGACACATAAGTATTGAGATATTGGGCTTTCAAACTGACTCAAAGTAGAGGTGCAACTTATCTGGAAAAAAGTATAATATAATATTATAAGTAAAATATTCTGTCAAAGCCAAAAGTTCATGACCAAGTCGGTCCCCACATCAGATTTTACATCTCATTTATCTAGGAACCAAGTATCTTTAGTGTCACAGTTGCACCTCTTCATGTTGATGCTGGTAAATTCTAAAATATACAAGCGGCAAACAGACTGGCCAGAGTGATTCGGGTGTGGTTGAACATGATTGCCATTTTCATGATGTTGTACAAATAATTTTCTTTATGGGGCTTGGCCAAAAAAATAAATAGCCAACCTTAATTATTCCAATTTATAGATGATGAAAATTTGGAATGATTGTATTTTGATTTCACAGGTACAAGATGGTTATTTCAAATCTGCTATAATAGAGTACTACAGGTTGTGAAACAGTGAGCAGTACAAACCAGACGTGCAATGATACAAACACAGCAACGGTTCCTTGAAAAGCTGACATATTAATATTTTACTTTTAGCAAAGGATATGAAAACATGTGCGACGTAACATCTTTAGTTAGAAATGGAATCATCATTGAAATTTTCTGTAGCAATAGAAACTGCGACAACAGGAGAACTCTTCAGAGAGAGTGGGTGGCTCTTAAAAGAGCCTTTGCGTTGTTGGTTATTAGTCAGCAGGTTTACTTGGAGCTGGTGTACTTGGTGACAGCCTTGGTCCCCTCAGACACGGCGTGCTTGGCCAGCTCACCGGGCAGCAGCAGGCGGACGGCGGTCTGGATCTCCCTGGAAGTGATGGTGGAGCGCTTGTTGTAGTGAGCCAGACGGGAGGCCTCACCGGCGATGCGCTCAAAGATGTCGCTCACAAACGAGTTCATGATGCCCATGGCCTTAGAGGAGATGCCGGTATCAGGATGGACTTGTTTAAGCACCTTGTACACGTAGATAGCGTAGCTCTCCTTTCTGGGTCTCCTCTTCTTTCTACCGGTCTTGGTAACGCTCTTAGTGACGCCTTTCTTCGAGCCCTTCTTGGGCGCTTTCACCGTGGTTTCAGGCATGTCAAGTGATTCTCTGTTTTCTTAACTTACGTTAGCCTGCTAGTTACAGAACGGTCACTATTTGTATTCACTCGATGCAAATATCACTGTGCCGTTGCTCGCACAGGATTGGTTGTCTTCTGAGTGGGACTGAGCATGCGCTAAATATGTAACCTACTCTGTCATCAATTTAGCTACTGTAGGAACAGCAGTGTGAGGTGATATATTAACTGACAACAACAGGAAGTGAAGATGAACAATAGAGATGTCCCAAACGCTTTTCCAGTTGATCGACTGGTGCCTTTTCTGGTTATCAGTCTTCCAGAACATATCCACACCGTTTGATGAACACCTATCTACTTTTTTTGGAACTCACCTTTGGATTTAGTTATTATATAAGAGAAGAAGTCGATGTATTAAGGGCTTGAATAACTGACATACGCTGTAATTAAAACAACAATAAACAGAGGTTGATGGTAAATTACAGTTTGTTTTTGGAGAGAGCTTTATTATTGACAATAAAAGAGTATGAGCTTTTTTTTTCGATTACTTGAAAAGTCAGGTAACCCCGTCTGTTCTTTAAAACACATTTACAAACAATTTACACACGTTTTATGATTTCAGATTTTGCAGCTGCAAATTCGTCTCACAAATGCTGAGGACTTTGCCAAGATAATGGACAGATGAAATTATAAAGTCACAGTGATATGTAGGTTTGTTCACTCACTGTGCAGCTTTACAAAGATTAATACATTGTTGTTGTCAGTGTGACCTGTGGATAAAGGTCCTCTCAGTCAGGATGGTTCAGCACACAAGACAGAATCAGTTTCTCTGTCGGTGTGTCAATTCAGCACCTCAGACAGCGACGGCCTCACAAGACTCCTCTCTCCTACACTTACCTGTACTCACCTAGGAGAGCTGAGACACAACTGCAGCAAATCACAGGGCATCCTGCTGCACTACAGAAGGAGCTCACCTGCTCACAGAGAACCTTCAACAAACAGCTAAGTCAAAATGTCAGTTTAAGCACACCTTATTTCAGAAATTATGAAGAACACTCACCATAGTAATATAGTGTATGTTAAAGTCTTATGTCAATAATCCTAAATAATGTTCACTAAATTTTGCTTATCACTCTGTTTTCACCATTTTTTAATTAGGTTAATTGGTAACTCTAGGTGTGAATGTGAGTGTGAATGGTTGTCTGTCTCTATGTGTCAGCCCTGTGATAGTCTGGCGACCTGTCCAGGGTGTACCCCTTCTCGCCCAATGTCAGCTGGGATAGGCTCCAGCCCTCCCACGACCCTCAAGAGGATAAGCGGTTAGAAAATGGATGGATGGATGGATGGATGGATATACAGTACAGGCCAAAAGTTTGGACACACCTTCTCATTCAATGCGTTTTCTTTATTTTCATGACTATTTACATTGTAGATTCTCAATGAAGGCATCAAAACTATGAACGAACACATGTGGAGTTATGTACTTAACAAAAAAAGGTGAAATAACTGAAAACATGTTTTATATTCTAGTTTCTTCAAAATAGCCACCCTTTGCTCTGATTACTGCTTTGCACACTCTTGGCATTCTCTCGATGAGCTTCAAGAGGTAGTCAACTGAAATGGTTTTCACTTCACAGGTGTGCCTTATCAGGGTTAATTAGTGGAATTTCTTGCTTTATCAATGGGGTTGGGACCATCAGTTGTGTTGTGCAGAAGTCAGGTTAATACACAGCCGACAGCCCTATTGGACAACTGTTAAAATTCATATTATGGCAAGAACCAATCAGCTAACTAAAGAAAAACCAGTGGCCATCATTACTTTAAGAAATGAAGGTCAGTCAGTCCGGAAAATTGCAAAAACTTTAAATGTGTCCCCAAGTGGAGTCGCAAAAACCATCAAGCGCTACAACGAAACTGGCACACATGAGGACCGACCCAGGAAAGGAAGACCAAGAGTCACCTCTGCTTCTGAGGATAAGTTCATCTGAGTCACCAGCCTCAGAAATCGCAAGTTAACAGCAGCTCAGATCAGAGACCAGATGAATGCCACACAGAGTTCTAGCAGCAGACCCATCTCTAGAACAACTGTTAAGAGGAGACTGCGCAAATCAGGCCTTCATGGTCAAATAGCTGCTAGGAAACCACTGCTAAGGAGAGGCAACAAGCAGAAGAGATTTGTTTGGGCCAAGAAACACAAGAAATGGACATTAGACCAGTGGAAATCTGTGCTTTGTTCTGATGAGTCCAAATTTGAGATCTTTGGTTCCAACCGCCGTGTCTTTGTGAGACGCAGAAAAGGTGAACGGATGGATTCCACATGCCTGGTTCCCACTGTGAAGCATGGAGGAGGAGGTGTGATGGTGTGGGGGTGTTTTGCTGGTGACACTGTTGGGGATTTATTCAAAATTGAAGGCACACTGAACCAGCATGGCTACCACAGCATCCTGCAGCAACATGCCATCCCATCCGGTTTGCGTTTAGTTGGACGATCATTTATTTTTCAACAGGACAATGACCCCAAACACACCTCCAGGCTGTGTAAGGGCTATTTGACCAAGAAGGAGAGTGATGGAGTGCTGCGGCAGATGACCTGGCCTCCACAGTCACTGGACCTGAACCCAATCGAGATGGTTTGGGGTGAGCTGGACCGCAGAGTGAAGGCAAAGGGGCCAACAAGTGCTAAACACCTCTGGGAACTCCTTCAAGACTGTTGGAAAACCATTTCAGGTGACTACCTCTTGAAGCTCATGGAGAGAATGCCAAGAGTGTGCAAAGCAGTAATCAGAGCAAAGGGTGGCTATTTTGAAGAAACTAGAATATAAAACATGTTTTCAGTTATTTCACCTTTTTTTGTTAAGTACATAACTCCACATGTGTTCATTCATAGTTTTGATGCCTTCAGTGAGAATCTACAATGTAAATAGTCATGAAAATAAAGAAAACGCATTGAATGAGAAGGTGTGTCCAAACTTTTGGCCTGTACTGTATGTATATATATATCCTGGCCAACTATAACAAATAGAAGAGGCTGTGAGGTTTTCCAGGTCGGATGTAAAAGGAAGGTTAGGTGTACACACACACACACACACACACACACACACACACACACACACACATATATATATATATATATTCCGTATTCTGACTTTTTATCTGAATTCTCAGAGTTTTTATCCAGTTAAGTCCTTAAATCAGATAAAGTTATTATTGTAGGCGATTTTAATATTCACGTGGACATTGATAATGACTCCCATTGGCTTCAGTCAAAGTGTACATAAGCCCACTCACAGTTTTAACCACACCCTCGATCTAGTTCTGGCGTATGGAATTGAAATTGATAACTTAATGGTCTTTCCACAGAATCCCTCTCTATCAGATCATTACTTAGTAACTTTTGATTTCTGTCTACTTGACTACACACCACTCAGCAACAGTTACTATACTAGGTGTTTATCTGATAGTGCTGTAGCAAAATTTAAGGAAATTATTGCATAAATTTAATACCATGTCCCTCTGTAACAGAGGTTTCCCATACCAACTTTAAACTCTCCCAAATTGATTATCTTGTCGACAGTGCTGCAGGCTCGCTGCGAACAACACTGGACTCTGTAGCACCTCTTAAAAAGAAGTTCACAAGGCAAAGAAAGTTCGCTCCTTGGTACAACTCCGAAACCCGAAAATTAAAACAAATATCGTGAAAATTTGAAAGGAATTGGCAATTAACCAAACAGGAAGAATCTCGTTTAGTCTGGGAAGACAGTCTCAAAATGTACAGGAGGGCCCTCTGCAATGCCAGAGCAAACTATTAATCATCATTAATAGAAGAAAATACGAACAACCCCAGGTTTCTTTTCAGCACTGTAGCCAGGCTGACAGAGAGTCACACATTGAGTCTGGTATTCCTTTAGCCCTTAGCAGTAATGATTTTATGAGCTTTTTTAATGACAAAATTCTAACTATTAGGAGGCAAAATTCATGATCTCCTGCCCTCTAACAGTACTAATCTGCCTTCAAACACAACTATAAGACCTAATATGTATTTAGATTGCTTTTCCCGGATTTTTATTCTCTCTCAGACCCCATCCCAACTAGGCTACTGAAGGAAGTCTTACCTTTAGTTAACACTTACACATTACACATTAGACATGATCAATATATCTTTATTAACAGGCTATGTACCACAGTCTTTTAAGGTAGCTGTAATTAAACCTCTTTTAAAAAAGCCCACCCTGGATCCAGAGGTGTTAGCCAACTATGGACCAATATCAAATCTTCCCTTTCTTTCAAAGATCCTTGAGAAAGTAGTCGCAGACCAGCTGTGTGACTTTCTCCATGATAATAATTTATTTGAGGAATTTCAGTCAGGGTTTAGAGTGCATCATAGCACTGAGACAGCACTAGTCAAAATTACAATTGATCTTCTGATGGCTTCAGACGAAGGACTTGTCTCTGTACTTGTTTTACTAGATCTTAGTGCCGCATTTGACACAACTGACCATCAAATTCTGCTACAGAAACTGGAACATTCAATTGGCCTTAAAGGTTCTGCTAAAACCTTATTTATCCGAACGTTCATTCACGTTCATAAAGAATCATCTTTACATACTAAAGTTTGTTTTGGAGTACCTCAAAGTTCAGTGCTCGGACCAATGCTGTTCACTCTATATATGCTTCCCTTAGGTAACATCATTAGAAATCACTCTGTAAATTTCCATTGTCATGCGGATGATACACAGTTGTATTTATCGATAAAGCCAGAAGAAACGGATCAATTAACTAAACTTCAGAAATGCCTGAAAGA
The DNA here is from genome assembly GCA_019142605.1 of Cephalopholis sonnerati. NCBI lineage: Eukaryota > Metazoa > Chordata > Actinopteri > Perciformes > Serranidae > Cephalopholis > Cephalopholis sonnerati. The sequence goes on along the minus strand of JAGQAX010000005.1, from coordinate 5,190,500 downwards.
TATAAAAACCTGGATGAGCTCCAATTTCCTGATGTTAAATTCAGACAAACCTGAGGGTATTGTTCTTGGCCCCAAACAGCTCAGAAACTCTATTTCTGATGATATAGTTTCTCTGGATGCATTGCTCTGGCCTCTAGCACTACTGTAAGAAACCTCAGGGTAATATTTGATTGAGATTTGTCTTTTAACTCCCATTTAAAACAAACCTCTTGGACTGCGTTTTTTCATCTGCGTAATATTGCGAAAATTAGGCCTATCCTGTCACAAAAAGATGCAGAAAAATTGGTCCACGCTTTTGTTACCTCTAGGCTGGATTACTGTAATTCTCTATTATCAGGTAGCTCTAATAAGTGCCTAAAAACTCTCCAGCTAATCCAGAACACGGCGGCACATGTACTCACAGGAACTAAGAGACGAGATCACATTTCTCCTGTTTTAGCTTCTCTGCACTGGCTCCCTGTAAAATCCAGAATTGAATTTAAAATCCTTCTCCTAACTTACAAAGCTCTAAATGATCAGGCTCCATCATATCTTAGAGAGCTCATAGTGCCCTATTATCCCACCAGAACACTGCACTCTGAGAATGCAGGGTTACTCGTGGTCCCTAAAGTCTCCAAAAGTAGAACAGGAGCCAGAGCCTTCAGCTATCAGGCTCCTCTTTTGTGGAATCACCTTCCTGTTTCGGTCTGTGAGGCAGACACCGTCTCCACTTTTAAGACAAGACTTAAGACTTTCCTTTTTGATAAAGCTTATAGTTAGGGCTGGCTCAGGCTTGTCTTGGACCAGCCCCTAGTTAGGCTGACACAGGCCTAGTCTGCCGGGGGACCTCCTATGATACACCGAGCCCCTTCTCTTCTTCTCTCTCTCCCTCCTTTGCTAACATTCATGTCCTGTTACTGCATCTCCCTAATTCTGCTCTACTGCACATCACTAACTTGGCTTGTTCTCCGGAGTCTGTTCAGAACCTATCTCGCAGGTTGACTTGTGTCGAAGCTGTGCCTGGATGGTGTGTCGCGGTTGTGCTGCTGCTGTGGTCCTACCTGATGCCTCCCACTGCTGCTGTTACTATTAGTCATACTTTTACCATTATTATACACATATGATTATTGTCACATACATATACTATCATATATGAATATATACCTACAACATATTGTATCACAATTACCGTAATTATGATTATAATATTGTCACCTAAATTAATGTTGTTGTAAGCTATTAGCATTGCTGTCTGCCTGCATCTCTCTCTGTCTCTGTCTGAACTTCTCTCTCTGTCTCTGTCTCTGTCTCTCTATATGTCTCATTGTGTCATATGGACGACATCTATTGCACGTCTGTCCGTCCTGGAAGAGGGATCCCTCCTCAGTTGCTCTTCCTGAGGTTTCTACCTTTTTTTCCCCGTTAAAGGGGTTTTTTGGGGAGTTTTTCCTTATGTGCTGTGAGGGTCCAAAGGACAGAGGCATGTCGTATGCTGTAAAGCCCTCAGAGGCAAATTGTGATTTGTGATATTGGGCTTTATAAATAAAATTAATTGAAATTGAAATTGAGTACCCTGGTGTCGTGGACTGAACCAGGATGATTAACAAACCTGTCTAGAAATTTGCCAGTGTTGTCAGAGACTGCCTGAAGCAGAATAGAGTGGAAGAGTTTCCTGTTTAGGTAATGTTGTGCACGTAGACCATGGGGAGCCTTGATGCGGCATCCATCAATGGCTCCTACACAGGCTTTTGGCAAGGTATTGGAAGGCATGGCCAACTGAGGCCCACTGTGCCAGTGTGGGGAAGTGGACCACTTTGTCTAGGAGAGACATGATTGTCAACACATCCAATGTACAATGCCAAACACAGTCATCTTTGGCACATGGAAGACCTGAGAGATAACAGTGTAAGACAGTCCATGTGCCAGCCAGTAAACCATTAGATGGACCAGGATGTATTTTGCACTGCTCCTACAAAAGACACATTTAAGTGTATAAAGAATAAAGTGTAAATACATAACTAGTGTGCTATTTATTCCTGTCTTTTTTATTTTTAGACCTATTGATGCATTAGCATTGTGCTAAGGCCTTTGCACACCATGTCCGTATTTTTCTCATGCATGCTCTCTTGTTGTAGATGTATGTGTCCTGCAGGTTATGCCACATTTTTTTAACTGCTCTTTGATCAAACAACTCTTTTGATGGAGGTCTTGGAGTGGTTGTGTAAACATGAATGACACAACTTGAGGTCTTATTTATATTAAAACATGCAACTATTTCAGATTAAAATTTAGATTTAGTGTGCAAAGGCCTGAACACAACAGATATGCAGGAACAACTTCAGCTATGATATCTTGTGCTTTCTTCTACATCAGACAAGGGTAGGTTTTTTAGTTCATACCTGACATGTTTCCACAGAGCCTTCCGTCTTCCTCAGAGGTGTCCAAGCCTGTCTGATGTAAAAGAAAGCACAAGATATCATTCATAGAGGCATAATGAACCTTTTTGGAATAACTTCAGCTATGCTTTGATGGTATGATTAATTTAAGCATGCTGTGTGATCTGTGCTCAAAACCCATATCAGCTTTCTCTTACCATTTGTGAGCATAATGCCATGAGCCCACACAGTCGTACCCTCCTTCTGTGAATGTCTCTTTGATTTTGCTGTAATGTGAGCTACGCAGCAGCAGCAGCAACAGCAGCAGCAGCAAGTTCCATATTTCTCATTTTGCTCCTTTACTCTGATACTACCTTGCTGCCCTTTTATAGGCCACTAATTGAAACTAGGCTCCTCAGGATATACACTATTTAGCTGGATGCCATTTCTTGAGTGCAATGACATCCACAGCCTGTATCAGCCATAACAACTTCAAAGCACAATCAACTCAACATTTTAAGGTGAATCACTTTCACCCTGTTCTTCTTCAGAAATCCAACAGTGGCCTTAGATGTGTGCTTAGGATCATTGTCATGTTGGAAAAGTGCACAGCAACCAAGGGCACGGAGTGATGGCAGCATCTTCTCTTTCAGTATAGAGCAATACATCTGTGAATTCATGATGCCATCAATGAAATGCAGCTCCCCAACACCAGCAGTACTCATGCAACCCCATATAAGGACACTGCCAACACCATGTTTCACTGTAGGCACCATGCATTTTTCTTTGTATTCCTCACCTTTGCGACGCCATACAGTTTTGAAGCCTTCAGTTCCAAAAACAGTTATCTTGGTCTCATCACTCCAGAGTATAGAGTCCCAGTAGTCTTCATCTTTGTCAGCATGGGCCCTGGCAAACTCTAGGCGTGCTTTTTTGTGCCTGGGCTTTAGGAGAGGCTTCCTTTGTGGATGGCACCCATGCATGCCATTCCTCTGCAGTGTACACTGTATTGTGTCACAGGAAATAGTCACCTCAGTTTGGCTTTCTATTTCCTTAGATAACTGCAGTGAACTTGCATGCCGATTTTCTTCGACCCTTCTCATCAGAAGACGCTGCTGTTGAGGTGTTAACTTCTGTGGACGACCTGGACGTCCCTGTGAGATGGTTGCAGTTCCATCTTTTTTAAATTTTTGTACCACTTTTGCTACAGTATTCTGACTGATAAGTAAAGCTTTGCGGATCTTCTTGTAGGCTTCACCTTTGCAGTGTAAAGAAATTATTTTCTTTCTCAGGTCTTGTGACATTTCTCTTCCATGTGGTGCCATTGCTAACAACATGAAATGGGAAGGGGTTTTCTTTAAGTAACACCCTTTTATAGTCAACTGGCTGCTTGATACCTGTGTAATGAATGATTAGACTCACCTGTAGACATTTGTAGTCTAAAATTTTGCTTTGCTCCAGAGACTTTCAGTGGGGTTTACTCATTTTTGCATCACCCTAATTTGAGTAAAACTGAAAATTTTGTTCTCTCAGTTATATTATTAACCTTACTTTCATGTTATAAGTTAAACAGATGTATATTAAACTTGGTCTTGCCAACATTTTGGAAATTGTTTTTGTGTTCATTGAGATATTATTTAAAATGTTACTTTTCAAAGGGGGTGTACTCATTTACGCTGAGCACTGTAACTCTCACAGAAAAAGATACTTCCATACAGCCACTGTTCAAATATTCATTGTACACTGAGGTGATGAGGTTTACAACTTCATCAGTGATTAACTGCTAAAACTCAGTTGGCAGATTGATTGAACATTAGTTGTTGGATGGTCTGCATCACTGAAGGGCAAAGCACAACGGCAATTCACAAAACACACCATTGCTTTTTCTGTTGTGCTTTGCCCCTCAGGGCCACCGTATTCCTGACATTAAATATTAATTAATGTGACAATTTCACACATGTCCTATTGCTGACTTACATATACATATATGCTGACAGACAGTTATAAACAAATTAGCCCCAAGCTGTAATGTTGTGTTTTGCCTACTTTTTAAGGAGGTATTTTACAGATGTGTGTCCTAATTTTGAGTGCTCAGCCCAGTTGCCAGAGGAAATGTTGGCATTGTACATTTTTTAAACCACAATTATGTTACATATCCATGTTTCATTCATATCACATCAACATATATAAAATTACAGAATACATGAGCTGACTTTGTCATTGGGAGGTGAAAGGGATGGTGGATTGCATGAGGCCTGCCAAGGTGCTGACCACTCCTCAAGACCAACAACAAAACTGGTTGTGTTCTAGCAATACATTGCTGTGTACCCAGCTGCTTTTTATCCACCAACAAAGGTGTTCTTAGTGACCCACTGCTGTAAAAGCAGTGTTCTTTTTTTTTTTTTTACAGACATTGCTGCTTTTCCAGATGGGACTGTGCCCCCAAAACTGGGTATTTTAAGCCAAGACATGATCTTTTCCTATACACAACCAAGTGGTTTTTGTGCCCAAATTTAACACACATAAACCACATCATTGTAAAGATGTTAACTTTTTATGTATCCACTAAATACCATATAAATGTAACCATGGTCAGCAGATGTAAATATTTTTAAAAAGCAGCACATTCTCAGTCTTTGTGATTAATAATAAATATAATTCTAATAGGCTCATATAAAACAGATGTTAAGGTTTAGCTAATGGCTAAAGTCAAATCTACACTACAATCATATAGTATATACATGAGTATGGTAATAGTTTGAAAATTGTGTAAACTAAGAAATAAAAACCTCCCAATCTTTTTCACATCCACATTTTTATTATTTTTTCATATCCTGGTTGCACACACAGAAAATGAACTTTAATGTCAATGTATAGTGAGCATCTGAATTAATAAAGTCCAAATGTTGCAATGGAGTTGTTAAGAGATTGCACAGCAGTAGCTCATCTCAACAACGGACATCAAACACAGTCCCAAATAATTTGCTGGAGCAAAGCCTTCAGTCAATCGAATCCTTTTCTTTCCACTACATGGTATTGTTATTGCCTTTTTTTCTAGTGGACATGCTGAATAAATCGACTTATTTCTTCATACACAAAGTTATAGTATTCAAAATATAAAACGCCACATTCCGATGAATTTCACAAGTTTTAATTGAGTATAACTGCCCCATTTCCAGAAATGGGCTTCAAATGCACAAGTCCACAAAAAATATTCTGAGGAGAATAAGCGAGATGGGCAACAGAACATATGATACCAAGAGCAGACGATACAAAGCGTTAACATGAGATTATCATTACACTGAACTGAAGCCGTCTAATACAAATTACAGCAATCCGGTTATGACAATCATTCATTCCCTGCATTCAATGAGAAAATTAAAAGAAGAGAAAAGTGAAACTTAAAAGCCACACAGACCTCCGGATTTCAGTTTTCACTTGTTTATCTAGCTTAAGAAATTTGGAAAAACAAGGAAGTGATATGTCCACCTGAGTTTGGGTGAGATTAACTACCCAGCACCCTATAGCTCCTCTCTCAGTAACAATGTACCTCACAGCACTGACCGTCAATGGCACTAGGCTGGGCTTACCAAAACTGGGTTAATGAGTAGAATCTCTTTTTCTTGTATTTGTGTATTGTATAGTGTACATTGTGCTGAACTCACTTTCCTCAAAATCATTGAACATGTGGCCTATTAGTGTTTTCCCTCACAAGAATCTTGACTCATTCACAGTTGCTTCTACTGTTTCTGTTTTTTTATATATTCATTGACCAGTCTGCTTCCAATGGAACAAAGCTCAAGACATCTTTTGAGCAGTGATCAATTTATAGTACTGAGGGAAACAAATGATGGTTTTCCTTCAGGTTCTGTCATTTTTTTTTTTTCTGAATCGCATTGCTAAAATTACATATCCCACAGCAACTATGATAAGCCTTTAAGGGTTCTGAATATTTGCACATTGTTCTTGGTGTAGTTATAAACATGCATACACCACATAAAACAGAACAAAGTACAAAAACATTAACATTCATGAATTAAAAACAACAACCTGAAAAACCCTCCTTGGGTTTTGGGAAACCCAACCCAATCTGCGCTTCTTGCGTTGTTATGGATCCCAATGCTTTTCTTGGCAAGTCCTTCTGTACTGTGCTGTGATTGGCTGGTACTTGTGAGGGTCTGTGCTGTGATTGGCTAGTACTCATCCCGTCGATTAACCTCCAACCTCCAGCGCTAAGAAATGAAGCCAACCTCAAGTGCCAAAAACTGCAGATCCCCGAATGGCCACTTGAGGCTGGCTCAAAAAGCAAGTTAATCCTCATAGACCCCCATGTTAAAATGCCAAACTTAACAGCTGAAATAAACATGTTTACAGCCTTGTTCAAAAAACAATTTTAGTCTCTATAGCTAATTTCCGCCTTCATGACAACTATACAGGGGATGAACTGTTGGATAACTCACCCGCTTACATTTTTATTAAGGCTTAAAGTTATGCATAATTAAGAGTGTGATGGCTTTGAGTGACAGGCTGTTTGCCAGGGTCCACAAACCAATGGATGATGTCATAGTGGCTACACCCATTATTGTACAGTCTATAGTCAAGGTCAGTAGTTTCGCAGACCACCCACTCCACTACACAACCCCTGACCCCAACCGTAGCTACTTTGACCAGTCCACAGCTAGACCTACTTGAAGTTGGAGGTGGCTGAGGTAAGCGTAAAAGGGTCAGGGTTAGGGCTAGTATTAGCCAATCACAACACAGTAGGGCAAGACTTGCCAAGTAAAGCGGTGGGATCCAAAATAACTCTATAATAGCGCAATTCTCTGCAGGAAACAGGAAAACTATGATGTCAGACGGCCATAATACCATGTTAGCTTGTTGCTAATGCTCAGTGACACGCACACACACGAACTGTACAATGATGCAGTTCAAATGCATTCTCAAGTTGTATGTACAACAAGATTCCTTTGTACAGAGGAGATAGAGACAGAAGTCAAAGACAGGCTCGGTGGGAGATGAGGCACAATGTTCAACAGTTTTGTGTTTCCTTGATTTTTTTTTCATATTTACTTGCACAAAAGCAAGTTGCAGTAAAATGTTGGAATATAGTTGTCATGGCAATTGTATTATGTTGGTTTCCCTATTCATCACAAGTCATAAGTATTTGCATGTGCATCAGACATTGCTGAAAGGACATTGCTCTTAAACATCTTAAAACTCAATAAGAAAATGAGTTTATTTGTTGCAATTAATCGTGAAACATTACTTTGGCTTCTGGGATCCTAGGTTACGAAACCAGACTGTGAAACATTCATCCTTGCTTCCAGAAACCACACCACCTCATATAGGAGAAGGTCTGGCTAAAGGTACAGCCAAAGAATTTTTTTTTAAACTAGTGTAAACAAGCAGACGTCAGATTCCATCCACTCTACAAAAACATCTCAACCAGAGCTCTTAAGGATTATTGTTTTCCCTGCCTGTGTAAGTAGAGCTTTTTATTTTATGCCGTTCTGTGGATCAAACATGAACGCCTTGCAGTAGCATTCAAGCAGAGCTGAAGCAGGACACCCACTCTGCTGACACCCAACACTTCTGTGTACTTGCAGCCTTAGCATTGCACAAGAAAAAGTTTTAATACTGAGTGGTCTATAATTAAAAAAAAAAAAAATCTTCCAGTGCTTGTGAATGAGTTTGTTGTGATCAGATGCCTCCTCCTGAGTTTTGAGTTCATTCAGAATCAAGGAGGAAATATTAAGATACTCAGCCAGTGCCTGAGTAAAGTTGTGTCTGTGCCAAGCCATTAAGACCATGTAAATAAGAGGACGCCAGAATAAGAGCACACAACTATTTACAGCATTTGTACATCAGCATCAACTCAAAGCGTCAGGGCCCGAATACATAAACACAGCCTGACTGACTGGCTAAACACAGCATAGAAATTAATTTCTTCTTTAACACGGTCTTCTCATGGCCGTTTGTACAGTAAGAAACCACAGGAAATCGGTTAGAGCCATGCTGTTAAAAAAAGAAAAGAAAAAGGTACTGTATATAAAGGCTACTACTGGTGACTTGTAAAACTTAACCAATAATTCCCAGTTATTTTATTAAATCAAAACTTTAGGCTCCATCCACACTAATGAGTTTCATTTTAAAACAGGTTTTCAAAACCAAAACCATCTTGCATGAAACTAAGAAAAACATCTCAGGGTGAAAAAGGAGGGTCATTTACATGAAACGCCAACAAAAATGTGTAACTGGAGAGATGGAAAGATTCGGGTACAAAGCCGAAACTGTGAGAGCAATTTACAAACCTGTAACATGACTGCAGTGTCATGTCCTGCCTCCTGCACACTTTATCCAGGTGCCAATCCTCACCTTAACCAAACAGAGCGTTTCCAGTTTTCAGTGAGTGAGAATGGTGAGAACCCTTTTGACACGAACAATCTCCTGTTGTTTGCTACATGTGTGAAGGAGAAACTCCGGACAATGTTTTGAACCTGATTCTCCAGACACTGACCAGAGTTCATATGAGAAAATGGCTATAGTTACAGAAAATTCTACAGAGATGGCAAAAAAAAAGATCAGTTATTTCTTTGATTGGACCAAAGAGGTGGTAATGTTAATAAAGGTAACATGAGTATGAGGTGGAGGAAAACAGAGTGGTATTTGTTACAAAGTAAATCTGCGACATATTAGAGCGGTTCCGTCCGGGTACATTATTCAACACCGGAGTAAGCCATGGCAATGGGAGAGAAGTACCCACACAAGGACAAAGTCAAAAAAGGTATGTTTCTGTTTCTAAAGGTCTCTGTTTTCACCCGTCCAGACTAAAATGCAGCCTTGAAGTTTTCAAACTAAAATGGGGTCAGCAGTGTTTTCAAAGGTCTCTGTTAAGGGGTTCAAATATGCTGAAGTAGTATGGACGCTAGTAAACACAGTAACTGATACGCGTTTTAAAATGACATTTTAGTGTAGATGTAGCGTTAGACAAGGTACACCTAGCTGGCTATTCTTTGAGGATACTGCTGGTCATGAGCTAACTCATATCGTGATACAGTTTGGTTTCAGAGGAGGATATCAATCAACCAATAGAGTGCTACTGCAGAGATGAATTTTTTTTGTGGGCAGACGGGCAAGTTAGCATTGCCCCAGTTCCCTCTTCAAAAAGCCAATGGGATTTTTACATTGGATTTTGGATGTAGAGCTGTTTGATATACCTCATAACAAACTTGGCATAAAAATATCTTACCTGTTCTGAAAAAATATTGTATTTCGGCAAACAGCGTACAAAGAGCCAACTTGGCATTTTCCATCCTTAATTTTCCACTCAGCACTTTCAACATTTTGTCATGTATACGGGCCCCGACTTCAACCCTGATGCCTTTACACATATTCATACAAGCAATCATAAATTCAGAAATCGTGAAACAAAAAACAAACAAAAAAAACCAACCCCAAATGACATTTGTATTGAGGGACAATAAACGAGAATATGTGTATTAAAATTAATACACAGTTTATTCAAATGCTTATGATTAAAAATATTTTAAATTCAGACATTGAGAGGGAAACAAATGTTATGATGGAATGACTGATGCTCTTCCCCACTGCCTAAATGGGTTCAAATGTACTGACTTCACAGAAAAATGATGGTAATTCTTTAAATTACAGCTCACTGACAACAATAACAAGTGTACAAGAGACTCACAAGAGGGACGACACTAGTTGTTACTATTGTTAATGTGTCTCTGGCTGTAACCAAATCCAGATGAAAGACAGGCTGATTGGTTTCAGAACACACACGTCAGCTAATTATGTCTTGTGTAATTACAGCCAGCAGTTACAGAAACCAGGAGCTGAATTTAGAGGCGTTACCATGGCAATGACTTTGATGTGCAGGTTTGACACATAAGACGCAAGAGAAAAAGGAGGTCAAAACACGGCTCTCTCCGTAGGACAGGTGTAGGCAAGAGAATGCAATGATGTCAGCATATCAAATGAAATAATCCTGAAACATCTTTGGCTGTAGCATTTGGCAATTCAACAAGAAATAAATGCAGACATTGCAGAGGGATGAATTGCGATGCATTGATCAGATGTGGGGAAGAAGAAAAAGGGAGAAGGATATAGCACAGAGGATATGAATGCGTACACCTTGCTCTTAGAAATAAGGGTTCCACCTGAAAGGCTGAGGTTCTACCCCGAAAGATTTAACTTCTAAAGAACCCCCTCTTTTTTGAAGAGTGTTCTTTAAGGTTTTACCTAACCTAAGGTTCTTTTTAACAAAAGAAAACTGTTTTGGAAAAGAAAAAAAGCTCTTTGAGGGTTCTCTGTAAGTGTTCTATTTAGAACCATTTTCATCCAAAGAATCCTTTTTTAGATGAAAGAGTTCTTCAATGATTGTTAAAAACCATGAGTGTTAAATAATCCTCACCCTTTACATACTCAAATGTTTACCCAGGTTTCATCCAGTTTCGTAAACTAGGATCCCCAGGTATTTTTTTTAAAGGTAATGTATCCGGAATCCCCCTGATCAACTGTACTTGTGTTCTGCCATTTTCTACCAGCATTCCATACCATACAATACCAAATGATCTATGAAAATTTTTCTTCTATTTTTTTTTTTTAACAGATTTTAGCATTTTATGTTTGTTTCTAAATTGGGAATAAGTTTCATTTCCCAACCCTACTTCCCTACTGAAATGGTAAGGGCTGTCGTGGTTCTGATTTCACAATATCTCCACCCCCTAAAAACGCGATTGTGAAAAAGGAGTGTTGTGCTTGACCATGTCAGCCCAGACTCTTTAGCCTCATGAAGCCAAAAGATGCTGAACATGATTTCCTTGGCCCCAAGCGAACCTGTTAAACTAAAACCATGATTAGTAGGAGAGTGTTATGGATAATTCAATGACATTATCATTAGAGACCCTCTGAGTGGGTTTGAGAGAAAACCCTTGGAATATGTAAGGGTTCTTGGTAGAACCCCCTGGTTAGGTTTTTATTAACACCCTTGAAAAGCTAAAGGGTCTGGATAGTACCTTTAATGAAAGGTTCTGTGGAAACCTTTCACAGCTGGTTCTAGGTATGACCCTTTGTGTTGGGTTCTAGGTATGACCCTCTGACAGGGTTTCAGGTGGAACCTTAACAAAAGGTTCTAACAGGAATCAAAAGGGTTCTTCGGTGGGGAGAAGTCAAAGAACCCTGTATGGTTTTAGTTAGTACCTTAATTTCTAAGAGAGCATGCGCCATGGGAGGTCCTCTCCTCTATCTGGTATGGATAAAAAAAAACACTCTCTCTCTCTCTCTCTCTCTCTGTCACACACGCACAAATCTCCCAAATTTCTCCACAAATCCATCTGTGATTATGGGCACAATCGACCAATCAAGTAAAAAGGTGTGCATTAGTGCAAATGCAAAAAGAGAACACAATGAAAATGGTCATGGTGTGAACGCGTGACGCAGGGCAGAGAGAAATAAAACAAGTCTATGCCCCTCACAACATGCAGGATGAAATAAAACAAGTTGCCCTTTGTGCTTATAAGTCTCCTCTCATTCAAAAGCATCTGCCAAGTTCATGCAAATTCTCGTGTCATGCCTGCATGTCTCCATGTTTGTGTTGCGCTTCAAAGGCTAAAAAGAGAGCTTCCATGTATTAGAAATACATGTGAGAACAGTAGTGAAGGGACTGAAATGTTGAAATGCTCTGTGTGTTTGAATTAAAGTCTGCAGAAATGTAAATTTGAAAAACAGCAGCCTCACACATGCAGATGCTCATTTATGTCTGTGTGTGTATGTGTGTGTGTGTGTGTTTGTGTGTGTATGTGTATAAGCAAGGAGACAGACACGCCAACGCCCAGAGCTGCAAATAACAACAGCTGTGGGTCAATAGTGTTGTACTGCTGTGTGCTTGAGTGTGTGTGTTTGTGGGCACCAATGAAAAAGGTTGGAGGAAGAGTAAGTGGGTAGACAGGTGGAAGAGGGAGATGATGATGTTTGGATTGTTCTGCTTTGAGAGGCTTCACATCTGGTCATCTGGCTGCTGTGGGTGTGTTCTGGGCCACGTGTCTCTCCAAACCCTGAGTGTGTTTGGTTCTTCTCTTGTACAACAAAATCTGGATTCTCTTTTTTTTTTCCATTTTTTGGTTTCAGTCCTCTGTAGCTTCCCATGTGTTTGGCTCTGATGGCTCTTGGTTGGGCTGGGGGTACTTGTGGTTTTAATGTGTCCAGGTTATGATGGAGCCAGCCGGGCCTGGTTCTGAAGTTGTGGCAGGAAGACAGGCGGTACCGGTTGGGCTGGCAGTGTGGTTGGTTGACGTGTATACAGTGGATCAGGCAAGAAGTTTGTTTCAAGACTTTGGCCGCAGCAGTTTTCATTGAGATTTGTTGCAGATGATAATTAAATGCTGATTATCTCACCACAATGTTATGAAGGTTATTATCATATACAGGCAGACGGAGCCATGCCATCCAAACTACAGTCTGGACAAACACTTCTTCTGTGGTGCTGGGAAAAATTCAGTCACTGGATGGAAACAGCTGAGCTCTAGTTGAACGCAGATTTCTTCACCAGATTTCTTCGTCAGTTTACAGCACCAACGCGTTATTCCCACACCACAGACATCATTCTATTCATTCATTCATTTCAAAGCATCAGTGGTCCAGCACTGCGACCATGTCACTAGATCCTGGGTCCTGGGATCGTCTGGGTTGGGTTGACTGTGCAACTGGGTTTGTCTGATTGGAAACGTAAGTCTTAGGACCCACCAGGAAAGCTTGATAAATGCCAGGTTTGACTTGGTTATTCTGAGTTCTGGTTGTGTTTCTGTTCAATGAGTAGCATCTGAGCTGGGTATAAATGACGATGTTGTTCTGGGTTACATCTGCTTGGTTAAGAATCTGGCTCTGGGTTAGAGATTCAGTCAGCAGAGGTACTAGATCAAGGACGAGATGTGGTTCTGGTTACTTGTTCAGTGGGAACTACTACTGGACTCAGGTCGGGCTTGACTAGCAGTCCGTGGAGCACCATAGAGGGTCACTGATGCTATGTGGTTATTCTGCATCACCTGAGGAAGAAGGATATAGATAGTATGTGTTACATTGGACTGGATCACATGCAAAAAGTATAGAGTTGAAATATTCAGCAATGCTTTGCTCAAACACAATGTCTATCCGAAATGAGTCAAAGCAGCTTAACTTTCTCTGAACAGAATTAAGCTCAGATCATATCCTCGAGTTTACTCCTGTCTGAATCGAGCATGCTGGTAATATTTATGGAGTAAATAATATTACTTTTACCCCCTACACAATGTCAATGAAACCACCTCAGGTGAAATATAATACATATTTATTAAATCATGCAAAACTCATATGGCATTTAGCTCAAACTGATATTTGGTTAAATTCTTATAGTATGTCATTTCTGCTGCTAATGGTCTCTCAATCAAAACAATAACGAAAAAAATGGACCTTGATAATGTTGTGAAATAGCGTGGGATCATGGGCATTGTTGTGTTCGTTGTCAAACAACCATATAGAAACGGTGCAGGTGAAAATCTAATGTGCTCAGCCAGCTATCATGCCATAATGTTCGCAGATTAAATTTTTATTCATGTTACATTTAGTCACATTTAGTTATTTCATTTTAATTGAATAACTGCAAGTTAACATGTTAACTCACCATTAGCATTAGTTGAGTCAATGGCCCATACACTGTAGGCTACAGGTACTGTTGCTAACACTACGTATTAAGTTCAATTGTCGGGTAGCACAGCACTTTTATTTGTGGTCAAAATAGCACTAACTAACTAACAGAGCAAGGCAAGCGACAGACCAGCCGCTCCCGTGTTGAGGGAGGTAAGATTTACTGTTTCTATCGAAGGAGTCTTTTAGCTTTGATGAGAGCTATATAACAGCTTATCATAAGTGCTATATCGGAGGCAACTGGACTTGCTTGCGTTTCTAGAAGACGTTTCGCCTCTAGTCCAAGAAGCCTCTTCAGTTCTAACTGACTGGTACAGAGTTGCAGGCTTTTAAACTCTGTGTGGGTGTGAACCCAGGCAGAGTCGTTAGGGTCACATGTGAGCTCTTAGTTTCATAGTCGTTAGGTTCACAATGTGAGTCGTTAACCCACCTGACCATCATGTGTGTCGTTAGGGTCAGGTAGGACCAGGTGTGAATGGGTGCGAAGTGGTCTGGGGAGGGATCCCAGGACTGCATTGTAGGTGGGTGATAAGTGGTGTCGGAGTCCACCTCCTCTGTTTAACGATGGTTGTTCCAGTTTGACATAAATGACTTCTTTTACACCTCTTTTAAACCATCTTTCTTCCCTGGCCAAGAGGTGAACATTGCTGACAGCAACCACTTTGCACCCAGGGTTCACACCCAGGCAGAGTTTAAAGCCTGCAACTCTGTACCAGTCAGTTAGAACTGAAGAGGCTTCTTGGATGAGAGGCGAAACGTCTTCTAGAAACGCAAGCAAGTCCAGTTGCCTACGATATAGCACTTATGATTACCATGACCTGGATGACTGAGAACCTTCACCGATATAGAACAGCTTCAAAAGGGCAGAAGCAAAACATATCTTAGCCACCTAAAAAAAGACCCATAAAAAAAAATCCATATCAATTTAAGTGTACACTATATTTAGAATATTTTCACCGCATTATCTTGTTGTCAGACAAACCTTTCCGACAGGGAACTTAAGCCTTTATCTATGCTCTATTCAAAGCCACCAGACTCCATTAACAAAAACTGTAATTTTACCTTTCAGGACATGGGAGGTACTGCTCTACTGCTGCCTCACATGGTTAGTTTGTGCTATTATGTGACTTTATTGAATCTAAACTAACACTTTAAATCACCAAAGTCACACGATAACATCATTGTAACATTACCGTACGCATTAGGTTGGTGTCTGGCATGAGCCACTTGTCATAGTAGAACTTTGTAAAAAGCTGGATGAATGTTGAAATATCATATCAGTAAATTAGGTCTCTATTGGATTACTGTGTTGCCAAATGGCAGGCAATTAATAAAAATAAAGCGTGATGTGTGTCAGAAAATATGCTGTATTACTGTTACTGAGTAAACCTCTAACATTGTATGGTTTCTATATCATCTGGTGTTTCCCCAAAAGTTAGAGCAACTAGAGGGGGTAAAGGGGTTGTGATGCCATTGACAGGCGACCAAATGAAACGCAACCTTGCTTGGGTAAAATAACATATTCTCTGGGTTTGTATATTGTTGGAAACATTTGGGATGATGTAAGCACATAGCTCAACAAAATATATAACATATGTCTACATGATTTTACACATTTTTGCGCAGAAATGTAACATATTATATCTTAAATTCATGGTACAACTTAAGTACAGAGAAACATGTCCTGACCTCAAAGATCATCCTCTGCAGTCCAAAGCAGAAAGTAGAGCCAAAGGGGTTGGTGTTATTGGCTGATGAGGACCTGTCAAAAACAAACATCTGAGAGGACTCTCATTTGGATAATGCCAAAGACGTTTGCTATAAAAATCGCTTGAATGTTATATTTGTAAACCATCAACATTAAATAATGCTAACAAATGATCTTAGGTGTATGTGGGACACATTTAAAATAGCAATGTTACAATGTCACCCACTGTGTCTGTGTAGATGACAGAGCATGTGTATGTACCTGTGGAGGACTACAGGTTTTTCCATGGGGTGACCAAGCAGTTCCTGAATCTGATCCCACTGACAGAGAATCAAAAAGTTAGCACACAATTGAAGAGACAACTTCTGTGGCCGTAGATACAAAGGTTTGTTGTATCACAAGGTCATGAGACCTGCATACAAAGGCTGATGAGGGGAAAAACAACAAGACTGTGGTTACATTCACTTCCTGGTGACAGTACTGCTGTTTCTGATGGCAGAATATATTCACATCGATTAGTTTGTAGTTAAGGAGACGGCGAGTGTAGATCCTCACATTACTGCTGAAGTTAAGATCAAATGTGTTATACTATTTTGATCATCTCCAAAATAATTTCCTTCAAACAAAATTGAGGCAAATTCTTGGATAAAAGTGATATCACGAGACTTTAATTCTATGACTTCCTCTGTAGTAATACTACAAGATAACTGTAGCCGCAGTTTTTAACAGATATCATAATATCCGACTTTTATTTATGTGAAACAAAAAGTCTGTTGGTGATATGGAGACCAGGTTTTAGAAGAAGTGATGCAAGAGAAAAACAACTAATGGTACAGGGCCCTATCTTACACAAGGCACAAAGTGACATACGGCTCAGCTCAACTGTCATTACTTATTTTAGACTAACGCAGTTGTCATTTTCATAGCCAGCTCCCACGTTTTCTAAGTACTTGCACTCATCTATGCGCCCATAGGCGTCTTAAAATAAAGGTGTTGTCAGACGCATGGTTGCCGTAACGCTACTATGAGGCAGCAGAAAGTGGCTCCATTAACCAACAAAAATCTGGTCTTGAGTCAGAATTGCACAATATTTTCCTGCTATTTAAAGGGCATTTTATTCAGATAGTTAGATGAGCCTACATAGGCAGGTTCCCAATGTGTGTATACTCTCGTTGTTACACACACAGGGACACGTGGATGGGCTGCAGGTGGGTGAAATAATACATCATTCAAGGGGAAATGTTAATGACATTCTCTAAAATGTGAACATAGCCGAGAGCAGAGCTGCTGTCTGACTCTACATTAAGAGAGACACTGTGTACATGTGCATACGAGGAGCAGCATAATTTCCTTGTTTATTCCACAAGACAGGTGCAGACACACAAGGCTTTAATGGGAATGGGAGATGACACAGATTGGTTGAATTCATGCAACACCTGAAACACACCAATGAATAATTAAGGAACTGAATTCAATCCCTTTGCCCAATATGCCTTACTTTGCGCTCAGAGTATGCGTAGTTTAACTAACACACAAGGAGTTGGACACTTGTGCCATGCACTTTTAGACTGTTCACTATACACTGATCAGCCATATTTAAACCACTAACAGGTACGGTGAATAACATTGATTATCTTGTTACAATGCATTCTTCTGCTAGGTAACCTGTGGTGCCACTTCACAAACAGCACCCACTAATGCAGACCAAGTATTCCTTCTCATAGCAACAGCACTCCCCAATGGCAGTGGCCCCTCAGCAGGACAATGCACCATGCCACACCACAAAACAGCTCAGGAATGGCCCAAAGAACGTAACAAAAAGCTCAAGGCATCAACCTGGCCTCCAAATTCCCCAGACCCTACTCCAATTGAGCATCAGTGGGATGCGCAGGTTCCCCACCAGGCAACCCACGGGACTCAAAGGATCCACTGTCAATGCCCTGGTGCCAGACACCACAGGACAACCCCTGAGGTCCTGTGTCCATGTCTCAACTGGTGGTCCCACTTGGCCCCACTGACAAGTCATGGACACAGGACCACAAGACAGGGGTATCGGCATGTCCCACAGATGCGCGATCACATTAGGATTTGGAGGTCAGGTCAGCGCCTTGAGCTCTTTGTCACATTCCTCTTCAATATTATTCACTTCACCCATCAGTGGTTTTAATGTTGTGGTTGAATAGTGTAGATTGTTTTAATAGGGCACACAGAGTCTAAATTACAAAACTCCACTCACTGACAAAGACACCAAACCTAGAGACCATGTCAGATCATTACAGTGCTACCACAGCACCACCTTCTGAATTTACAACAAAGTACTGAAGTCTGGAAAAATTCAACAGTTGAAAAAGTTTTGTCTATAACTGACCTTGCTGTACGTGGTTAAGATGCAGTCCTCTGTCTGAGAATCAGCTCCTTCTAAAATGCAGGGCATTGAGAAACCAGTATTAGATGAGAGGCCAATTAAAAATCAACATCATACCAGTCATGCTGACGCACACAGGGTTCACTTTTCAAGTGATTCATGACTGATAATTGTCTCACCTTTCTTTATGACTAGTGGAATCTTAAAGTCACATCGATGATATCTGTGATGAAATGAAAAACAAACAAGAGCACAGAAAATTAGGGATGGACATGCTACAGTGTAGAGAAATAAGGGCTACCCTAATGACATAATAACAGCTGTGGGTGTAGATAATTACATATAGATTACCCAGTACTGTCAACAATGATGAGAAAGAAAGAAAGGTGAAGGAAAACTTAGTAAGCGATTAGTAAACAAGATATTTACATATTAAAGTTGTAATGTCCAGGGTAGTTGGTATGGAGGACAAACTTCTTAACCAGGTGAGTTGTAGAGTCAAACAGGATATCCTGAAATATAAGAAAACACAGGTTTAAATATTGCTTTTGCACCATATGTTTGGCAAGACCAGCTCATTACAGTCCTATCTCATGCAAACAGCGGGTCGAGTAGAGGCACGAATACACCCCCACACCCATTCATTATTACCAGCCAGTATCACCAGCTGGCTTTTGAGCAGATGCTTAAGCTTCTTGTTGAGAGGGTCTAAACACCAACTGACAGGATATTTCAGTGAAATATGACTGAAAATAGACTTCACACTAAACAGAAAAATGGCATGTACTTGTTACCTCCCAAAAGACGGATCTTGGGCTTGTCAGCAATAACATACCATGCTCCACCGCTGCTGTGGGTAGTATCATTTCTCCCCAAAAAGTACATTAGGATTAGGATTGTAAGCTACTCTTGTTTAGCATTTTGCCTCACTGCATTCAATTTTTTCAGCACTGTGTCTCTTGAATACCTGCTTTATGGTCTGGCATCTGGTCGCTAGCTTTTTAATAAAGCTCTGGTCTCACCTGAGCGCTGTGAGGGTACACACCCATAAACATCCCCAACACAGAAAATAAGAAAAAAAAAAGAGGCAAATACAAAAACACAGGCAGAGGGCAGACACTTCCACACACTTCTGGTAGATAATAAGTGATGATTGAAAGGGAATACTTCTGTATAAGTCTATACATTGTCTCCTGCATAGTAAGTCTTTAAAGTGAATAAAATCTCTCAAAAAATAATTGTATGAATTCAGGTCAGGACTGCACGATGTGCAAAAAAATCATACTGCAATTATTTTGACAGATGCTGCAATTGTGACACGAGTCATGATTAATGAGAATGGTAATTTCTGCATATAGTTTTCACTGAAAAAAGTACAATGATGATCATATGTTTTTTTTCTGGGGTCTGTACCAAACAAGCATGATTCCTTATGTCTGGAATGTGACTTGTGGGCCGCAGCATCTCTGCAGCTCCACAATGCTTCATTTATCATGGTATGTTGTGACATATTTTACCTTTAACAAAAACTGCAGCTCCTGCGATTCGGATGTTGTTCTTGGCCATATTGTGATTTCAATAATATTTCAATCAATTGCGCAGCCCTAATACAGTTTACATTAACACGCAAACAAGACAAGGCTGAGTTTACTTACCACTCCGAGGGTGAAGTAGTTGAAGAAGTAGTCGTTACATTTTGAAGGAACCTGCTTGTGAGGTGATGGAGAGTGGATCTTCATCTAAAATAAATAATACCATATAACAATACAGACACTAAACAACAATGTATGTCTTCACAATTAACGGACAACTGATTATTTTCATGTTAAGCACACAGAAACATTTGGTTTTATTTGAATATCGGGCTTTTTGTTTGATATAGTGGAAACAGACAACTTTCAACTTTTTACAGCATTTCCATGTGGTATTGTTGGCGCTGCTGTCACGAAGACAACTAGTATGCTTTTCATTTTCCTCAGAGTCTAGCAACTAACAACAACACAGGACACAGCATTTTGTTTTCCACAGCTGCTTCACTTGTTCCACCGTCCGCTATTTCTGCGAATAGTAACTGCAGTTACATTGGTACTCTTTGGTTACTGGGGACAGCTACAGATGGCTAACAAAGAAAACAAATGCACTACCTTCTTCCTGTTTTGGTTGAGCAATGGTTGGCATACTTCTTTTTTTTATAAACTTTGTTTGTGAATTTTCAGATTTCGATAAGAAAAGAAAAAACAGAACAAAACAAAAAAACTGCCAGTTCACAGGAAAAACAGGAGTCAGGGAAAAAAATTTAACACCACAATATAAGAAACAATAGTTTGCTGCTTGAAAACATTGAGAAGGAAGACAATAAAGTACAGGCCTACTCTTCCTAATTACAAATTAACTTCTATCAGTCCTAATATAATCAATAAATGGTCCCCAGACCTTAAGAAACCTTGGATGCGTGTTGGACATAGTGTACCGTATTTCTCAAGGTAGATACAGGAAACCATGTCATTCAACCACTTTTGGAAGCAGGGAGGAGGAGCAGATTTCCAGTCTCTCAGAATTACCCCTTTTGCTATAACCATGCCAAATGAGAGGGCTTGCTGTAATTCTGCTGGAAGTGTCAACGAGAAATCAGAACAGCCCAGTATCGCCAGAAGACAGTCAGGATCCAATTGGCTATTATATATATTGCTGTATGTACTAAATATATCGCACCAAAAACTCCTAAGCTTGGGACAGCACCAGAAAAGATGACCAAGGGTCCCATCACTTGACTTGCACCTATCACAGGTGGGAGAAACTGAAGGGAAGATCCTGTTCAATTTAGTTTTAGAGAAGTGTAATCGGTGGATGACCTTTAACTGGATTAGTTGAAGTCTTGCATTAATGGAACAAGATTTAATTCTCTCTAACGCTTCTGCCCATAGTTCTTCTGAAATGTCCTCCCCAGTATCTAAAACCCATTCTTCCTTAATATGGACGGAGGAGGTTGCCATGGAAAAAAGTTCAACAAATTGTGAAATCAAATGTTTGGAGGTAGGGGATCTAGTCATAAGATTGTAAAAGTGGTGCTGGGTGGGTATAGTTTCAAAGTGTGGTATAGTTTTCTGAACAAAATTTCTAACTTGCAAGTACCGAAAAAAAATGGCTACAAGAAAGACTGAATTTCACCTTCAGCTGAGCAAAAGAGGCAAAACTGCCATCAATGTAAAGATCCTTAATGGTGGACAAGCCCCTGTCTGACCATTGCGAAAAAACAGAATCCATTGTGCCTGGTTTAAAGCGGGGGTTCTGACATATAGGAGCATAAATAGAGAAGTTTGGAAGGTTCAGCACACCCCTAATTTGCTTCAGAATCTTATATGAATTGCGCAGGATAAATTCATTCTTCAGCTGACTCATCTTGAAATTTGGTTCAGTAAATGTAATTGCAGCTAAAGAAGTTCCTGTAGACAATAAGGCAGTGCATGACTCGGTCATAGGCCAACTGGGACAGCGAGCATCCACCTGTCCCGTCACAGCAGGAGTGTGGTTCCAGTAAACCCATGTTCTAGCATTGCAGGCCCAGTAGTAATGCAGAAAAACAGGAAGACCCAGACCACCATCAGCCGCAGGTTTCTGCAAATGTGCCTTGGAGATACGAGGGGTCTTGTAAGACCAGATGAAGGGCATAATAATAGAGTCTATCGTTTTGAAGAAAGAAGCTGTGAGGAAGATAGGTACATTTTGGAAGAGATAAAGAAATTTAGGAAGAACTACCATCTTAATTATATTAACCCTGTCCAATTAAAGAGATGGGGAGAAGTTTCCATTTCTCTACCATGGTTTTAAGTTTGTCAATCATCTCTGAGTAATTCAATTTAAAAAGGAGCTTCGGATTGCGGGTGATTTTGATCCCTAAATAAACAAAATAGTCAGTGGAGACTTTAAAGGGCAGACCATTGATAAATTCTGAGTCAAGACCATCAGCCAATGGCATAAACAAACTCTTCTGCCAGTTAATAGTAAACCCAGAGAGCTGTCCAAACTCATTTATAAGGTCTAGAAGAGGGGAAAGGGGTGCCCTCACATCTGACAAGGTCAAGACCACATCATCCGCGTACAAGCCAATGATAGACTCTGTTGTGCCGGCTCTTATGCCAGAAATTGGGGGACTTGCCCTGATGGCGATGGCCAGGGGATCGAGAGCTAAAGCAAAAGCATAGGGGAGAGACAACAGCCCTGTCTGGTCCCGCGATGCAACAAAAACAACGGAGACCTGTCGCGGTTAGTCAGAACAGAAGATTTGGGGGATGCATATAACATTTTTAGTATGGTCATAAATTTGTCGCCGAAACCATATTTTTTTAGGGTAGCAAACATGAATCTCCACTCGATTTGGTCAAATGCCTTCTGGGCATCCAATGAGATGACGGCAGAATAGGGCAGTTTGGTAGAATACATAATATTGAGAAGATGTCGAGTGTTAGAAAGGGGGAATCGATCTAGAATAAAACCTGTTTGGTTGGGATGAGCCAGTGCAGAAATGTATTTATTCAATCTATTGGTCAAAACTTTTGCAATGATCTCTTGATCACAATTCAACAGGCTTAAAGGACGATAAGACGCTACATTAGTATCGTCCCTGTCCTTCTTCAAGAGAAGGCAAATATGTGCATCATATAGAGTGCTAGGAAATCTTCCATCTAATATGGAGCAGTTCATCATTGGTTGGCACACTTCTTTAGTGTCATAAATCAAGCCTTCATTTACCTGAGAGATTATACCTAATGGCAGACAACATTTTCTTCGTAATGATAAGTTAAAGAAAAAAATGCATCTATTTTAACTTTACATGTTGAACTTTTTGTCTGTCTGCTGTTTGGTGCAGTGCAGACAGTATGCAGTGGATTTATCAGAGTTTTCCTGCCTGTTGCTACTAGAAAAAAAGGGTTTGAGGAAGGTGGTGAGATTAAACCCAAAAGTACATTTGTGATCATAAAACCAGAACAATGAGCTGATAGTCACTAAAACACTTTGCACAACCGAGTTGGGTGATAATGGTCATTCGGTTCGTCACAGTTGACAACTTCCAGATAAAACAGCCACTTATTCCACAGTCAATACAAAGAGCATTTCTAAGTGAAGATTTAAGTGATTTTTAAAACTCAATGTTATATGTTCACAGATCCCAAGCTAATGGTTGATTTATTTCTAGACAATTTAGTCCTGTACATCATGATTTCAAGTGTCTCTTGTCAACTACTGAGCACATTCATGTGAGTAAAAGGTTGACATCCAACATACAAAATGTAGCATTTTAGTAGGTAAAAGAGTCAATTAGTTTGGGTAAAAAGAAACTATCACAATCACAGGGGGGATATTAAGCTGTCAGAGTGAAGGAGGACAGGATGTAGATGGGGATAGGATGAGCAGGGCTTAGTGAAAATAATACAAGTAGTTTAAGCAACACTGAAAACACTGAAAGGAACAGAGATTTCCTACCTTGTCCTCAGACTTGTAGAAGATTTTATGTGGCGAGCCCAGAGCACCCAGTACATCCTGACAGGAATCTCCAAAGTAGATGCTCCTTTCTAGAGACCTCACTTTAGCATCAGTCATCACACCCTGGACCACAACCTGCTCCCACACGTAACAACAAAACAAGAAAGGAAATGATTCACTTTCCAGATAAATGACAAAAAACCATGCCATTGATAATAACTGCCTCCTTTAGTGCAGACTGCTGGACAAAAACATTTTTTCATGTTTGCCTTACAGCCAGGCATAACCTGGTCCAGCCAGGAAGTTGCAGCTAAATCTGTGGAGCATTCTTCTATGTCAGGGTTACATAACTTAAAGGTATATTATGCAGGAAATGTCTCTTACTGTTTGTAAGAAAACTTTCCAGCAAAAGTGTAAGCCAACCCCAGATTTACTCTTTTGGCATTTTGCCTTGCCATTTTTGCGTTTTTTACAGCACAGTGTCTACAATTTTCGAAGCTCCTCTTGGCTGCGTACTGCTTACAATCTTGCTACCTTTTCAAAATGCGTCGAACTCATCTGAATGCTGGCCCAGGAACGTCCTGAACACAGCAAAATAAGAAGAAAATAAAAAAATCAAGGCAGAGGGCAGATTTACTGCCACACACCTCCAGTGGGTCACAAGAGATGACTAAGGGATTACTTTTGTATGAGTCTATACATCGTTCTTTTGGGGGGAAAAAGGTTAGATAGTTAAGGATCAGTCTGCAGTGGAGACAGACAAATGTGAACAATGGGGATAATGATTTAACAAAACTGTTCGTGTTCATTGCCAATTTAAAAGAAATATATTATGGTTGGATTTTCTGTTTCAACTTTGCAGCAGTGTTACAGATTGTGGTAGAAATGTCAACCGAAGCCTGGAGGCAAGAGAAACAAAAACATCCTGTGAATCAAATTTAGCTATGAGAACATGTGAGGTAAACACTTTGGCCAAATGGTGAATCTAACCATAATTCTTATTTCCCAGTCCTCAAGACATACAAAGACAAAGAGACATATGTTACCTGCAGTGAGAAGGCGGAGTTTGAGTCCTAGAGGCCCTGCCTGATCTCTCAGGACATCCACACACTCTGCAAAGATGTTACCAAGGAAACAAGCCAGCGGCATTGCCGGAGCTCTAAGGACAGAGAGAACAGTGTGTGTGTTTATGTGTATTCTTATGGCTTTTATGTTATTGTTGTCCACACATTTGTTCAATTTATCACAGGTTAAAAGTCCAGTTTGTAAGATTTAA
The DNA here is from genome assembly GCA_019142605.1 of Cephalopholis sonnerati. NCBI lineage: Eukaryota > Metazoa > Chordata > Actinopteri > Perciformes > Serranidae > Cephalopholis > Cephalopholis sonnerati. Next base: position 5,165,616 of record JAGQAX010000005.1, on the reverse strand, counting down.
GGGGATTTAATGGCAGCTAGCAGTGAGGATTGCAGATTGCAACCAGCTGAAACTTCACCTGGATAGGATTCCTTTGGTGTTCTTTGTTCAGGAGATTTTTCCTGGGAGCTGAATTATCAGCAGATCAACAGACCCAGTAATTTAAACCGCAAAAAACACTGAATAAAACAGTTTCCCGTTACAAATCAGTGTTTATTCGACACTGTTCAGCAAGTTGGAAAAGGGTCACCAGTCGAGCACCTGCTAACCTGTGCTAATCTTTTTCTATGACAACTTTAGATCCAGATGGTTAGGAGGTTCTATTTCATCCTTCCTGACCGCCAGAGGCGGTGCATAAGCACTGAATGACTTCGTCTCGCGCATGCGCAGGTCGAGTATCTATACCAACAAAGTCACCTGTGACCCCCTGATGACCCCGGACAGGTTATATCTTCCGGTGTCGTCAGAGGATCTGTTCCTTTTTTCTTCCCGCTGTCGCAGGTGTACTACGGTCGTAGTATCGGCTTAGAGCTAATTGTCCTTTGCGCGACTATAGCCGCTGTTGCCGAAGCTAGCGTGTTAGCAGCCTGTCGCCGGTAGCCCTGTGACCGCACGTTGTCGGTCGGAGCTGCGAGGTGCTCGCCCTCCAAGGGCTGCGACAAGCTGTCCCTCCAGGACGCGGGTGTGGCTGCCTCGTCGGCATCGTGGACACTCCTTCCTCCGGATCATCATCCTAGACGAAAGGTTGGTCACAGCTGGTTAGGTACCATATCTAAAGCTTTATTGTTACTTTGTTGGTGACGGCAGTGTTTCCGCTCCCTCTCCCAGCTTAGACGTTTTCTGTTGTAGCTTGTTTACAGTTAGCAGCAGTGTGTCCGCTCAAGCTAACTTACCTTATGTTGTGGCAACTTGTAGTTGTACCTGTTTTTGATTGATAGTCTATGGAGGCAAGCTACCTTTGTTAATAATGACGACCTGTTGGTGATGGCAGTGTTTTCGCTCCCTCTCCCAGCGTAGGTGTGTTTTGTTATATCTTGCTATATCTTGCTTTACTTAGCAACAGTGCTTTCGCTTAAGCTAAGGTCATACCGGTGCCGTTGTTTTGTTGCAGCATTCCTTGTTTTGGACTAGATCCAGATTTTGTTTTCTCAGTCAGTAGCAGTGGTTTCACTTGAGCTAACTGAATTATTCTGGTAGCGACTCGGTCGTACCTAGGCTGTTTCAATAGATGCAGCATTCCTTCTTTGGAGGTGATTTAGTTTTTTACAGTTAGCAGCAGCGCTCTCGCTCGAGCTAATTTACTTAGACCACATTACAAGTTTGGTGGTTCTGATTTCTGCTTCAACCTTTGTTGGTGAAGGTAGTGTTTTCGCTCCCACTCCCGGCACACATGTCTATTGTGTGTTGTATTCATAATTGGTGGCCACCATTATGATGGACACTCATGGATGTACAGCCTGCATGGCCCCATTGCAGCCAGAGGACGGTCATGACCTCTGCCCCTTGTGTCTCGGCCTCGAGCACCTGAGAGAGGGCCTCTCAGAGGACCCATGCATGAACTGCAGCTTCATGCCCCGGGCAGTAAGGGCTGCAAGGCTCACTGAGGTGGAGTCGCTTCTGGGGGGCATTACCCCGCCAGAGGAGCTGACGTCAGCTCAAGGGTTGGCCCCGGCCCAGCCTAGCCGGCCGAAGCGCCGGGCTACAGAGACTGAAGGCTCCCTCCCCAGGAAGAGGGGCAAGCAGTCTAAACTGTTATCCAGGGTGGACCAGCTGACGGCAGAGCTTAACCATATGAAGTCCGTCTTTCTGGCCCTCCAGACTGAGAGAGGCACGGGGAATACGGTCGCGCCTACCCCTCCTGTGACCATGTCGGGTCCAGAGGATGACATCCTCTCGACGGCAGCCTCAGCCACTGAATTTGGGGAATACGGAGTAGACACAGTCCCTCATGACACGGTCTCCCATGCCTCGGAAGCAGGCTCCCATTCATCGGCCCGCAGTTCAGCTGAGAGCTCAGAGGGTAGCTCCATGGGGGCCATCATTCGTACGGCCCTGGCTCGTCTGCAGCTTGATGTGCCTCAAGCCCGGCCGCCTCCGGCAAGTGCTTTTTTCAGACGTGGTCCAACTCCTGCTACCTTTACTGTGCCTCCTTCAGAGGAATATCTGAAGGAATTGCATGCATGTTGGAGAGATTCCAGAGCTCTGTTTCATGCAACGTCTGATGGCTGAACCCTGGCAGCCATGCAGGATGCGGCCAAGTTTGGCCTTGGCCGCATGCCAGCTATTGAGCCAGCGGTGGCCGCACTTATTGTCTCTCCGGCTGAGGCCCTGAGGTTGAATGCCAGGTGTCCTTCACCCCAGTGTCGCGTCACGGACGATCTGCTGTCCAAGGCCTATGACGCGGCAGCTCGCATGGGCCGTATAGGGAACTCCATGTCACACCTTATGCTGGCCCTCTCAGCCTCCCTGCAGGAGGCTACACTGGATGCTTCTGCTCATAATTTTAGTGATGCGTCCCTGCAGGCTTTCGCCCTTATGTCCAGGGAGCTGGGGCGGGTGATGTCCACTCTGGTTCAGGCTTGTCGCCAAGTCTGGCTGGCTCAGTCGCCCCTTACAGAGGTATGCAGGAGGACCCTCCGCAGTGTTCCGGTGGAACCGGGCGAGTTGTTTGGGTCAGCAGCTCTAGAGGCACTAGAGCGGACCGTTCAAGCCAGACAGACCAGGCAGCAGCTCTCGGGTCTACACAGGAGCGTACCTCCCCCCGCCAGACCGAGAGGGTCCTCAGCTGCCCTGCAGCGCCACTCTCAGCCACAGGATGATCCCGGTGGCCACCAGAGGCCTCAGCGTCCGGCACAGCGACCCGCTCAGCGGGCAGTCCACGACTTTCGGGCCCCCGATCGCCGGCCCTCCCGACAACCTAGGGCTTTTGAGGCCAACCGACGTCCCCCCAGGGCCTCCAGGGGCCAGGGGGCCAGGAACTGAGACCCTGGGGCCGGTCGTCGCCTGTTTTTCCCAGCAGCAGCTCAGTGATTGGGCTGCTTACACCTCGGATCCCTGGGTGGTCTCTACCCTAGCCCAGGGGTACAAACTGCAGTTCCGACGCCGGCCCCCAGCCTTCGGCCGGGTCAAAGTGACCACCATAAGCGACCCGGCAAAAGCCCTAGCCCTGAACCAGGAGCTGTCTGCCCTGCTGGCCAAGGGTGCATCGAGCCGGTAGATCCCCTGTCACAGCCCAGGGGATACTACTCGAAGTACTTTCTAGTTCAAAAGAAAGACGGTGGACTTCGCCCTGTCCTCGATCTGAGGGGACTCAACAGGTTCCTGAAGGTCATACCTTTTCACATGCTCAGCACAGCAGAGGTTCTGCGTGCAGTTGCCAGAGGGGAGTGGTCTACGTCCATCGACCTGAAGGATGCGTATTTTCACGTCCCCATTATACCTCACCACAGGCAGTTCCTTCGCTTTGCCTTCCAAGGCCGCCATTTTCAGTTCAGAGTGCTTCCTTTCGGCCTCTCCCTCTCCCCACGGGTGTTCACCAGATGTGTTGCTGCAGCCCTCTCGCCCCTGCAGTCGCGGGGCATGAAAATCCTCCCATATCTGGACGACTGGCTGGTGTGTGCGCCTTCCCAGTCTCAGGTTGCTCGGGATACAGCTGCGCTTTTAGCCCATGTGGCCCGGCTGGGTCTCACAGTGAACTTCAAGAAGAGCTGCCTAGTTCCCTCCCAGAGCACCACCTTCCTAGGTGTGGCTCTAGACACTGTCACCATGAGGGCCTGCCCGTCATCTCAGCGGGTGGATGACATACTCCACCTCCTCCCCCTTTTCCGAGGAGGCAAGCGGCTGCCGTGCAGTTTCTGCACCTCCTGGGCAAGTTGACGGCAGCAGCAACTGTGATTCCTTTGGGCTTGCTGTCACTACGCCCCCTTCAAAGGTGGTTAAACAGCTCCCACTTGGATGCCAAATGGCACAGGCACAGGAAGGTCAGGGTGACGCGGCGGTGCCTCCTCGCCCTGTCCCTGTGGAGGGAGAGGGCGTTCATGTTGCAGGGCATGCCCATGGGCTCTGTTCCGTCCCGTCGGGAGACTGTCACAACAGACGCCTCCCTTTCAGGGTGGGGTGCAGTGTGGCAGAACAGAACGGCTCGAGGGCAGTGGTCCACCCGAGTCCGCAGGGACCACGTCAACGTGCTAGAGCTACGGGCTGTGCACCTAGCGCTCAAGCACTTCCTCCCATACTTGAAGGGGAGGCATGTGCTCGTACGGTCGGACAACATCACAACCGTCTCCCACATAAATCACCAGGGGGGCACCAGGTCCGCACAGTTGCTGCAGGTGACCTGGGACCTTCTAACTTGGGCAGCCCCCCGCTTAGCCAGCTTGAGGGCGATGTACCTTCCAGGGAAGCGGAACGAGGTAGCAGACTTCCTCTCCCGCTGCAACCCTCCCCCGGGGGAGTGGCGGCTTCACCCTGAGGTGGTCCACAGCATCTGGGACCTTTTCGGCAGGGCAAAAGTATACCTTTTTGCCTCGGAGGAGACGACCCATTGTCCCCTCTGGTTCTCCTGGACAGAGGAGACCAGCCCTCTGGGGCAGGATGCCCTCGCACACGAGTGGCCAGAGAGTCTCCTATATGCCTTCCCACCGGTCCCTCTGATTATGGCAACACAGAGGGTTCTTCAACAGGGCCACAGGCTGCTTCTGGTGACCCCCTTTTGGCCGGGAAGGACGTGGTTCCCTCTGCTGCACAGGCTGTGCTGCAGTTCACCATGGCGCCTCCCCGACAGGAAGGATCTCCTGTCTCAGCTAGGGGGACGGGTTTGGCATCCCCACCCCTGCCGCCTTCAGCTGTGGGTTTGGCCTCTGCAGGGCCCGACCCACTGCTGAGTGAGTGTATTGACACTGTTTGTAATACTGTCCTGAATGCCAGGGCACCATCTACCCGGGCGCAGTATGAGAACAGGTGGCAGCTGTTCTCTGCCTGGTGTTCAGACAGGGATAAGGACCCGGTGCACTGCTCCGTGCCTACCATTCTGGAGTTCTTACTATCTCTCCTTGATCGCGGTAGATCCCCCTCTACTCTGAGGGTGTACGTAGCCGCCATTTCTTCCAAACATGTTCAAGTTGACAACAACACAGTGGGGTGCCACAGGCTTGTGTCCCTCTTCCTGAAGGGGGCTCTGAGACTGCGTCCCCCACAAACGCCAAGAGCTCCAGCGTGGGATCTGTCCCTCGTGCTGGATGCTCTATGCTTGCCTCCCTTTGAGCCACTGGCACGGGCAGAACTGAGATGGTTGTCGGCAAAGACTGCCTTCCTCCTTGCCATCACTTCAGCGAAGCGTGTAGGGGAGCTTCATGCCTTGTCAGTCAGCGATTCATGTCTGAGATGGAATTGTGACGGCTCAGGGGTCACCTTATGGCCAAATACCGCATTTCTGCCTAAGGTTTTGTCGAGCTCGCACCGCAATCGGCCCATCCAGCTGGCGCGGTTTGACCCCCCAGATGGGAAAGAGAGTGTCAATGCGGGACGCCTATGCCCTGTGCGTGCTCTGAGAGCATATGTGGACGGTACCTGCAAGTATACGCCAGTCGGACCAGCTTTTCGTGTGTCATGATGGTCCTAAGAAAGGTTGTGCTCTCTCCAAACAGCGTCTGTCTCACTGGATCGTGGATGTCATCGCCTACGCGTATAAGGCAGATGGTCGCCCCCTGCCCTCGGGGGTGCGTTGCCACTCTGTGAGGAGTGTCTCCACATCATGGGCAGCCCTGAGAGGAGTGCCCCTGGAGGCCATATGTGCTGCGGCATCGTGGGCATCACCGAGCACCTTCGCCAGGTTTTATCGAGTTAATATTGCCGCTCCTCACCCACTTGGCGTTGTCCTCCGACCAAGTTCCTCTGCCTCTACTCTATGAGGTATGTACTTGGGATTCCTCGTGACTCTGTTGGTATGGGTCATTCAGTGCTTATGCACCGCCTCTGGCGGTCAGGAAGGATGAAATAGAACGAAAGTTACGTATGTACCTACGGTTCTATGAATCCTGGATGACCGCCAGAGCGTTCAGTCACTCAGAATCCTCGTGGCTTCGCGAGAAGATTCTGCAGGAACAGATCCTCTGACGACACCGGAAGATATAACCTGTCCGGGGTCATCAGGGGGTCACAGGTGACTTTGTTGGTATAGATACTCGACCTGCGCATGCGCAAGACGAAGTCATTCAGTGCTTATGCACCGCCTCTGGCAGTCATCCAGGATTCATAGAACCGTAGTTACATACGTAACTTTCGTTTTAACCAGGAGCCGAATTATCCACAGAGGTTCTGTTCCTCTCCAAAAAAAAAATGAGCCAGGTGATTTAAACTCGTGAACACACGGAATAAAGCAGTTTCATGTTTAAAAAAAAATCTATGATTTCAACACGGTGGGACTGCTAATGGCAGTAGCCGACGCAAACACGCTATTGGAATGGCCCTATCTAGAGCCAGTGTTTGGTTTGTCCTTTCTGAGCTACCATAGAAACATGGCAGTGCAAAAGGAGGATCTCCGTGGACGAGGACATATTACCTCTGTAGATATAAATGGCTAATTTGAAGGTAATGAAAACATGGTTCTCATACTCAGGTGATTATACACTAAAGAAAACGTAATTGTTAACACATATTTTTTGCCAATATATCCTAAATCCTTCATACCTGACCTTTAAAGTGTGAAAACTTCACAAAGTCATGCCAATATGTGAAATAAGGATCTCATGGGTGTCGTTTCTTTTGGCCACAGGGGAGAATTATGATTAAAATTGTGCTTACTGACCAATACTATTACTGGCCTATTAAACTTACAGTCATTAATCAATTACTATCTACTTCTTGCACAAAATATCTGTTTGTGGGCCTGGTGTGAACCCATGCTGCCAAAAAGGATCCTTTTTTTTGGTTTGTTTGGAAATTTTGCTGTATTTTCACTGTGAGTAGTTTGATGCAGATTCAGATGGAGGTTCAACTCTTTCAAAGAATTCTGTTAGAATAATAAACTTTGGTAGAGGTAGGTTACCTTGTTTCTTGCAGGTTGTTGCCAGTGTAGATGTGCATCCTCTTGACCATGGCCCCGTGTGGAATCTGCAGGGAGGCCAAACCCATGGCAAAGTTAGGCTGCCAAGGCAAAACAACTGGGAGTAGTATGGGACTGGTATATACTTTGTTTGAGTGTGCACATTCACAACAAATAGGTGTTTTACAGAAATACACTTTTCCCCAAGCTGAGAAAGATGTGATAATTTATGGTAAAGCACTGTGGAGGAAAACATCTCATAAACACAATAACTGACCTAAATACCCATGTTTCAGAGGTAAAAACTCAAACACAATGTTTCCACTAACTGCTGATGGTACATTTGTATCAAGTTTGGATCTCGGTCAGGTAGAAATTTTTAATATGAGGAAGGTTTAGTATTCTAAGGCTTATTTGCCTTGAGGAAGGTTTCAAGATATTTAGCATTAGCATTTTCATTATGACTTAAGATTCAGGTTCTGTATATGTTATGTGTAAGACACAACAAAAACCCTCCAGTGTTTAATTTATTTTCAGTACGAAGCTCCATATCTTCCTGACATTTCACCACAGTGGAAAAAAAGGTAAAAGCTGAGCTGTTGACAGTGTCTAACCTACAATGCTGTGTTTCTCAAGCAAGCCTATTTCAACTCTGCAAGACTTGTCAAAGTAGGCTAATAGAATAATAAGCACTCTTCTTTCACAGATCTTGCTGGAGGACCTGATTACACTTGTTGCCCCAAAGGATACCAACACATCGGTGAGCTGAAAGTAGACAATGGCTGGGTTGTAAACACTTTGTGGATGGAGGTTTAACGTTTTTACCCTTTTTAGCCAGAATTTTAATGGGGTAAAGCATGCACACAGCTTTATCCGTGTTGGTTGGTTCACCTTAATCATTGAGACTAAAACACTCCCAAACAGGGGCAGAGGCATTTTTTACTAGTCCTGTTATCTGCACCACTCATGGTCTCCATCTTTCTCAGTTTAGCTGCTTGTTCCACCTGTAGAGGCTGACCCCTAGTAGTGTGTGCTGTGCACAGCATCTCCATATCAGTTTAAAAGGGTACTCTGTCGATTTTCAACCAGCTTGTAACAAAACAGTTAGGGTAGTATGTATAAATGAACTGTCGTGAACTTTCCTCCATCTAACCAGCACCTAGATATCCCTCCTCAGCCCCTGACAAAACTCGGAAAAAAGCTGGACCATGATTAATAGCAACTGTGAAGTTTGAATGGCTCTCAGGCTATTGCTTAAACTACAGACTGTACTTCCAGATTTTTGTTAGAGCAGTCACTACATCCAAGCCACTACTACATACACAAAGAGTATAGAAGCAGATCAAGAGACAAACCCGCCCCTTTCTCTCTCAAACCTGGAACAAAATCCAATCAATGATTCAATCAAACAGTAAAACTAGGCAGTGCTGCTCGAATATTATTGTTACTGCATTGCCTATTTCTCGTCTGCGTTGTTTTAAGAAACATATTTAGTGCTGCGATTGGCTGTAATAGCAAGTGTTTTTTAACAGGAAGTGAGTGCCATACTAATTCCTACACAGTGAAAACGGAGGCCGAAGAAACTGAGATCGAACAGTGAAACTAGGCACAGCTAATCAAATATAAACCAAGATTCTGTTACAGAATTGCCTTTTTCTCACTTCAAATGTTTTCAGAAACATGTTTTAGCTTATTGTTAAACTGTAAGAGCTTGAAATCTTTTCTTGCAAGCTGGCTGCCATTTTTTTTTTTCCAATCGGACATGTACGCATGTTAGCAACTGCCTTTTTAAAGGCTTATAGAAGCTACAAAGTTCACAAGTAGGTTATTTACTGATGTGCTTTATGACATAGAACAACACCTTAAAGTCTCTCAGGCATGTGTTAACCACAGGCATCTAACCAAAAACCCATTCAAAAAACCCACTGACTTTGAGACGAGGGAACTGCGAGTGGTAAAATACTAGATCATTTACAGGTTTTAGGATTCATTCCTGCTGCACTATATAAATCTGGTGCAGTTCATTGCATTCTGGTAGCTGTAGGTTTTCTCCATCTTGACCAAAATGTCCTTTTTCTCTATTTTCTCTGATTCTGTAGCACCAAGTTCAAAAGTATTTGTGTCTTTTTACTGCATAAATGTCCTAGTATTATTAAAAGGCCATCTTTCCAGCAGTGAAGTACCCCTTTAATGGAAAGAAGTGTATATGTATTTTTGATGGTATTGAAAATCATACCTTCGGGATTACCCTGGTATACTGTAACACCTTGATACCACCCAAGACTACTCAGTAAAATGTATTAGTTTTATATCAAAAAACCCTCAGAGAATCATCTTATACACACATAACAAACAGGAAATGCACAACAGCTGAGTGTTGAGCTTTAGACTAAGATATGCAAATATTCTAACTCAAACGAGAAGCTGAAACTACCACATCTGTACCTGTATACAACGATACAAGCACAAGCTATTTCAGTCAACCAGACAAAACCATTCGACCAACTCAACATGCAGCACAGGGCGGACTGGGAGGTTTAAGAAATAATCTATGCAGTTATCATATTGCAGATTATACTGGGGCAGCAGAACGGCTAAACCAAAAACATGAGATAAGCTGCAAAAACCTTATCAATGGTATATGAATTCAGCTGAGGGAGCAGTAAAAACATCAATCATGTGCTTTCACAGTAGCAAGCTGCAGAATGGAGCAGATGGTGGAGCAGCTGTTTTATGACATGCATTAGCCAAGACATCCACAGCTGTACAGCACATACATTAGACATCTGACTAACTGTACAAACCTCAATCCAAAACCAAATTTACAGAGGCAAAACCTAACACATTGTGTATTAATTAACCTGCAGTTTGCAGACTGTGTGTAAACATTTGACTTCATCATGTTGGTCTGTAAGTTGCTGAATGTCGGTGTTGTCTTGAAGAATTTAATTATGAACTTGTGTTGCCTGAGCCAACCCAATTCCCTAAACTCTCTGCTGCAGTCTGATTTTTACTGCTTACATAACACTGAGTCTTTGACATCTCAACAGTCTCTCTCAACACTTGAATTTGTACTTGGTGCATTTGAGATCTGTCACAGTTCCTTTTAACGTTTTAGAAAAACTGCCTCAAAGGTTTTGCATCTTGGGGTTTGATAAGGATCACATCTCTAAGGATTTTGGATCACCAGCATCCAAGGAAAAGAAATGTACCCAAGATTAAACAAGCAGCAGGATAATCATTCTCAACATGCATTTCTTCATTCAGTCCTACATTAAGCTGTTTATTACCACAATATCACATCACTTTGATGGGGATTCAGGGACATGCTCAAGGCAAACATAAAGGTTGACCTGAGACTTTTCCATATGCAGGGAAATCACTTCAATCACAAGGCTGCCTTGATTCCCCTGGCATGTGAAGAAAGGACCTCTCGGCCCTTTTTTAACTGACTGTCAAACAAACTGACTCTCACCTCATATTTCGGAGCCTCATTCCATGAGTCCAGTTGGAAGGAGAAGGACAGGCCTCTAAAGTTGAGATGGAACAACTGCTCTGCAGCATTGTAAACTGGCCAGGGAGAAATGAAGATAAAAAATATCATAACAGAGATAAATAAGTTCAGAACATGGGTTCATTTGTGAGACGTCCATGGTGTGTTTATGCTTTGTCAAGTACCTCCAGGGTGCGTAGCTCCAAATGACTGGTCTATTTGCTCTATTGTGGGGGCAATGGCCTGAGAGTTGAAATGGACTCCACTGAAACAAATACACACACACACACACACACACACACACACACACACACACACACACACACACACACACACACACACACACACACACACACACACACACACACACACACACACACAGCCACTGTTACATCTATTAACATTCACATAGGAGGTACTGCATTAGTTGAGGAGCTGTTACCAGGGAAGTGAAATAGATTCCACTGAAAGACAATCATACACATAGACCTTCAGAACAACATTAATGCAGGGGGACTCCATTACACTAAGTAGCTGTATATACTGGGAAGAGCTCTGACTTGTAGTTGAAAACAGTCTCTGTGGCAACATAAAAGGGACAGTGTATAAATACAACGACCATTACATAGATCCATGCTTCTGCATCAGTTTTTATTCCACAAGTTTCTTAACACCTTCCACCTCAATTTAGTATTAATATATCTACTTACCAGTATTTCAACTTGACTTTGCTCAGGTCATACACTTCGATCACCTGTCACTCAGAAAGAGGAAAAAAGTTACAAAACTTATGGTTAGTTAAATGTCAATAAAAAGGTTGCAGAAGTCTAATATCTTTGCCGGTTATCTAGAAATGATGATTATTCATGGTGAATCATTAATACTATTTCGTATGTATGGCGGGTTAATGTTCCGCGACGTGGCGTTTTATGTGATGAACAGTGTGATCACATTTTACTATGAACATTAAACATACCAAAAATAATACAATAAACAGTATTATTAGTTGGTTATAAGTGTCTGTTATCCGTTCGTCAAATTGACTATGGTGGCTAATTGCCATGTTAGCTAAGGCTAGCTCTAATATTAGTTTTGGTATGGATACGCCTATATGAAATTGTTTAAGTGTCATTTCAAAAGCATTGCACATATCTCAGCAATATAACAATATTAACTTAAAGTTATACATTCCTGTATTTACGGTGCTATATTGTGCTTTATTTTCAATTAAGACAAAAAAAATATAGATTAACAGTACAGAGTCATGGGGTTGTATCAGTGTGACAGTCTGACAATGGCACCTGCCATTTGGAAACTGTGTATGCGGGTGGAACAATGGATTGGTATATCACTGCAGTGATCGACATATGCTGCCGAATCGCACCATCAGCCACTTTTCAATTTCAGCTTCACTCAAAAATTTGCAACTTCTGCTGCTAAGTAACTGTGGAGAAATACCAAAGCGCTCTCTTCTCAATATCTGGTACTCAAGTTCAAATCACCCCCTGCTAAAATTCCTGTTTAATGTTAACTAATAAATATCCAGACCCAGGGGTTATTGAGAGTCAGTGTCTTTCAGTCTCCTAAAGTCAACAGATTTCACCTTGAGTCTCTGATTTGTGGCATCAAACAGCAGTTTAATCCCATCCTGAGTCAAGTTCAGTATGAGGTCATGGCTGAGTGGTGTCTGGAGGGGAGATACACAAAGTAGTTAATTAGCAAAGAGGCCCTCATCAACAGATATGCAGATAGACAAACAATCAAAATCATCTCTTTTTCAGCTTAGGTGGATACAAGGCACACACCAAGATTTTAATCCAAGACAAAAATGGACTCACTACGTTCACACTGCAAGTCTTGCTTGTGTTAAATTCACATGTAGTGCTCTGATCTGATTTTCTTTTGTTTGGCTGAAATGTGGCCAGTATCACACACAACATGCTGTTGTATGGAAGCAGACAATTCATTTATAAGCAGATGTGCAGGGGAACCCAGTTCAGATGATAACAAGGGCAGGGATTAAGACAGCCAAATTTTTTATTAGGACTTTTTTGAAGAGAAATGGCTGCTTCTTCAGTACTGAGGTGTGTGGATGAGAAGTCGGAGCCAAGTGTGGTGGAATCCTGACATGAATGGCATTACTGAAACAGATTTCATCCAAAATTTTATGATATCAAGGTCTGCTTTTAACCACATCTCTTTGAAATGCTTGCTCAAGTGTCAGTGTCACTGCAAGACATTTGGCCAAAAGCATCACTGTTGCTAACTTTGCTCGACAGTATTTACCATGAGTTTTTCAAAGCGTGGCAGTATAACATTATTTTAATGATAACTCAAATTTAAAACAGTGATATTAACTGCTGGGATTTTATAGCAGTTTATCGTGCAACAAGTACCCATTTCATCCCTAGTCTAGTGTGATGTAAAAGTTGCATGAATTCTAATTGAACATGAAATCCAGATTGAGGTTGAACTGTAAAAAAAATCAGACCTGTATCTTACATAGGACCACATATGACAGTGGCCAAAATCAGATTTTAAAATATCAGATTCATTGTAATTTGTGCAGTGAAAATTAATAAAATAAAGAGTCACATATGAGCTAAAATATCATATTTGGGCCACTTTTATCTGCAGTCAGAACATAGCCTGTGTGTTTCATATTTGGTGTCATTCATGATAACATGAACAACTGCTTCCAGTTGCTCTTAAAATGAATACTGAATCAAAGATTTATGGTGTTGTAAAAACAACCTCCCTCCCTGACTTGGGTTATAGCTATTGAGCATTTGAAGGAAAAAGGCACCAGGTTATAGACGTATGATGTACATTTAGTTAATGAAACATTAAAACATTTTTTTTAATTTGATGTACAGGTGGCACATTTTTAAAGCTGTAGAATGCAATAATCACTCTAGGCCTACAACAATGACAAATAAATAATAAAAAAACCCATCATTATTCCTTTCAATATCATTTTATGTCAAAGCCACAGGGAGCCAGAGGAGAGGGTCTTAAGAGCCCCATGCAGCTCCGGAGCCACGGGTTGCCTACCCCTGGTCCAGTGTGTGTTGGATTTAGAGGAATCTACTTGCAGAAATGGAACACATTATTCATAACTATGTTTTCTTTTCTGTATAATCACCTTTAACTAAGAATCCTTGTGTTTTCATTACCTAAGAATGAGCCATTTATATCTACATGCAGAGAAGGTAATCTTCCATGAAGTCCCTCATGTTGTTTCTACAGTAACCCAGAATGGACAAACCAAACACTGGCTCTAGATAGGGCCGTTCTTGTTTTTCGCATTTTTGTGTTTGCCACCCCAGTTCTCTGCTGCACGCTTGGCATGTGGGAGAAGTTTCAGTTCTGCAGCCTCACTGCTAGATGCCACCTAATCCTTTACACTAGATAGTAGCCTGACTCTTGTTGGATATCAGAGGCAGCTAATTTTTTTTTACAGGGACATGGTACATGCTTTTGTTTTGGATCGCTTAGATCAATTAATTAATTCATTTATTTACAAGAATTGTGACTAAGATAAGTGCTGTCCAGGACACTTGTGTTTGAAAAACTCACATTTTAGTACTCTCTGGTGGACACACTATGTAATGGCAACACTCCATCTGAATAACCTCAAACATATGTTCAGCATTCCTGTATCTCATCACCCTAAATGTATGGCAATACCAATATCAGGAAATATTTGAGCAAATAGAGAAATTTAGCCAGAAGTATTGTAAATATCCAAATAGTTGGATTGTGAAATCATTGAAATGTCTGCTGCCACAGAGTAAAGCAGAAAAAATGGAAAATAAAAATGGACTGCTGCCTCAAACCAGATTCTGAGACAAGGCGATTGATGTTTTCAGTGAATGTATGTGTGAGTGGGAGACAGAGCACATAATAAAGACAGATATTTGGCCATCTCACCTGTTCACTGTATAGCACCTGGACATTTTTGATGATGCGGCAGTGTTTCTGGAGAATAGAGATGGCCTGGGCCAATGGCATCCCTGAAAACAGACACACACACACACACACACACACACACACACACACACACACACACACACACACACACACACACAAATAAAGAGATGCAACATTGTTTGTTACAGAGCCTTTGCCATCAACAGTTAACAATAACATGCAATGACATATATTCTGATTTTCTTTCTCCATCTGTTTTTATGGTCTTAAAATACTTGTTGTTAAACTTACCTAAGGCAAATTCCCATTGCTCATTTCCTAGTGATCTCTCAGGCACCACCTCCAGATCCAGCATTGGCAAGTAGTGGGGGGCAGCTCACCTTAAGACACAATGGGACCCTCTGAGGGACCCTTTCTCTTCGCCTGTCTTTCCCCGATCACAACACAGCCTCACAATACTTTCAGACAGCTACTTTAATTCATAACTCTATCTGCTTATTTTACTAAAGACACCAAATTCATGAGTGAGAGCATCAAACAGCTACTTTATCTATAGGTTACAATAAAAGGTGGCCACTCTCTCACATGTCATACATGATAAAAAATATGTTAAATATTCAAAATGACATCCACAGAGCCACCTGAGGCTGAACACCTAGGGCTCACAGAGAAACATATGTTTAAATTACAGCTTAACAAGTTACCCAGCAAAGACTGACAGCTTGCACACAAACAATATTCACGTTACGCAACCTGCCAACCAACCTAAAACGTACAGGGCCAGCTGTCAGTTAACCTATTTCTTGTTTGTGTGGTTTTAAATCGATAAAAATTCAGCCAGTTCAAAGTCAGGAATAAACAAACAAGATAACTCAAACGTGTTCAAAAACCACACACATCTCCTTCAGTCTTCAATTTAACATCAGCTTGTTCAATTACAGTACTGTCGTGTCTCTTCAACGGACCGCCAGAGAACCTGATCCAGTGACAAACTCCTAAAAAAAATTAGAGGCACGAAATAATTTCTCCAAAGCGGACTGTTCCGACTGTTAGCTATGTGTCACTGCCGGGCAGTTACGAAAGCATCAAAGCTTGACAACAAGACTGTTTCTTTGCGCTATGGGCTAACGTTAGCTGACGTGCTAGCTGCCCTCTGCGTAATGTTAATAAAGTATAAATAAAAATGACGTATGTGCAGAAAAACAAAATCTAAACTCAAGACAACGAAAATTAATACCACGGTCCAGACTGGCACGACATAAACAAAGAAAGCACGTCAAGCCGTCGGCTGTCTTTGCTGTTTTTCTTTCTTCCTTTCAGCGAAGGTTCAAGCTTTGGAGCTGTTAGCTCTTCTGTCGCTAGTGCGCAAATTCAAAGTCCTCTCTGGGAGACGCGTCCTTTGTGACTCGTAAGCTCCTCGGCCGGTAAATGCCCGCCTTGTCCCTTACTCGGGTTTAATGTGTCTTCAATGTCAGAAGCAGATATGAGCAACACAGAGCCCAAACAACAGCAACTTCAGGCATCAACAACAGCCAGCAGGATCAGCTGATCAGTCACTTCCTGTGTACGTTCTCCCTTAGCGTGATGACGTCATGGCCAGCTGACAAAGTTGGACAAAGGCAGTTGCAAGAAACTGGTCTAAAAGATAAAAATATACAAATTGTATACATTTAAATGATACTTATCTGGTTTTGTTGGTGACACAGAATTTCTAGGTAATATTCCAGACAGACTTCTTATAATTATTATTTTATATTTTCAAATCTAGAGCTTGGCAGGAGGAGTCATGACCCCTTGCAAAGTCTATTGTCAAAGACAATTGGTTGCTACATTTCCTTGTCTGTGATGAAAAATGATGTGTGATGGAATATATGCGTTTTGAAACTATTTGTTATTTATTCTATGGATGCCTATATAAAATTATATTTGAAGTATTTAGAACATTTCTTTAAGATGTTGATTGGTTTAATTATTTCTTTAGAAAAAAGAGACATTATATTTTTATGACAAGATTGATATTGAGTGCAAAAAAAACAAAAAGCAAAAAACAGTTTACTCTGAACCTCTTTATTGTATATGGAAATTTTACATTCACAAATGGACCAAAACGATGTCACTCATACAACAACTGAAAATAGAAATCAGATACTACACTGAAACACTACATGGACTGTATAACAGTAAAGCAATGAAAACAATACATTTGAAAAGCCTGGTATATTTTTTGCAATGTTGTTTAAATGATACCCCTCTGTATGTAGGGTTTGTTTTTGTTTTTTTTTTGTCATTTTTTGCTTTCTTTTCAAAGTGTATAACTATCTTTGTTGAAGAAAGTTGCATTGGTTGAACACAATACAATAAAAAATTAAAAGTGGCTGAAAAAAAATGAAAAGCAAGGAAGAACAAAACTGTGAACTTTATTGTTTTAATAAGGCAGTCATTAACAGAACCTCCGTCTATTTTAATTTATCTAGTTTTATTTCATGTCAGCTAAGCTTCCCCTATATAAAGCCTGAATTAATTGTATTCAACTTAATCTATATCATATATCTGAATGGATGTTTCAACTGTTTCATGATTTTATTTTCTTCTGATATGCTGTAATTTTTTAATATATGAAATTTAAATGAATTTTTGAGAGGAAAACAAACAAAAAGCAACATCAAAACACATTAAAGAAACAACAACAAAAAAAGACCCTTTGACAGGTAATCTGTACCTTGTTGACAGTGGCGTACACAGACATTTTGGGGGGCAGGTGCTCAGTGAAAAAAAAGGGCACTTTGTCCGGCATGTGGAACTGCCGGCTGCCTTATTATAGCAGTGTGAGATTTAAAAATAAATAAATAAACATTACAGGCACACGTTGAATGTAATTGTATATTTATTTATGTCAATAATTTAATAAAATTACTTGACCTTTGAACTGGTGCAGTTTCACACTATAGCACTGATCAGTCAATCACTGTTTTTAGCAAGTTAGGCAGCTACAATGATAGATCAGTGTACTTTTTTTCCCCATCAGAACAAAAGAAGTGTACAAAGTGTCATTTTGAAGTCTTATCCTCTCCTTTCTAGGCATTATGCTGCAATTGGTAAATAAAAAGAGACCAACAGTATGAATAAGACTGCTTGGTTACATTACAGCAAGGCACAAGGCTACTTTTTCTGCAGGCAATTGCCTGTTTGTCATTTAGCAAATAAATTACTTTGTGTCAATTATGTAGCCTAATGTAAACCTACACAATAGCCTAGTAAATATTCAGCTTAAGTACTGATAGTACTGATAGATTGACATGCTGCACCAATGACAAACTCTACCGGTGGTCATCACGTCATATCTATTATTGATTTTGGCTAGCGTCTAGCTTGTTAAGCAGGTGAGCAGTCGGCTAATTTATGCTCAGCTGTGTGGCGCTGTATGACAGGCTACTTCACAACAGAAACAAATAAATGCAAGTTATAGCTTGGCATCAGAGGGCACAAGGGGGGGCAAACAATACACTCGACTCGATTCATTTATGTGTTACCTGGCTGATGGGGCACGGGAGGGGGGGCTGTGTGTTGCAGCTGTGCACTGTGTGCTGCTACAACGCGCCTCCGTTTGTGTCCACTCTGCGCATTCACGTTGACCAGGGAAAAGAGGTGAGTGCGGGTGGGGTGGGGGGTGGAGGGAATATTAATTAGGGCATTATTATCACACGCTTTTAATCGCCGAGCATTTATAGATGATCATGTCAGCATGGGCCACATACACTGTTAAAAAAACAAACAAAAAAAAAAAAACTAACTTTCAGAAGGGCACTTGCTTGGTCCAGAGGGCAAAGGGCAGGTGCTTTAGCACCGCCTAGTGTCTACCTGTGCACGCCACTGCTTGTTGACGAGGTAGAGGTTTATCGTTAGTGTTTTTTGTTTGTTTGTTCTTTGTGTGAAATGGCCAAATCTATTTGCTTCTTCATCCTGCTAAAACATTGCACTGTCTTTTATTAATTAAAAGAAATTAAAATGGATTATTTTACAGTACCTTGTGTGTCTCTGAATTTGCAAATTTGGAGACTCTCCCTAAAGCCAAAGCAACGTTTGGCCACAAGTGAGCTCTCTCCTTCTTAAGGTCACTTAAGTCCTCACCTCAGCAGCTGGCTACTTTTGACTGATACAGAGCATCATATTCAGTGTTTAATTTCTTCTCGCTCTGGGTCCCAGGCCTCCCATTTCGCACTCAGGAGAGCCATTTTCTGATGCTGAACTTTTGCGTGGGCATCCATTATTTTTTTGTGACCCCCCTGAGCACATTTACTTTGTCTTTGTGCTGCTTCTCGAGCTCGCTCTCCTTTTGCCTACTCTCATTTATGAGATAACATATCTACTCCACTAGTTTCATTCAATGCACAGGCTCAGAAAAATAGGTACATATTCAGACTGTGTGCATATGTCCTAAAACAATATACATTTTGACATGTGACTTCACAAAAAGCGCATGATAATGATAAAACTAATGGGGACTCAATTTCATTTAGCAGATTCAGGGTCCTGGTACTGTTCATGCTGCTGGCTCACTGTCACACTATCATGACTTACTGGGAGCAAATGTCATTAACTTTGCTTTTCCTCCTGAAGTCAAAATGTCTGCTGTGAAAAATGCCTTTTTAAGGTCTTGCATGCTCACACAGGTGTTTTCACTTTCAGCTGGCCAGACTGCTCTCGTTAAAGGAGGGTGAAGCTATGCTTGGAATATTGTGATGGCAATAAACTTGTAGTAATAATAGTTAAGTGTAAGTGTAAAGTTTCTAAACTAACAGTAGAAACAAAACAAATTTGAAAGTGAAATAGATGTCCATCAAGCACAGTTACCACACTACAAAGTCTTGAGAAGAAGTCCCATCAGGCAAAGTGAAAACACCTGTGGTCCAAGCTGTGTAGGATCATTAATCGGGCATAGGACTGATTGCTGTGGGCCTCTACGGGAGGGCTACCCTTGAAAAGCCCGGAATGAAACATTTGGTTTTTTTTATTTCTGATTAATCTGTGCCATAACTAAATTAAAATGGGCTGAATAAATTGGTTGAAAGGCTGACCTTTGTATAAAAAATAGTGGAAGCTCTCTGAGGCCCCACCCACCCCTTTAAGCAACAAATGGTTCAGCCTGCCCATGCACAAGGCAGTAGTTATGCAGATCGAGTGAATGCTTGAGCACCAACATACACTCTCATGTTTCCAAATCAGGGAAATCAAGGTTCCAGAAAATTAAAGAAATAAAAGATAAGGGGGAGAAGGCTAGCCCAATCAATTGTAAAAAAAAAAAAAAAAAAAAAAAAAATTACCACCCCACAGTTGTATACCTCCTCGCACTAGTCAAATTACTCCTACAGTTTACATCTATGTCTGTAGAACATGGATGCTTAACATCCATCTTCCCCCTAGCAGCACCAAGGATCTACAAAATCAGCATAGTTTTAAGGTGGGCACCCAAGATTAGAGTCACCAATTCAGTATCTGACCAAATGTCTCCCCTTCTCTTCCTGAGATATGCCGTTGAGTGATGGCCAGTGTTTTATAATAGTAATAATAATAATAATAATAATAATAATAAACTTTATTTATATAGCACCTTTCAAAACACAGTTACAAAGTGCTTTACAAAACCAAATAAAAGACAAAGCAATAAAACAAGATAAAAGCAATAAAAATAGAATACAAATAACATAGTGAAAACAAACAATAATAAAAAGTTCAAATCGTCGAAAGGCAGTTTTAAACAAGTAGGTTTTGAGAAGTGATTTAAAAGATGACACTGAGTTTGTGGCCCTGATCTCCTCAGGCAGGTTATTCCAAAGCTGTGGAGCTCACCTTTGTGAATTAATCAAGACCTTGGAACAGCAAGAAAAGATGCAGCTGAGGATCTCAGGGTGCGAGAAGGCAATAATAGATCTGATATATAATTTGGAGCAAGGCCTCTGAGGACTTTGTAAGTAATCAATAAAATCTTAAAATCAATTCTAAAAGCAACAGGTAACCAGTGAAGGGAAGCCAGGATGGGTGTGATGTGGTCATGTTTTCTAGTCTGAGTCAAGATTCTGGCAGCAGAGTTTTGGATGAGCTGGAGGCGTGAGGGGGATTTTTTACTGATGCCAGAGAGCAAGGATTTCCAAGATTTCTGCAGTGTGAAGTTATTGCGTGGGACAGAGAACCAAGATTGTTTGATATTTGAATGTTTGCACAATCTTGCCCTATGATTAATAACTCTGTCTTGTCATCATTGAGCTGCAGAAAGTTTTGTGACATCCACTTGTGAATGTCCTGAAGGCAGTTTCATGAACAATATTATGATGTCACAGTGAAGTTGACATTATCATTATATCCTATTATACATTTGTATGAAGTTTTGTCAAAATTGAGAATTCTTGAGTTATGGCCCAAAATATGTTTTGTGAGGTCACACTGGCCTTGACCTTTGACCTGCGGCCACCAAATTCTAATCAGTTTATTCTTCAGTCCAAATGGACGTTTGTGTCAAATTGAAAGAAATTCCCTTAAGGTGTACTGGAGATGTCACATTTTCCAGAATAAGATGGATGCAAGGTCACACTGACCATTAAGATCTAATCAGTTCATTATTGAGTCCAAGTAAAAATTTGTGCAAAAACAGAAGATATTCCCTAAAGGTATTCTTCAGACACAATGTTTATGAAAATGAGATGGATGCAAGGTCACACTGACAGTGACCTTTGACCAACAAAATTGAATCAGTTTATTGTTGAGTCCAAGTGGATATTTGTGCCAAATTTGAAGAAATTCAAGGCTTTCTCGAGAGATCGTGTTCACGAGAATGGGATGGACGTACCAATGGACGGCTATGGCTATTGCCGGCGCAGAAGCATAAAAATCAAAAGATTAGAGAGACATGGATCGAGAAAAAGGGTGAGGGGTCCAGAGAGACTGCATATACACAGGGCCCAGATGTTGTTGCTGATCCCCCTCTTTAATTACAGTGAAGTGTCCGTTTCAGTGTAAAAAAAAAAAAACCCAGAGACAAATGAAAGAATTCATACGTTTATTATGAAAAACATCCAACATTTTGAATTGAATATCTCATATTTCAGATTCCTCCGAGAGGACAAGCTCGACCCAAAAACAGAGGGAAAGACAGACCACACACACAGGAAGGAGAAAGTTGGAGAGTGTGTACAAGCCACTAAATATCAGAGTTCTTCTTTGGATCTCTAAATAAAACCGAAGTATAAATAACTTAAACAAATAAGAAGATAAACAGTTTAAAAAATGAAAGAAAAAGAAAATGTTTGTGATTTATTTTTTGCCTTAATGCCTGCATTAAGAAAATTGAGAGATGGAGTATCAACCAAGGTTTTTACATGGGTAACCATCTAAATAATGGTATAAAGATACATTGGGTTGGTGTTATGAGGACAGGGCGGTCACTTTCTAACTACAACCTAGAAATTCTGCCTTTTATAATCACTCCCTCACTAATGTTTCTTAACCTGAGCACACTGATGAAATCCATAAAGACATAGCAGAACTACAGACATGGCAGATTTTATGAGAATTCCTATTTCTAAGATTTATCAGGGACATAGCTTGATTAGCCATCGTCTAGCTGTAGTACAGACATAACCAATAAATTAATGACTTGGAGGTTTCCAAAAGCATACAATGAGCCTGGGGGTGCCCATCTCAAACCGTACTTCTGCCTCTGACTGTCCGCCCATCTGACCTCTTATTGGTTTACACCCAGTGCTCTATCAGTTCCCACTGGTTGCACCACCCTCTACACTGTCAGACAGCCACTTTGCTCCCACATGTTCTAATGCCTCCCTCTGTCCATACACCTGCCTCACCTCCTCACTCAGAGTCTTTAATACCACTCCACTACTGCATCTCATCTGCTGGATTCTCTAACGTAACAATATCCAACTCAGCCAAGTCCCAAAAAACACACCACCTATTACACCAAAGTGTCATTAGGTAGAGAGTATGTTTTCCACATTCTTCAACTAATTAGGCACCGAGTCAGAAGGTCAGCTGACTTTGTAGGATCAGTATACTCTGAGAAAAATTAATACATTTCAGCTTTTCTCCTCAGTCTCCAAATCTCTGTGGGGGGAAAAAAACTGTCCATGAGAAAGTAATTCTCTGACCTTATCGTAATTAAGTCCTCCAAAGTATCCAAACATCAGGATAAAAATCCTGCATTGTTTTTGTTGTACCCTGAGCATGATGACTTGGTTTGTTTTTTGTTAATGAGGCTGTAGGAAGATTGCAATTAACTTATTTTATTTTTATTATTTTGAGCAAAAATGTTTCTTTACTGTAAAACTTCTTGTAAAATGTTACAAACACATGGCTATCAAAATGACCAGTTTTCTTAGCTCATGTAAACTCATCAAAATTCTTAATATGTCAGACTGAGAAAAAAAGCATTAATACACAATGGTTATTTTTTTGTTTTTGCTTTAAACAAGTATAAAACCGTTGAGTGCACTAAATGTAAAACACACTGGAAAATGAAATGAGCTTCTAGTTGCACAATATAAAAATAAAAGGGCTTGAGTCAATCCACATTCAATGTATTTAACCCAGGAAGTGGATTTACTTACAAAAAAACCCCAATAAAAATAAAAATAACATTCATAAAAAGGAACACATAAAACAATGAAGAACTAAAGCAACAAAAGTCCTCAAAACTCCCAAATTTCTGGAGATGTTTTGCAATTTTCAACTTAACTTTACATAAAATAGCCCACTGCTGCTACTACTAGTTGATAACAAAGCTGAAAGATGAACAAATATGAATACATGTACAGAGGTGAGAAGTAATATAAAAAGTAAACATCATGACTTTCACACAAACAAAACAATAAGATAACAAAACATACCATTTCATTACACTAGTGCTGTAACAGGACAGGGAATAGTATTTTGACTGCATTTAGGCTTTGAAAGTCCTTTATTGATGAGGGATATCTGGGCGATTGATCGATCAGCAGGTGGATATTAACTACACTGGATTTGTGCCACAAACTGTACAGTCTACAATATGAGTTGATAAATTGTTAATCTTAATTAAAGCCATTTTTTTACAGTAGAGGTGATAGAAGTTATATGTTACATATGCAACTGATGTGTGTGATGTGTTTTTAAAGAGGTTGTGAGCTTATGTCTTTGATATCCATTTGAATATTAGCAGGTTACAGTATGCTACCTAACATCTCTGTCGTCCTTGGTGAAAACCACATATCTCCTAAACATCAACTTTTCATGAGCTAAAAAAACAGCCCTGTTTCAGCTTTGAGACGATGCATTTTCAGAAAAGTCATTGGCTTTTTGAACAGTTGACTTAGCCTAAAGCATGAGAAATGTTTCTCAACCTATAAAGGAACACTTTAATCATTCCATTTTTCTGATTATTTAAATAAAAAATTACACAGTTTTGAGGTATGTGGTTTTTACTAGACAGCGATGCTCTGTGGCACTGAAAAAGTAATGCACTTAATTCTAAAAGAAAGGGGCCAAAATGAAGGGTCTCCACCTTCATGCAAAAGGTTGGGGTTTATTTTTGTCCGACAGTCACACCACATCACACCTTCTGGTTAGATTGAAAATAAAGGATGCTTTTGTGCTTTGTCGAGCATGCTTCTGTTTGGATCTTTGACAAGAGCATGCGTACATTTGGCTTCACAATGGCATAGCCTTGAATCACCCAGTTATTCCTCATCAAAGCACTGTACAGAGAGTGCTCTCATGATAAATAGGCTGCATAGGGAACAATAAAGAACATAGGTAGGCCTGTGTTTGGTTTCATGCATATGAAGAAAATCCATGTGGAGAGCAAGTCTGATTGTATCACATAGTGCAAAACCCTCAGAAGACAAAGAACCCCCCCCCCAACGCCTGTTCCACCCAACAGAAACACCCTATCATTTTCTGATTGTTTCCAGAGCCAAAGATAGTAGCAGCCCAGCCACCATAATGTAATGGTTGCATTGTTCATTTCTGCATGCCACAGATATGTTACGTTTCTACATCTTATACATACAATATATAGACTACATGTGATCTGAGTTTCTCATCAGGAGGAGGAAGGGATAGTGGATGTTGTGACACCTAGGCGAGACAGCTGCCAAGTAGCAGACCACAGTTCTGGACCAACAAAAGCAGGTCTTTTTTTAACAAGAGTTTGGAATATGTCCAGTTGTGTTTGTAGTGACAAAGCAGGTATTTTAAACCAAAACGTTAGGTTTTCCTAACCTTAACCTTGTACTTTAACTTAATCACACATTAACCACGATGATGCCCAACATAAAACTGAAAATTGAAATGTAAGTTTCAACATATCCACTACATCTGAAACATACAAATGTAACATATCCATGGTTTGCAATAATGTACAGTGCCAACATTTATTCTGCCGACTGGGTTGATAGCACGGTTTGTTTTAGTTTTTCTTTGTTAGCCGTCCTGCCTTGAGGTTGTTGCTACGTAAACCGTGATTTAGTCATGGGCATCTCACCATAGTTGTGTTTTAAAGGTCCAGTTTGTAGGATTTAGGGGCATCTATTGGCAGAAATGGTATATAATGGTATATGTTTCCATTTGTTTATAATCACCTGAAAATAAGAATCATTGTGTTTTTGGTACCTTAGAATGAGCTGTTTATATATACATACAGAGCGAGTCCTCTCCCAGGGGGTCCGCCTGTTCTACAGTAGCCCAGACTATACAGGCAAAACACTGGCTCTAGATAGGGCCATTCCCGTTTTTGCTTTTTCCTGTCGGTCACCATAGTTGTCCTACATGCTTGGCACACAGGAAAAGTGTAAGTTCTGCAGCGTCACCTCTAGATGCCACTAGATCCACACTAGACCTTTAAAGTGATCATGAATATTATAGTACAGCAAACACTTGTTAACCATTCAACCTGGCATAATTCTCTCTGAACGCTCTCCTCCCACCTGCCAACTTTTTAAATGCGACTCAGTTTCCCTGTCTTTTACTCCATCCCCCCCCTCCCTCCATTTCCAGCAAAGTGAACTTTGGTCTAAGAAAACAGCAGGTTTCAGGAGGTGAGCTAGGTATAGTTGGGGTTAACAAGGGCATGTCCACAAATGTGAAGTGTTGCACAACACTGAACAATGCAAAGACATTTTTTCTTGCTCTCTCTCTCTCTCTTTTTTTTTTTTTTTTTTTTTTTTTTTACAAACTGTCAACACCTCACATTTGATGCATGCTCTACTGGTAATCCTGACTGGTAAGCCCCGACTGCGACCCTGAGCCGAACAAATATCTTTTTTCTCTGCTCCTTCTCCCCTCATTAATGGCTTCCACACCCCCTTACAACCCTTCTCCCTCTTTTTTCACCATCTTGCTTTAATAGAAAATATACTTTTGGTACTTGAGCCATCAAATAATTTTAGACCTGGACAAAAATATAGAAGTTATTGATGACTTGAATTCTGCTTTATATATGTAAAACACTTAACAAACAACTTCAGCTTTGAATGTGTCACATTTGCATTATGATGCTTACTCAACTGCTCACATTCCTTTCTTTGTATTTATTCAACTACTTTTTGCCCAGGTCTGTTGTGTCCTTATTCTTGTGAATCCTTCTATGTTAGGGCTCGCTTCACTTTCAATTCAATCAATTCAGGAAGCTTATTTTCTTCTACATTAAAAAAAATGTTTGGCATGTGAAAACAATGATATCAGACCTGTTAGGTAATAATAGTGAACAACTGGTCAACAATTGCAGTTTCAGTTGACATATTTTTTTTCAGTTGATTGTATTGAAAGGGAATGGACAGCCAGCCCTGTTTTTTTTCTCTTTGCCCTTTCACTACTTCCTCATCCTCCTCACTCCTCAGCGCATCTTGTGTTCCACGTCAGCGTTGGCCATGTTTGAGCCAGGGCTGGGGTCCTGCTGTCGTCTGGACTGGGGAGAGAGAGGGATGAAAGGATGAAAGAGGGGGGAAAAGAGGAGACATGGGAAAGATTGCAAGAAAGGGATCAAAGAAAGAGACAATAAATTAAGTACAGTTTGTCAAGTATGAACAGGTGTAAAGACAAAATGGTAATGCTTTAATCAGATTAAAAAGTGTTTATAGGTTAACATACATATTTATATATGATTGCAACTTTATTAGTGTTATGAAGCACCTACTTTTTTTTCTTTTATACACCAATTATGAATCCTTGATAGGATCAGTAAAAATTGCTAATGAAGTAATCACAAAATGGCCTTATATCTGCTTGCAACTACTCTGTGGTGTGTTATAGACTAGGGGCAGAGCCAGACTGTTACATTCAAGGATTAGCCCAAACCTAAGGGGGTCCCATTTAAAGCAGTTGTATCCACAATTTTTCAAGCCATTAGAGATAACAGATGACTAAAAATAGAAGAGGAAGAAGAAGAAGCTTTATTGTCACTGTAATAAATACAGTGAAATTTCGTATGTATGAAATATGTCCAATTTGTACATTGTTTGGGAAAAGCATGGTAGCATGGGCGGCAATAGCTCAGTCCATAGGGACTTGGCTTCAGCCGATTCAAGTCTCCGCTTAAACCAAAAATACGGAGCGTGGATTGGTAGCTGGAAAGGTGCCAGTTCACCTCCTGGGCACTGCCGAGGTGCCCTTGAGCAAGGCACCAAACCCCGACCCCCCTCGGGGCGCCTATCCATGGGCAGCCCCTTCACTCTGGCATCTCTCCATCTGATGCATGTATAGGTCCCGTGTGCGCATGTGTGTGTATTTCGGTGTATATGTAAAAATAACAACAGAGCTGAATTTCCCCAGAATTGAATTTCCCCTTGCAGAATTAATAAAGTATATAAAATAAAATAAAAAAAAACCTGCCAAGGATAAAAATCATCCTATAGAGCAGGGTTCTTCAGTGTTTTTCAGGCCAAGCACCCTCTTGGCTGAAAGAGAAACAGAGCAGGAACCCCCTACTACATATATTGCCTAAAACTGAGTTGTGCTTGAGATAATTCTCTGCACTTTTGCTGGCCGTGTTTGAGGTCTCTTGCTTGGCTAAACAATCTGTACATTCTCTGTACTCTTGAAATAATAATAAAGCTAGCTGGCCTGTTTGTTTCAGGATTTCCTAACTGTTGGCTTACTGCTTCACCTCTCTGTTACGGATAAGTGCTGCACAGTGATTTAGCGTTAGCTAGCTTACATGGCTGCACAAGGATTCATGGGTAACAGCCTATCATTACTGTTGTGTACAGTAAATTATTATTATTAGTAGTGTTATTTTAATGAATAGGCTAATTTATCTCTGCTAATAATATGTTGGATTCATGTTAATGTGTAATTTATGACATGTTTTAATTTTGAGAAAAAAACAAAAGTTATGAATTTGGTGGCCCCCCTGCAGTAGCTCTGAGGATCCCCTTGGTCCTTGACCGGACCCCCTGTTGAGGACTGAGGTTTAAATGTCCTACAAGACATTAAGTATGTAATTGTTTTCCAACTGTCTTCATCATTTTGAAACATAAAAAATGTTGAGGATGACTAATTTTCACTCCTGCCCCTAAAAAGTCAAGACATTCTCTGATGTTACTATTTTTGAATTACATAACAAAGGTAAGGTAGGAATTTGGCGTAAATACTATGCTGGAGTGGAGTAAATAAATGTTGCTGATAAATCAGGAGATTATGTGCTTTTGAGAAAACATTTGGGGCTGGAGCCCCATGAGCCCCCCACCATATATACCACTTCTTTCTTTTTTAACTGCTCATGAATGCTATGGGTGAGTTAAAATAAAATATTAGCTTCAAGGATACAAACGGTAACCAGCAAGACCCCAGATGTGAGAACAAATACTACTAATAATGTACTACTGTAGGCTGATGTGAGAGTACCAAAAAAGGAAGTTGCAATTCTACAAAGTGTCACTAGAGGAAGCCAGAGAACTCTGTCACAACAGGGCTCAGTGCTGCTGTTTATACACTTTACTGATGTTGATATTTTAGTCAAGGTAGCTGGCAGACAGACAGACAGACAGATAAACTGGTAGACATGCAGGCTGTCTGACACAGATAACGGGACACAGAGTCACACCAAGTTGATCATTAGGTCATCATGAGTAGCCATCAGTATGACAAGACTTTTAAATATATTTCATGAGTGGGTGCAGCGTGAGCGTGTGTGTGTTTATGAGCCTGTGGCATGACCTGCTGCTGCTGTAAAAAAAAAAATACCTGTGGTTATATGTTTACTCTTAAGTGATAGCTGAGGGACATCGGGGGGCAGGGAGAAAGGGGGAGAAAGGAGAGGGAGGTGACAAAGTGTGAGGAAAGGTGAGGCAGAGAGCAGAGCAGACAGAAATGCAGACAGAGATAGTAAAGGGGTCGCTTAGTTCATCTGGAATGTAGTTTGTGTCATCTCAATGACTCACCATAATAGCAACATACACACAGTCACATGCACACACACGTACAGTATGTCATACTACCATTTTGACTCTTCACAGCCAGACTGACTCCAGTTTCTGTCTGTCTCCTCTGGGAAGCTTCTGTTGCTTTATCAAAACTGCTGCTATCAGATATGTGTGTGGCTCAGTTATAAGGAAGCTAAATGCTGTCACTTGAGAAAGAAAAAATCTGCTCAGATTTTCTGATAATTATTATTATTATCTGAGGATAATGAGAAAAGTTTTCTTGGGGAAAAAAAATCTGGTCTTGTTTTTCTGAATTTCTGAGATTAAGAGGGCAAATACTTTTTTCTCCAGTGAATGCATTAAAATTCTGTACAATTAGGACCTGATACAGAATTACAATGAACTCAACTCTTGGACCTTGCAGAATTGTCAAAGTAATTTTAATGTTACAGACTCTGTGAATTTTTTTTGTTTTCTTTTTAAGGAAAGAAAAATTATTTAACTTAATCTTGGGCGCAGCAAAATTGATAAATTAATTCCAATATTCTGAGCTCAATGTGTGTCTATCTGAGTTTTTCTGTTTGTTTTGTTTTTTTGTTGTCATTTCTCATATGATGCAGTGATTCCCAAACCTTATGGCCTTGCCCCAATTTTGGAAAAAAAAAAGAAAGAAAAATTGTCATTTAATGTTGAATTCAGTGGCAATTAAATTCAATCTTGGACGCTGCAGAACTGAAAAATGTATTTCACTTAATTAAAATTAATTTTTAATGTTCAGTGTTCAGTTTTTTTTGTTGTTGTTTTTTTTTTTCTTTTCTGTCAAATCTGTCCACTTTTTCCGTTATGTGTTGCTAGCATCAGAGCCCTCTTTTCCTTTTAATGTTCCTAAATGAATCTTATTTATAGACTGAAAACATTTTGACTTGTCACAGCAGGAAAAGCAGAGATGGAACTACTAACTGTTTGCTAAAGCAATTATTGCAGTAGCATGCAGCAGCTAATCATGTGATTTGTTACACCTGTGTTTGACAAGTCAAAATGTCTGCTGGGAGAGTGGCCCATTCAACCTAAGTTTCATGTCACATGTTTTTTTCATTATGTGCAGAGGCTCAGCATAAAGTATAGAGTATGATGTATAAAGAACAGTGAAGAGAACAATGAAGACATGACAACTTCCTACTTATTAAACTTACTCTTTTTAAGCAAATATTTGTATGTGTTTATCATTTACAGTATTAGTTACAAGCTATTTTGAGGTTGGAGGGATTTAAAATACTTTCATATAACGGACACAGAAAAGATTTGATCTACACCAATTTCCCTAAAAGTCAGCCTGTAGAAATGTGGATGTGAACACAGAGGACTTTGAGTTTATGAAGTAGAAAACAAACACTTTCACCCAGCATCACTGCTGCTGCCGTTGTGTAGTGTTTGTTTTTGTAAAAGGGAGTGGTCTTTGCTAATCATAAGGGCAGGAGAGTTTTCTGTATTGATCCACACACAGATGGAAGCCTGCTAGGCCACTATAGGCTGCTTAACCACAATTCAATACTTGAGCTTGTGTGCATGTGTGTGTGTGCATGTGTGTGCTTGGTGACGAACTTAGAACAGATTTGCTGCATCTGCGAGTTTGTGCACATGTGCCTGTACAGCATCTGAATGTTTCTGTCTGCGTGTGTGTGTGTGTGTGTGTGTGTGTGTGTGTGCGTGTGTATAAGGCAAAGCTGGGGGTCTGATGGGGATCAATACTAATGATATATTAATGCTTTCAGTGCCAGCTCATCATTCACCACCAAATCTCTTTCTGCTGAGCACTTGAAGAAGTGTGTATGTGTGTGTGTGTGTGTGTGTGTGTGTGTGTGTGTGTGTGTGTGTGTGAGTGTGTGTGTGTGAGGGTGTGTGTGTGTGTGTGTGTGGAGTTAAAAAGCACATTTCTCCTCGATCTATTGCTTCTCCATCCATCATCCTGACAGTAACCTCCTGACCTTGAATGACTGGAATATCACTTCTTTTGGATGAAAAATGTTGTATCTGCCAAAATGACACGGCTTCGGGAATTATAGGGGAAACAGCTTCATATTCTGAGAGCACCCAGTGAAAAAAAAGACATCACTGGTTTCCTGCTGAGCTTTACTGGAATGAAACCTATTCATCTCAATAAAACAAATGGATTTGAAATGAGTTGGTCGGTCGGTCCGCAGTGATTTCCCCGCCCTTTGGCAGCTACTGTTTTTGCCCTAGGAGGCTAAAATTTGGCATGGAGGTCGTGTGTGTGTGTGTGTATGAGGGTGTGTGTTATGTTCATACCAATAGCCTAAAAGAGGGGGTTGCAATGGGAGCGGCCTATCACAAAAAAGGTGCTTAACTTTCAAATGGATTCACAGATTTGCGCATGATGTTGTAAAGAGACTGGTTTAACTGTTAATGCCAACGGGCAAAAAGGGGCAACATGTCGACGCAGTTATTGTGAATTCACACTAATCGTTATTGATCATATAAAAGTCATCAAATAAGTAAATCTAATGGTTTCATTTACAGCTACTGATAAGCGTTAACATCTTCCTTATTCTGGGTTTCAGTGGCATGTTTAATGTTTTAGACAGGTTTTCTCAGATTGAGATACTGGCTTGAAAATGTTAATTTCAAGATGGTGAATACCACTGGTAGAGACATCACACAAAACATTGTTAAATTTATACTGTATATTAGTCAGGACCTTGTATATGCTCCAAATATGTAAATTGTACCGAAATGTTAGCCCGGTAAAAAGAAAAATCTGCAAGCTCATGTTTTATTTGATTTTTTTCCTTTGCCCTGGCCAGGCCAGTCACAGCTGTTAATCTAATGTAGGGCAGGTTTGATACAGTGACTGACAACTTGTGGAACCTTCACACTTAATGCAAAATAAATGATGATGTTATTTTTGGCTTGTGTGGGAGCGTATCTATGTTCCCAGGGTCCTAAATTCCCCTGTTCAATATTCTGTTTACACACATCAATCCTTCTGTTGTGGTCATGCCACTTTCTTGTCATTCTTTGTCCCTAAATTAGCGTTGGTTTACGCTTCATATCAGTACATAAGACATATCAGACAAAGAGCTATGAATAGATTAAATTGTAGGATTAAAACTGGCGTATAAGAGTGCATGTGAAGCTTTGGTCTTTTTTCTGCTATAACCTATGTGGAGATGGGGGTAGTCAGTTGTTATGGATGTTTTGTACAAACCTGACCTTTTTTTAACCTCAGTCTGTTTAGAAATGGGAATTTAACCTAGCCAGTACAGTTTCATACTCTTAGAGTCAAGATTTTAGTCCCCTGACCTACCATGTTATACTATAAAAATACAGAGCTGGGGAACATTATTCTGAGGTTCCCATTACGTGTTATATAGAGCTGGGGAACACAAGACCCCTTGTATTGTCCCAGTTATGTGTCATAAAAATCTGGGAAAAAAAGACCCTGAGAACAAATCAATGACCCCGGTTACGCACCCTTGAACCAGGGACACCACAGAGGGAATAACCAGGACCGTTAAGGCATTTTCAAAAAACAAACAAGATGGCTGCAGCTGATGTTGAGCTTTCAGTCGAAGTACTATTACTATGAAATACTACTATACAGACATACTGATGCTACACCATCACAGCTAATCTCATCTTGCATACTGTAGTCTGTTGTCATTTGCCTGTCGCTCAGTGCAACATAACGTTTCGCTGCTCTGATTGGCTGGAAGTTTATCCAATTGTTTCCAGAGGCATTTTGATCTACAGCCGTAGATAATGTCCTTTGGGAAATCAAAAATGAACTGAAAGATTCCACACTAATTCACATTTGTAAAATGGACTGACGATGCTAGGCTACTGAAATGTTGTTCTGATAGTATTTTTCAAAGATGTTATCATTCATGTGCGATGCAGGCATGCCAAATGCATGACTATCCACTGTATGCCAGACCCTTTATCCCATGTCTTGCCTTATTTAACTTCTACATATTTCACATATTTCTCCTTCTCCGTCTCTGCTTATCCTCTCTCCCCCACTGTTCGTTGTGCCACACTTCTGCATCTTTGCTTCTCTGCCTGATCATTTATTATTGATTTACAAGAGAAAACATCAAAATGTATGTTCTACAAATGCAGACTATGCAACAAATACAAAAACAACACAAATTTAGTGATTTCTGTCTTTCCTTTTCTATCTGACAGACAGACACAAGAAATTGATAGTACGGACAGATAACTAGATCAGCTAAATGGAGACAAAGGGAGACAGAAGAAGAGGTGGAGTTCAGACCACAGAAATGCAGAGGCTGAATCTGTGCAGCTATTCAGCAATGTTCGCCAGTCACACCCTGAGAAACAGCTTAAAGCACATCTGCAAGATCTCAGTGTGACTGCTGTTTCTAACAATCTTAACTCTAAAAATTGATTCATATGCATATTTTGTTATGAAACTAATTTTGCAATGACTTTTCAAATCCTCTGCTAGAAAACAGAAATATTTTTGTTGATGATCATAAGAGGCATTTTTATATGTAAAATATTAATTAATTTCCCCACACTCCAGCATTAGGTAATTTAACCACCATTGTTTCTCTGCTCTCTTTCAACACTCTATTGACGTTGCTACTGCCCTGCACTCTGTGTGTCCAGGGCCTCAGTTTAAGAATATCAGCCTAATAAAAAGCCTAATCAAGGACAATATTTAATTTTTAAGGACTGTGCAGTTTGTGTACAAACATCTGCTGATTGAGGGATTTATTTTTTTTTTTTTTCAAATCTGTTGATTTGTAGGATTTTAAATTGTTTTCAGCTTATGATGTCTTGACAAAGGGATTATAACCAAAGCACGTGTATCAGTCTTGTCAGAGAAGAAAAACAGTCATGAGGCATCCAAAATTCAGAAAGTGAACCATTACTGAGGTTTATTAATTTCAGTAACTTTCGCAATCACATCTAGGGAGAGCTGCATAGCATGCTGTTAAAAGCACACTCACATATTCTTGTAGAGACAGACAAATTTGATCTGAAAAAGAATGTAAGGGCTACTACTTGGATTTCAATTTATTTTGTTCTGTATATGACTGCTGCTCTATCCACAAATGTGTTCACTCCACAGAAATAACACTTACTGTGGTGTCTTTCGGAATGGTCAGGGAGTGAACACGCAGCTAGTGGTGACCTTTTTTTGAAGGGGCCGAGGAGAAATTGTACTTGTGTTTATTTGTCTTATACATTTATTTGCAAGAAAAACTATGAAAGCTCTGAGAGGCAATGTGAATTTTTTTCTGCAGGCAATGTTGGCCAAAGCTGAACTCCTACGTTGGAGATAATATCTCCAGTACATTACCACCATGAAACAATGATCGGTTTATCACAAGCATTAAAACACCAGCCAACAAGGCGGGTTTTGATCAGCTGTTGTTTCAGTATCATGGATAGTGCTGCTATCAGCAACTCTCCCGGATTAATCAAGCCTGAAAGTTTACGTCCTGTAGAAGGGAGATAATATCTTGTACATAGGAGATAACCTTTACGTTTTGACCAACATTTTTTTCTTCCTTGCCTCTCAGGGCTTCCATAAAAAACAACACACACTAAAACAATATCTCTGTTTTTGTGCATGCTCCTATTATTCTGTCAGCCTATAGGCCACTGCATAGTTTTGTTTCTTTAAAAGATTAGTCAGACATATTGAGAAATACCATGATTGATCCCTTGCTAAGAGTTGGATAGGAAGATTAATACTACTCTCATATTTGCCTGTTAATACCAACCACAGGTTAGCCTAGTTATCACAAAAACTGGAAACGGCAAAACAGCTAGCCCAACTCTGTCCAGATTAAATACTAGTTAAAACGTTATACTGCATCACTCTGCTTCCTAGAGGCTTGTCATAGCATAGAAGTTGCACTGCACGCAGCCACTGGTTGCCAACTGTTGAAGTTTTAAAGCTACAACTAGTGATTTGATTTAGGCCCACGCATTAATTAGTTGAGATGTTAGGTGTTAATTAGTGAGCTTTAGAGGAGCTGGTATGCAGATTTATCTTTTTCAATTTGGGGGTTAGCTGTTTTTTATTGTTTCCAGTCTTCATGCTGAGCTAAACTAGCAAATTATTTAAAAAAGTAACATCTCCTTCCACTCCTATGCTTACGACACAAATCTGTATCTCCCTCTTAAGCCTAACCACAAGTCCAGCATTGCCAGTCTCATAAACTGCCTCGAGGACATAAGAACTGGAAGGCACAGTACTTCCTCCAACTGCATGAGGGCAAATCAGAAGTTGTCCTCTTTGGCCCCCCTGACTCCATTAGAGGGATTTCTGAACAGCTCAGTAGCCTGTCTAACCATGTTAAACCCCATGTCAAAAATCTTGGTGTGATATTTGACTCTGCCTTTAAATTTCAGAAACAAATAAATGCGGTAGTTAAAGCCAGCTTTTTCCGGCTCTGCACCATTGCCAAAATCAAGCCATTTCTCTCCCTCAAAGACCTGCAGATAGTTACCCACACTCTCATCTCCTCCCGTTTAGACTACTGTTACTCTCTGTACACCAGTATTAGTCAGTCCTCTCTGTTCCGCCTCCAGTTGGTTCAGAACGCCGCTGCTAGACTCCTCACAGGTACCCAGAGGAGAGACCACATCACACCTGTTTTGGCCTCTCTCCACTGGCTGCCAGTACAGTTTAGAATTGACTTTAAGGTTCGTCTGTTTGTGCACAAAGCCCTTAATGGTCTAGCCCATCCTACATCTCAGACCTTTTAACTCCCTATTCTATGCCCAGGTCCCTCGGGTCAGCTGACCTGGGGCTCCTGACTGCCCCTCGCTCCACTTAAGCTCAGGGGTGATCAAGCCTTTGCTGTATCTGCCCCCAAACTGTGGAACAGCATCCCACTCCCAATCAGATCTGCCCCCACCATTGACTCTTTTAAGTCCAGGCTCAAAACCTATTTTTATTTATCAGCGTTTGAGTCCCCCTGATGTGGTTTTTCCTGACATGTACCTGTGTGTGTTGTGTCTCTAAATGTGTGAGCTGTGTACCTGACAGTAATGTTGCCTCTTATATATGTGTTTTTTAGCACTTTATTCCTTTTGTACAGTAATTTGGTCAAAGTGTGTTGTTTTTAAATGTGCTTTATACATAAATTTGAGTTGAGTTGAGTTGAGTTGAGTTGAGTTGAGTTGAGCAAAAAGGCTCCAGCTTCATACTTAAAAATGAGAGTGGATCAATATTGTCAACTTAGTCTTACCTTCAAGTACACCTGTTACAAGAACTATTACTTCACTGTTTACTAATTTTACACAAAGTTTATTTAAAACCTAAGGAAGCTTATGCCTTCGGAGAAATGTGAGGTATGATTTTGTAAAGAAATGGCTGCAGTATTCTATATGAGACCCAAATTTAACCTCAAGTGGGACAAAGTTTCCATTTTTATTGAACCTAAATCTTTCCCCTTGCCAAATCGAATGCCTTTTTAACAGAGTATATGGGTATTTTGGGGGATAGTGATGGCACTTAAATTGATTCAGCCAGAGACACAGGGTTTTCTTTCTCTCCTCGAGCCTCAGGGAGGAAACATGAGATCAGTCAGATGAAAGATGGCCTTCAATAAATGCCTCTCTTTCTTTTCTTTCTATCCTGTCTTTCTGTTCCCCTCATCTGTGTCTGTCTCACCCCTCTGTTCTCTTCATGTGCTGAGTTCCTGCCTCTCCTTTCTCTTTAATTTGTGCAGGACCATGTGTTGCAAAGCTGTGGTAGGTCTTGTGCGTGTGTGTGTGCGTTTGTGTCATCGTGCAAACTAGCTGTGAAATGGTTACATCTCACTATTTCTGTGTCACGACACACAAGCTTTAAAGGGGACCTTTTATGCTCAATTTAAGGTTCAAAGTTGTATTTTGGGTTTGTACTGGAACATGTTTAGATGCTTTAATGTTCAGAAAACTATTTTTGTCATACTGTCAGCCTGAATGTACCTTTTGTCTTGAAAAAGCCCAGTCTGCTCTGATTGGTCAGTGTTTTGGGTCTTCCGTATCTCAGCGACCCTTTACTTTCATTGCAGCCACAGAATTAATGCATGACAACAAATGTATAACAACAGTGGCACCTTCTACTGTGAAAAATTACTAATAAAAGCAACTGAATAAAAGCTTCCAGCAGGAATATGATATCAAAAATTAACAACACTGGCAACCGAGATTACAAGTTTTCAAGACATGAGCATGTAACTACATGCAAGTACTACTTGCAGGTGGGAAAAAAAATTATGTATGGCGGCACTTTTTCCCCACTTAAAATTACCAATAAAAGCTTTTAAACACAACCGACTATCCATCCATCCATTTTATAACTGCTTATCCTCTTGAGGGTCGCGGGGGGGCTGGAGCCTATCCCAGCTGACATCGGGCGAGAGGCAGGGTACACCCTGGACAGGTCGCCAGACTATCGCAGGGCTGACATGTAGGGACAGGCAACCATTCACACTCACATTCACACCTACGGACAATTTAGTGTCACCAGTTAACCTATCCCCAATCTGCATGTCTTTGGACTGTGGGAGGAAGCCGGTGTACCCGCAGAAAACCCACGCTGACACGGGGAGAACATGCAAACTCTGCACAGAAGGGCTCCCACACCCGGGATCGAACCAGGAACCCTCAACCGAATATGTTCCCGGGAATATATTTTAAAAATGAACAACACTAGCAACCAAGATGACCCAGACATTAGCATGTAGCTACATGTAGCACTATACTTGCAGGCAGGGAAAGATTATTTAGTATAGTAGCACTTTGGAAATTACCAATAACAGCTCCAGCAGGAATATGATACACAATCAAGGCGAAATTATCAACACTGGCAACCAAAATGACATGTTTTCCTGATGTTAGCATATAGCTACATGTAGCAGTGTCAGTTACAAAATGTAAATAATTGCAATAAATTGCCTGTAGCAGATGTCCATATACAGAAATCCATTACAAGTTGACATCAACTTGTCTTAAAGGTAGAAAAAGTGTTGAAAACAGAATATTCAAAACGTCTAAAGCCTGAGGTTTTTGCCCACAGGGATTACTTTTACATTTGTTTACCACACTATTTAAAACTTTGGCTACATTTATTATGAGTATCCAACTTTGTAATTTTATAAATATGACAGAAAATAAGAATAAGCATAATAGGTCCCCTTCAAACAAGCAGGAGCAGATATTACAGTCATAAAATTCAGTAGAAGTGCATGCATATTCACGTATAGACACACTAACAAACACACACATACGTGAAAATACAAATACATACAGCTGCCTTAGGTCACGGACACACACAGAAAATAATGAACAAACACAGTAATGCTCATACATAAATTAAACAGGTGGACACACATGCATACACACAACCACACACACATGCACATACACACAGGGTGGTTTAGTGCATGACAGTGTGATAGATGGTGAGAAATGAAGGACACAGACCCTGTTCTGTTCTGCTGGCTGTCTGTCTGTGTGTCATCAGTCCCAGATTTTAGAAACCACAGGGTCCTAAAAAATAAACAATTTGGGGTTCATTCGTAACTTCGACAACTTAGGAAGGATGCCATTGATCTCCCCAAAGCCTTGCTGGAAAAGTCTCAAGTAGTTAAAATGCATTTGGGACGATTACAAAGTTCAAACTGACAGCATATGAAATTGTGAATTTCAATTTGTGTATATGTAAGACACTGCAAACAGCACAAACTCATACATGAAGATATTTCAGTGAACAAAATGCAAATAAATTTACACTGATGGATTTTCACGATCACAATTGCTGAATGTATTTTGGTTGATAAAATTTAGGTTATTTTTCTGTGATCTGCAGTGCAAAGTAAATCAACTACTTTCCCTCCTGAGGCTTTTGGGACATCTGAGAAAACTGAATCAGTCATTCAACAGATCAGTAATATCAAATCAAATCAATTATCAGATTAAATTTATCATCAAACTGATCATGCACTAAACCTATGATCCAAACTGTAAAAACACTATTAAAATCAAAAATACTGTAAAAGCACACAACCACACGTCACACAATGCTAAGCCACCCCAAGCGCTAAGCAAAGAGAACCCCACTGGAAATTTGACTCTGTGGCTTTGATAAAATGGTGTTCAGTCTTTTGTAAACACAGATCAATGTAGTACTACAAGTACGTAACATAATTTTAGAATGCAAAATAATTTAAAGATTGGTTTGCAAGTAAGACAGTGTAAACTGTAAGCTGTTTTGATGATGCCTGATG
Source organism: Cephalopholis sonnerati (assembly GCA_019142605.1). Taxonomy (NCBI): domain Eukaryota; kingdom Metazoa; phylum Chordata; class Actinopteri; order Perciformes; family Serranidae; genus Cephalopholis; species Cephalopholis sonnerati. The sequence goes on along the minus strand of JAGQAX010000005.1, from coordinate 5,126,484 downwards.
GAGAACTATTCATTTGTGAATCTAAAAATACTTTTTGCAAATTTCCAGTAGGCTGAGTTTAGCAAAGCAAAGCCAGCCCAGAAAATTTTAAATTTTACTTTGATCTCTGTGGTCTGCCGAGGGAGGATTCATTCTAAATAGGGGCTTTTCTTGCTGTGCGTTCCAAGAGTAGGCAGTAGTAGGCAAAGGCAGCAGAGGTTTACTTCAGATTATCTACCACTACCATTGAGAAATGGAGCTTAATTATGGCATAATCAGTTGCAAAAATGGC